>CM023490.1:5217743-5477719 GCA_013339685.2 Hyalomma asiaticum
AGCTGCTTGGCCCGCGTGTTTGGGCCGGCTGACGCCGCGCGTGCCCCCCTCGCGGTGCCGCTGTGGGCGATGGCGAGGTGAGTTGGTGGAGCTGGCGGCACCTTGCTGCTGCTGGCAATCCCTGGGTGGTGGTGGCGGCTGCGAGCCGGGAGAGTGGCACTGCTCCGGGGCTGCTCCCAGTCATTCCACCACCCGCAGCACCTTCCCAATGGCAATGGTGCGACCTGTGGAAAACGGTAACCAATCAATCAGATTATTACTCGAAATGAAGTACAACGCATCATATTCATACAAGACAGTTTTGGAAAAGCGTTTGCAACCCTCAGGGAGCGCCACGTATTGGCACAGGGCATGCAGGGGCAGGAGCCCTGATAGCAGGAAGCAATGGAACGAGTGCATCAACTGTGGGACCAACAGGCAGTTGCAAAGCTCATTTTCGAACAGACTTGGCTAGTCCTTGGACGGTCACTGGGCATATGAGGTGTTCAAGTACATCAACCTGAAATGCACAGACACCAAATAGATGATCTGCATGAAGCACACTGCTGAGCATTATGGGGTCGCCCCATGCTGCCTAACAGGCCAGGCGCAGCAAAGTCCAACAAAAAAAAGTAGAGAAGGTCAAAAGGGAAAGCTGGTGGTCAACAGCAGCAATGAAGACCTCTTCAAGTCTGCAGCACTGCAGCAGGGCAAAGCACAATATTGAAAAAGAGCTGCTATACTAGAACTCAAGGGGTAGCAGCCTCCTTTGAAAAGCCAGATCCAGCATGCTGCAAACCCAACTGCTGAGAATGAGATAGATGCCAAAACCTCAGTATGGGTCCGCTTTACAACCTAGACAAGGAATTGATAACAAGTTCTTCACTGCCCGGCAATGAAACCTTGCTGCTTCGCAAGAAACCAGCTGGCACTTTCTGCACCACTCAATGGAGAGCCGCTACAACAGCAACTGTTGGCAATAGTACTGGGTTTCCGTAAGCCCCAAGAATAACTGCAGTGCAAGGCGGTGGCAACTACCAGGCGGAGATAGGAGCACTGGTGGCGAGCGAGCTATCTATAGAATGGACTAGTGCACGTGCATTTGATGAACATGTGTTCCTTTTGATTATTTTCCTACCAGATTAGCGTTCTTCCGTACGAATGCCTGCTGAAGAGAACAAGGTGCCAATTATCATCATCATCACTGATATGGCGCAAGAAAAAAAAATACCTTGGGGAAGTGTGAGAACTTAGGTTCAATGAAAAACACTTTGCAAGAGCAATAAATAGCAAGGTCGTCCATCAAATGCTTCAAATGTTATTACAGTAGAACTTCGTTATAATGAACCCGGATATAACAAACTATCGGATATAGGCCATAACAAACTAATGGTGCTCCCCTTCAACTTTGTTATAACAAGGTTTTCCTGTAGTTCGAAAAAGGCTTACACATGCTGTGTTAACGTAGGTTATACGGAGAATTGTTAATGTATGCAATGCTTTGCAGGCTAAAAAGTGGCACTGTTGAACGTAGCGACAACTGCGGCTCCCACACCAACAGAAATTTGCGTGCTCAGTCCTCACTATTGTTTATTCCTAGGGACCGTTGAAATGAGCCTGTTCTTCCTCTCAGTTCACTTGGGTCATTGCTTATGGGTGCATAGAGCATCCAATTTCTGAGACAGTCATGAGTTTCTGGTGTCCGTAGACTCATCCGCACAAAAATGGCCATATGGCCAGAGTTGTCCGCAAATCAGTTCGGCTTGGGAAATACAGTCCACTCTCGTTACAACGGACCCTCATAATCCGCGAAAAATTGTCCGTTTTATCCGAAGTCCGTAATATCCAGACACCGAACGGAAAGGGGGGGGGGTACGGCGCCCGTGTGTTTATCGTCGCTCAGCTGCGTGATTTAGTCCTTTTTAAATATCTGCTGCCGAATATAGACTCCATGGCACGGCTATGACGGACAGTGGTTTTTTTATAACTGTAGCACACATTCTGCTTTCATCAGCAAGTGCAGCTGTACTAAGTGCAGGAAGGCCTGCTGGGTGGCTGCCGATCCCATGTAAACATTAGCGAGGCTCAGTCCAAAAGCTATTTATCTAACAGCTTGCCGTCACAAAGCCGGTCATGTTACAAAAAGAACTGGCTCCAGCTGGGGCTCGTCCTTATTGTCGATCGGCATCACAAATTCATTTTTCGCACGGACGCATTTCTGCCTTGGCTAATCCAAGACCGTTGGTAAGCTGAATTAGCACGTGCATTCATACCAACGCACCTCGCGCGTAAAAACTTATTCATTACAACTTCTCAGTGGCACTCACCGGTATTTGGGCTGGGAGCCTCACTTCCATAACATTTGTCGCGATGCCTAACGAAGCGATCGCGCAGAGAACGACGAACACCCAAGGTAGAAAAAAACGAACAAAGAAAAGCTTTTTATTCACACCTAACTCGAAAAGAACTCGTTATCAGTGACTGGCGGCCCCCTCAGGTCACTTCACGGAGCCTGAAGCGCTCGAGAGTAAAGTTCCACCGACGATTGTTTGCCGGCGATACCTTTGTTGTGCACCGATACCTTTGTTTTGCACGATGGATCTCACGGTCTGCTTCGATAGTCCCATCGCTTTGGCAACATCCGCCCGCTTTTCTCCGCGTACAACTGCACTCACAATTTTCATTTTATCGCTGAGCGAAATTTGCTTCCATTTTCTTTAGGCCATTATCTCAGTACTTGCTCTCAGTGTGGCACAACAAATCCCCACGGAACACCACGACAAAATGGCGTTTGTTATGCTCTCAGGCTGGCTTGGCTAGATGGGCACCAACGTTGCCAGCCGCAGCTTAAAATTTTTGCTTAAAACGCCGGCCTGGTAAAGTATGTTGTCAGTCCGCGTCGACAGGGCAAAAGTCCGTTGTATGTGCCACTTTGGCAAAAAATTGCCATTAATTTTGTCCACTGTAGCCGATAGTCCGTTGTAGCGGGGTCCATTCAAAGCGAAGTTGGCTGCATTGATAAAATACATGGACCAAACCTGAGTTTAAATATGGTCCATTATATCCGAAAGTCTGTTGTACGCGGGTCCGCTATAACGAGTGTAGACTGTAGAACTCACCTTCGTCCCTCAGGGTAAAGCGGCCCATCTGGGGGAACTCTTTGAAGGGTTCCATGCACACCACACCAGCGCATTCCATGCGCATGATGGCAATCTGGTCCTGTTTCACGAACCGTGGCCGCGTCTTGCTCTTCTCGCCCGACTTGCGGTCCACTAGGCAGATGATAGTCTGCGGAGAAACCAGTCATGCCTATCAACACCTCGTTATTGCAGAAACTTGCAAGAAAATTTAAAAACCACAGGGGTTGAAGAAGTTCCGAACTGCTTTCTGAAAATTTCGTGTGACGTGTCTATTCAGAATCCTAGCCCTCCAATCTATAATGTACATCATTTTATTGCACTGTATCAGTTGGTTTACAAAGATAAAAAGACACTTGATTTCCCAGCGTGTTTTCCCCCCAGATCTGAACCTGAAGTCATCTTATTCACCACCATGGCCTCAGTAATTATGGTGCAAATAGTGCGCCCTCAAAGGCCATGGGAAAACAAACTGTGCTCGGGCCATGCTTCCATATGGCATCACCACATGGGAATGTACTTGGCCCAACCATTTTCTGACTTTCTAGCTTTCATATAAATCTATTTTAGAGCAAACGAAAGTCAACAATATGTTTACGGTTTGAATGTCTTGCGGTGACATCACTAAAAAGTGCCTATGCCGACCTGTAGTGTCACGTGGTCATTTCGGTTACTAAAATTACTCTATATCACGTTGCATATTACAGAATCTGCAAGTCAAATTCTTAATGAAACAGTGAAAATTACAGCCTCGCAGCTTCACATTCCTTCCACGACTCGTCTAATGGTTCAACTTAAGGGGGGACCCGGCTCTTAGAGACCGAAAATTGGCCAAAAAATCGCATTTTCAGTCTCTTCATTTTTGCGTTCCCAACATGTTTCCGCACCTATCTCCAAATTTTAGATCCACAAAAGTGCATATTTCTTGCGTTATTGTGCTGTAAATATGCGATTCCGCGAACCTTGCCCCTCAAAATTGGGACAAATTGCCTCGATTTTGACCGCTCGTAGCTCGAAAACTACGCACTCGGCCGCCGCCATTTTGGTGTCGCTAGAAAGCCCGCGTTTCTGGCGTCATTTTTTATTCGCTTAGCCACCCTGTGCACACTCCGCGAGCAAGAAAAAGGCTCGCAAACGTGGGGCCCAACACGCGTTGCTATTAGTCAGTCCATAGCACGTGATCCGAACGGCGCGCTCTGGTTGGTCTAAGTGCCCGATTTCCGCACCGCCATCTTGAGTGAGACTCGGAGCCGCACCTGGCCAAGCCGCCATTTTGCAGAGGTCGTTTTATTGCGCTTTCGTCATGTTCTCTTCGCGCTTATCGCTCGCGAAGTTCGTCGTGCCTGGCGGGGCGTCGAAGCACCACACGCTGAATCAGTTCGAGCGGAAACGAAGAAAGAGATAAGCGCGCGGCGATAACGTGATATCGCGCCGCATCGCCACGCAAACGGCAGCCATTCACGAAGCACCGCCAAACAACGCCGTGGCTGAAAACGGTCCGCCCACTTAGCGGAGCACGAGACCGTTTCACTTCCTCACACTGGTCGCGTGAGGGTAGATTCGGCGCTCGTGACAGATGACATGGCACGGGTGATGCGTGCCGGCGAGAAAGCTACGATGGAGCGGCTTGCATCGACGCCAGCGATCACGCGGAAGATCGACAACTTCAGCCGACTAAGTGCCGCAGAAACAGCGACTACGAAAGCTGCAGCGCCGTACACCATCGTCGACCTCGATGCTGTCAACGATCTCTTCGAGTCTCTGCTGGTGCTGGCTACTGGTGCAGAGGTGCAGTAAAGCTTGCACGTGGCGATTGCGAGTACGGTCTCGCGGTGAAACTCTCAGCGTTGTGCGACAACTGCGGCGACATCGCAGAGACATGGAGCTCACATCGCATGGAAAGTTCTCAGAAGTGCAACCCAGCAGTCACAAAAAAACACAAGGACTGTGCATCCGGATAATGCACCTGGAGTATTCTGAATGGCACTGGCAAGCTTCGCGTGAAGTTTGTGTCACAGGGTGTCTACCAAGTTGACAATGCTAAATTCCCTGAGATTTCCAGGTTTTCACTGAGTATTTTTGCGAAATTCCTTGAGTGGCACATAACTTTATTTCATGTCGATGCGGGTAGGCACCACGTCACCCAATGTCATCACTAATAAGGATGCTGAGCTTTTTGAGGGTCAAATAAAGAAAAACGAAAAAAAAAAAAAACCAAGCAAACAAAAGGAAATCAGCTTTCCCAGACGGTCAATCTGTGAAATTGCTGATTTTGAATGTACGAAGTGTGTAAGGTCGGAAAAACATTTTTTTTTTTAAAGAATCAGGAGCTGTATTTTGGTGTCAGCAACACTTATACCGTATTTACTCTAATCTAATGCACACTTCTTTTTCGATAAAACGGGTCCAAAAATCGCATGCGCGTTACAATCGAGTGCGAACGAACGACACCGTTACCATACCGAGGCGCGCAGAAAAATGGCCGCCTCCTACGTGCTTCGGGCGCTGCCAAACGGTTACTGCCGAAAAAACGAACTAGCAGCGCGGCGGTCTTTGGCGCGTGTAGTTTCTGTAGTTTCTATGTCGCCGCCGGTCCCCCACGCAACGATGCCACGACGCACATGACGCGTAGGCCGATGATAATCGCCGCGTCAGCTGGGCCATTTTGCAGCCAACCGAAGTCTGAGATGCCCAGCGGCGCGAACTTTCAATAGCGTTTGCGGGTGGCCGTAACGGGAGAATAGATGTTTCCCATCGCCTTATGCAAAATGGTTCGTCATCGCATTCCTCCCTCACATCCGTGCGCGCTGCTTGACGTCCGAGACTGGCGCGATGCAATCTCGGAGATCACGCACCGACCATGCTTAGGCTTACCTGTGCCAGCCTGCGCAGCACGCATGGCAGCGCGCGGTAGCAGGCGTGAGGGAACTGCGACTGCACGGAGGAATGCACCACTGCGAGTAAATGATGTTACCGCCGCTTGCACGCGGCTACGCCCGGCAACGTGCGGAAGTTTCATCGAGACGCAGGAGCTATGAATCGGCGCGCCGAACGTCTTCCGAGACGCCGCGGATCAACTACTGCAGTGGTTTAAAGTAAGCGGTGTTTTTATTATGCGAGTGCGTTCATTACGTGAGTACGGCATCTGGTTTTATTAATGTGAGAAGGTTGATTACTAAGGTCTCCCTTTTTCCTATGTCCCGAAAAATCGGTGTGCACTACAATGAATGTTTCACTTTTTTTTTTGTCGCGGGAAACTGGTGCGCGTTACAATCGAGGGCGCGGTAGAATCGAGCAAATACTGCAAATTGTTCAATAGTATTTTAAAACGTGGTATTCCTTGAAAAACGGGTCTACGCACAGCGCCTTATCGCAGTCTGCACACATAAAACGCATCTCTGTTCTCATCTTGGAGCAACCAGCTGTGTTGGCACACACACGGTATCTTCTCTGCGTGTGGCTGCCTTGGGCAGAGTAAACTCAGTAATCAAGAACAGCAAGAATCCGTCGTAAGCGTCGATAATTGATTGATTTGTGGGGTTTTACGTCATAAAACCAGCTATGATTATGAGAGGCCGTAGTGGAGGACTCCCTAAATTTTGACCTCCCGGGGTTCTCTGACATCGCACAGTACACGGGCCTCAAACATTTCACCTCCATCGAGATGCATCAGCCGCGGCCGGGATTCGATCCCGCGACTCTCGGATCATAAGCGTCGATAATAAACAAGCTGAAAGCTACGCCAATAAAGATGAAAATCAACTTCCGCCGCCTCCACAAATGGGTGCTGTGCCGATGAAGATAAACATCCAAGTTTCACGCGCCTCCGTTGCAATCACGCTGAGAAACCGAAACCACGAAATGGCGTTGCCCAGCGACGTTGCCGCAGACCGCACGACGCGCCCACGCTAGAAATACGTTTTGTTTATCTCCGCAAGAAAGCAAAGCCCAAACCCACTGCCCTAACCACACGTACGCGGTACAACGCGTCACCGCGTGGCGTGCAGAATCGGCGCCGCGTCCTCTCCCTATGAAGAGGGCGCGCAGCTTCGTGCAGCCGCGCGTCCTCTACCTCCACACAGTCTTTTCCACAATATTTGTGGAAAAGACTGCGTGCAAGCAAACGCACAATATAACAATGCTCGGCGCACACACGGGCTGTGTGTGCGCCGTAGCGTGTCCAGACACATACAGCGGACTTTACATAGAACAAGACGCGACAAGCAAAGTCAATAGTAAAAAAAGCAGCCGATTCGCCCGACGGAGAGCGATGACCAGGGGGGGGGGGGGGGCACTCATCCCTTCAGAATTACTGCGAGTTGCGCTATAAACTCAATCGCAAGGTTAGAGTGTAGCAAGGTGCATTGTTAGAGCCAGCGTTACCGAGACTTTTGTACTTGAGCTGATTTTCCCTGAGAGAAGCCCAAATTCCCCGAGTTTTCCCTGAGATTTTCCAGACTAATCATATTCCCTGAGATTTCCCGGTTTTCCCAGTTGGTAGACACGCTGGTGTCAGTAAACACCTTGTCAACAGTTTTTTCTCGTTTTCTCATTATTGCTATTTTGGTGCTTTTGCAGTTTTGGAGGAGTAATATCTTGGGTTCTAAATGTGCTACTGCTAAAATTCTTTTATTGCCAGGATGATAAACTAGTATAGAATGAAGTGAGACTAAATTGCACAGATTTATTCTGAAGAAAATTTTACAAAAATAACATTGACGTATTAACGTCCAGCTGGAGTTTCACTTTTGAATGTTTGACATGCCATAACTTTTGACCAAATGGGTTCAGGACTTCCATTCTTGTTTTACTACATACAGTTTTCATTCCAGATCATTATGATATGCTGATTTACCCTGTAACTCACTCAGTTTAGGAAAACATCTTCCTCCCAAAGGGACAGATGAAATGTCTGATAGTGTAAGAACTACATACTGTATTAGGAAAATAATTGCATATTTGAAATCAGCACACAAATATACATTAACTCTTTCGTTACCGCGTGAAAATGGCCGTTTTTTATAGGTCTGCAAAAAAATTTTTTTACTACTACAAATAATGCTTTAGGTTACATTGCAGCACACCAAATTGTGCGTAATGAAATGCTCTTTATAAGTAACATAAGTTTCAAAACAAAAGAAAATATTACACAACTTAAAAAAAATATTAACTACTATTTCTGTAGGAATTTGAGAAAAACAATACAAAGAAAACACAATATCTACAAAAATATTACGAACAAAGAAAATTCAAAATATACATTTCGAAGGTAAATGACCTAGGAATATTCTAAAACAAAAATAAACAATCCACATAAACCCATTTTACACACAGATAAAAAATACTGCAGACCGGAAACTGCTCTACCGCTCGTGCCACGAAGTGAAGCACAGGTGCACACCCCCACCTTTCACAAAAAAAAACTATTTTTTTTTCAACTTTGCGTTCTTTGTAGCACCTCCGGCAGTTTATTTCTTTTCGGCATAGTTTTGGGGAATGCGTGGGACGTGCACAATGCCCATATAAATGAGCAGTCCAATGAATTTCACCAGTTCCTCCGGAGTCAGCTGTTTCCACGAGCCGTCTCCTTCAGCCTAGGTCGGAAGCTCGAAGATATGCATCCAAGTATATTAGTATTTTCACAGATGGTTCTGGTCACCGCTGCTGTGAAGAAGAGGAAAAGAAAAATCTCGCGACGTTGTGAAACGCTTTGCGCTACTCCGGTGTGCCAGACCGAAATGCGCGCCGGGCGGCCTTATTGGTGAGAATTGAAGCTTTTTCGCTGCCGGCGGCAGCACATCCTGTCCAAGCGCTGTGCGTACCCAGCAGATAACCAGGATATCTCAAAGGTCGTGCACCCAGATCGGCAGATAAGCGCTCCTGACGGACGAGACCGACCAAGGCCGAAAACGAAACTTGCCGGTGAACAGCTGAGGATGACCCAGGCTGGCTCGAAGCACCGTCGCTGTCAGAGCTTGAATATGAGCTGGTGCCGTCTTCGGACTCATAGCTTGACTCATCTTCACTAAATTCGTGTGCGGGTTCAGCATACTTCCGAGCGGAACGTTTTTCCCGCGACGCAGTCCCGCGGGACGACGACGCCATGGGAGCGGCGGAGAGATTTGCCGAGCGCACCGACGCTAACGTCGGATGCGCCCCTCTCGCGTAGATAAAGAGAAGCGAAACCGAAACTGCTGCAAACTCGCTGAAAAGGCCAGATCAACAAGTTAGACACGCGACGGACCTTCAGAAACGAGCTGTATTTGAGTAAAATTGTCCAAACTCGGAACCAAAGCTTGCTGGTGAATAGCTGGTGTCATTTCCACGTAATTATCGCGGCCAAACATTATTGCCTTGCAAAACTGACGACACTATTTGATAATTGACTTCTTAGGAATCGTTTGATAACAAAATGTTCATAATAATGGAGCACAAACTCGAGTAGCGTGCTTTTTTTCTCGTGTGTGGCGGCCACGCCCCTTTTTCCAGTGACACACGCACATTAGTTCACGAAAAATTCCGTCAAAAATCGCGATGTCGTCAGAGCGGGAAAATTTGAACGGATTGTAGAAGAGCAGTCCCCGAACTAAACGCCAAATGCCGCTGTATGCACGGGAAACGCTTTTAACGCGTCGAAATCGGCAGTTTTAGTCATCGATCACCGGTGATCGATTTGAATAGGCGTCGTAACGAAAGAGTTAAGTCAGCAAGTTTCACCGAAATCGGTCAAGGAGTTTTGAAAAAAGTTGAAAGCGCAGGGCCCCCCCTTAACAGATGTTTAAGGGGGGACGTGGGTCTTGAAGAATGTTTTTTTATTTTCGGGTCAATGTGAACCAAACTTTACTGTCTTGGCTAGTTTTTCATGCTGATTTCAAATCTGTAATCAGTTTTTTAATATCTGCTCTGGTTCAAAAGATATGGTGGTTTGTAAAAATAATTAATAGCCAGTTCTTACGGGGTATTAAACCGGGGTATTACGGGTGTTAAACCAAAAAACAAAATGCATGACCCCATTGCCCAAGACTTGCTCTAGGGGGTGATGCTATTTTTATTCATTTCAAAGCATTCTGTAAGTAAGAAAACAGCTGGAACATTTACTGCAATTATTTTTAACATTCTTGTCTCATTATTATGCTTAATTGTAATTTATAAAATGACTTTAGGATAATCAAAATAGCATCACCCCCCAGATCATTTCAGTATGAATAAAATGATACCAACTTTGTTATTCTCACTCAAGAACAACTTGGTAAAAGACCCCGTAAGGCTGAGTGCGGACAGCAATAACATCAAACTGAGAAAAACGCATTTGAAGTTTAAGACAAATGTAACTTTGGCTAAAGTGCAACTACAGGACTAGCAATTATATATTCTTATAGCTTTATTCTTCACGAGAATGACCATGCTAAATACAAGACCGTACCTTCATAACAAACTAGAAAAATCATGTAATAAAGCCAGGTGCCATGCCCAGAATGAGCATCAGAAACTATACGTCTGGCTGGTCAGGGGTCTGTTTCAGTGCCATGCAAGCTGAATAAATATAAAAATAGTATAATAGTGTGGCCTTGTCATAAAAAGAATAAAAGTGCACAAAGTTGATGTCTAAAAAGCACACGGCATACTTATTAATTAAATCCAAAACTATTGTGTTATAATATGACTCGGAAATGTCAACAGTAGGCAAAGCAAGGGCTGCACTCGGGGTCCACTGCTGGCTTCTGCAGTTTTGTAACCATGCTGATAGTAGCACTAATGCCCTATAACTCATTTTTCAGCTCTTAATAGCAGGTTTAAAATTTGCCATATCTGCAGGGCACTAACCAATTTACCCGCAGCGCAGCTCAGTATCCTGGCAATTTGCGCGTTGCCTTGTCAGGTCATGTACAGTAAAACCTCGTTATAACGAAGTTGACGGGGGAGCGGTAATTACTTCGTTATAACCATTAGTTCGTTATAACCAATATCAATTTCATCTATTGAAAATTCAAGGGGAATTTCGATTGCTTCGTTATATCCGATATTTCGTTATAACGAGGTTCTACTGTATAAACGGCTGCTGTTGCTCCTTTGTAGATACTATCCATGGCCTTCGCTGCGCGCACTTTGACTTCAAAATCGTATAATCGTATCTTAGAGATATCTTAGCATACTATCACAAGCGATCTTCGGAGATTAGCAACCCTTTTCGCGCAAGTCACACGCATACAAGGCACGCGGGCGCTTTGAACAGATCCCGTGCCCGCCGCTTTCAAGGTCACTTATCGCACCGATCTCGAGGCAAAGCACAAACCGAAGAACGTTTTTATCACAACTACGTCCACAACGATAAGTTCAGCACAACTTTCTTGCCGGCGCCCACTACCATCGCTCAGCAACTTCCGCTTCGTTGCGCACTGCGATACCAGACACACTGAACTTCGCCGCATCTCTCGTGCACTCGGCGGTCCCGTCCACTAAATAATATGTCGTATCCATGCTGTTTTGGGTCCCGGTGAAAGCACTGGCAGATGATCTGATGATAAGATGCACCGCAGCAACGGGGTTATCGTAGAATGGGCCGCTTCGGACTGTTTCGGCAGCGCGCCGTTGTCCGCGTTCCGCCGTGCGCACCATCAACACATCCGTTTTTTTCGTACGCTTGACGGTGCCAACGTGGCCTGTCAGCCGTGAGTCTTCGGACATGCCAGCAGAAAGCCAGAAAACTGCACGCTGATGGCGTAAACACGAGCGCAGACGACACTGACGAAGCGGCAGCAAACGCGGCGATTGCGAAACAAAAACAGAAAAAAAAAATGGCCACCCCGGACGCACCAGCCAATCAGAGGCGCGAGATGAGGGGCTCGCCCGTGCCCGCGCGCTGTGACCAATGAGCGATCCGAAACCACCCTTCGGAAAAGCGCGGATAGCGGCCGTTCTATCGGAGCGACGCCATTTTAAAACACCGGAAAATGTGCACAAAGAAAACAGCTTCAAAACAAGCCCAAGATGGCGGCGGCCGGCCGGCTGCCACGCCCGAGGCGCGCGCGCGAAATTCGAACAAATTTTCGCTTTTTTGGTGCAACTTTCGGCTCCCGTGGCGTCTTGAAAGTACATTTTAGACTATTTCCCGATCGAAATCAGCCTTAATAATTTGAGGGAAGCTGCTCAAAGGTACATACATGCCTAAAATGCATTTTTCTAAAAATCGATTTTTTGGTCATTTTTTACTTTTCTAAGACCCGCGTCCCCCCTTAAGGTGAATGTCCTCAAGGAACTCTCACGCAAGCAATCGCTGAAAGCTGCAAGCAGAAAGCCAAGGACCCGTCCATACCTTGACGGAGCACTCTTCGATGGCTGCATGGATGTGCAGAACGGCGCTGTAGCCAGGGCAGATGATGGACTTGTGTTCTAGGATGACCACTTGCGCGTCAAACACCTTGGCCACCTTGCACTGGTTCACCACGTCGCACAGCACAAACCCCGGAGACACTTCCTGCGTTTTTGGAGCCAAAACCAGGGGACCTTGACTTCCAACACGAGACACAATGATGGGAAACTCTGGCAAGTGCTGCAAGCTGGGCGCAGGTCAACAAAGCGTCACGGTGACTAAAAACAGCATGGATGGATTAAGACTGAGCCAAATAAATGGTAGACTCCACAGATGCTTATGAAGAAACACTGTTGCAGAAAATGCAATAGCATCGTTGGGCAGTTAAGTTAATGAGAACCTCAATATTAAAGGATGCAAATTTTGACTGATGGTAGTTAACTGAGAAATGAGAAGACAAAACAAGCTATTACAAACTAGAAGCTAACTAGAATCTTAATATCGAATGGTTAAAAATTGAAACATACTCTCCTCAGTAATTCCAGTGCAGGTTAGGGTTGGTTCAGGGCGCTATCTCTGGCCATTCTTGTGCTCATTGTCACGCTATGAAACACATCCTACCCCCCCACACCCCCTTCCCAAGACCCCATTCACACACAAGAGCCCTAGGGTCCCCTCGTACAGCTTTTTCCCACGCAACTCTGTTATAGCAACTTAACAACATAATTTTCGTGTCACTTCAATACTGTTATAAGCAGGCTGGTGTATAATGAAGGCGGAAATGGGCGTTCCACTAAGTTGCAATTATCTCACCAAACTTTTACAACTTTTACTAAAAGTCTAGTGTACCACAAGGACATCAGCAACAATCATAAGGAATTTCAAAATGTCATGCAACATAACTACAATTTCAGACCAAGGAATGCAAGAAATGTTGGTGCTGCAGGACAAGGCAAGAGCAACAGCTGCCATTGGCGGACAGGACTCACCTCTTCCTCAACGCCCTTGAGTTTAACCTTGACATTCTCCCCAGACGTGATCACATTTGTCTCGTCCTCGTCGGACCATAGCTGGAGCACCTCCACCGTCCGCCGGTTCGGCATCAGCAACAGTTGCTGGCCTCGCCTTGCCGATCCGGACTCCACTTTGCCCAGCACCACTGTGCCCATGTCCTGCCATGAGAAACGCAAGCACATGGAGGCTCACGTAAAACCATACACCACACCAGACTTACGATCATTTGTTTTAAACACCTGCTGATCAAAACAAATTTCAGACTTTTTGTTGGAATGAATGTACCTCACAAATCCAAAGTTTTCCAAGAACGGGCGAGAAACTCCAAATTCAAGCGTATTCAAGGGTTATAAGGACCTGTGCACACCCTGCTACTTTACCGAAGCTATGGCCGACAACAAAAGGTGCCAAACGACATTGTCAGAGTCCAGGGGTGTGTGCCACTGACCGTGTTGAGCTGAGTTCAAGTACGCACAGGCTCGGACACATTCACATCTTTGTTTGCTGGGTGTGCACTGAAGAGAATGCATGTGTTAAAGCATGCATATGATGAAACATCAGTGGCTAGATCGGTTAGCTTGCTGCTCTTTTGACCCGACGTTTGGCAGTTCAAATTCACAACCTGATGAGCAATTTGTTTTTGTGCGACTTGCATTTCTTTTTTTTTTTTCACATACAGACACTGACAGCCTCCTTTGAAAAGCAAGACATCTTACACAGCACATGCGCACATACCTTGTATTTGTCAACAGCAGGCATACGGAAAGGTCCGTCTGCAGACCGGCTAAGCGGGGCTAGGCTGTCGATGTACTCGAGGAACGGGGGACCTCGGTACCAGGGGCACACTTCGGGGGGCGCTACCTCCTTCAGGTAGGCCCCCGTCAGCCCCGAACAAGGCATGAATGTCAGTTCCGTCTTGGGGTTGAAGCCGCACTTACGAAGGTACGGCACCAGCTTGTCCTTGCACTCATTGTACCTGCGACACATCACTCATCTCAGCATTCTCACGTTCTTTTGCATACTGTGGGCTAATCGGTGAGCCAATCTGAGACGTGCTGTTTTACAATGAGCTTCCAAATAGACATTTTTCAAATTTCAAATTATCCATACATCGAACTATTTCACGATCCCCTTTACATTTAACATATCCAGGATTGACTGTATTAAATGCTTACAAGACCCAAAAGGCCAACAAAAGCATGTGGTTAGCACGTGTGCACAAATTGCAAAAGCTTCACAGCAAAACATAGCTGTCACAAACCTCGAAGAGTGCTGTGAAATCATTACAGCGGCCAAAAGTCATGTCACTCAACATGGGTAATATCGTGAAAGTGAATATGCACGCAGCTGAAATAATCATTCAGTATTTGATGCCATGCATACTGCTCTGTGGACAACATGAAGCAGCCTGCCAGCCCCTATCCAACGCATCACTGCAATTTGTGATTCTCCTATTATCACGCGTGGGTGAGAATGGAATCACTGGTATTCTGCACATGGCCCAGCGGTAGTCACTCTCTAAAGTGTGATTGGACATTCGCATCTAGCAGTAAAGCAAGGGTTGCATGTCCTCCGAGATCCTGCTACACAAACACTGCTCATGTTCAGTGCTGCGTCCGCGAGGCTCAGGAGAGTACAGTGTCCCAGGGCCATGGAAGAGGACGCGACCAAGGGGCACAAGCCTCCAACGAAGCCCTGGGGTGGTCAGAATTACGTCAACTATATTTTGAAGCATGTTTCGCCACAGGATGTGCCACGGTCACAAAAGCCCTTATGGACAAAATGGTCTTCCTTGTTGAAGACATTAACTTCATGTTCAATATGTTTCAACACAATGGCTGAAGACATTTTTCAACCGTGCTGTTGAGTAACAGGTCCCTTAGCCAGTCTCAGACCAAAATTCTTGGAATTTTGTTTACCATACTTATTCAAATAAAAAATACTGTATATGCTCATTATAGTGGACCCGCGTACAACAGACTTTCGGATATAATGGACCATATTATAACCCAGGTTTGGTCCACGTATTTTATCAATGCAGCCAACTTCGCTTTGAACGGACTCCGCTACAACGGACTATCGGCTACAGCGGACAAAATTAATGGCAGTTTTTTTGCCAAAGTTGCACATACAACGGATTTTTGCCGTTTCGACGCGGACTGACAACATACTTTGCCACGCCGGCGTTTTAAGCAAAAATTTTAAACTGCGGCTGGCAACATTGGTGCTCATCTGGCCAAGCCGAGCCTCTAGCCAAGCCAACCTGAGAGCATAACAAACGCCATTTTGTCGTTGTGTTCCGTGGGGAATGGTTCTAGGAGGGTTCTGTCGCACCGAGAGCAAGTGCCGAGATGATGGCCTCCAGAAAACTGAAGCAAATTTCGCTCAGCGATAAAATGGAAATTGTGAGTGCAGTTGCACGCGGAGAAAAGCAGGCGGATGTTGCCAAAGCGATGGGACTATGGAAGCGAACCATGAGTTCCATCGTGCACAACAAAGGCATCGCCAGCAAACAAGCGTCAGGGGAACCCCCTAACCGCTTTAGGCTTCATGACGCGACCTAAGGGGGGCCCCGCCAGTCACTGATAACGAAGTTCTTTTCGAGTTAGGTGTGAATAAAAAGCTTTTGTTTGCTTTTTTCTACCTTGGATGTTCGTCATTCTCTCCGCAATTGTGTCAAGCGTTTCTGAGCTCCCAGCCCAAATACCGGTGAGTTCCACTGAGAAGTTGTAATGAATAGGCTTCTAAGCGCGAGGTGCGTTGGTATGAACGCACGTGCTAATTCAGCTTAGCAACGGCCTTCGATTAGCTGAGGCAGAAATGCGTCCATGCAAAAAATGAATTTGTGATGCCGATCGTTAGAACGAGCACCAGCTGGAACCTAGTTCTTTTTGTAACATGACCGGCAGCTCGTAACATGAGCGGCTTTGTAACGGCAAGCTGTTAGATTAGTAGCTTTTGGACTGAGCCTCGCTAATGTTTACATGGGATCGGCAGCCACCCACCAGGCCTTCCTGCACTTAGTGCTGTTGCATTTTCTGATGAAAGTTGAACATGTGCTACAGTTATAAATCACCACTGTCGGTCGTAGCCGTGCCATGGAGTCTATATTCGGCGGCAGGTATTTAAAAAGGACTAAATCACGCAGCTGAGTGATGTCAGCGATGATAAACACAGGGGCCTTACAACCCCCCGCACCGCGCCCTTCTGTTCGATGTCTGGATATTACGGACGTCGCATAAAACAGACGTTTTTTTCCCGGATTATGCAGGTCCATTGTAACGAGAGTCGATTGTACTAGCAGTGTGAAGTGAAACATGAAGAGGGGGGGGGGGCTTGTGGCAGAGGCAAAGTGATGGTACGAAAGTACTGAGCTCTAGGGGGATTTGGCAGTGCTGTCAAACCGCATGTATAGCCTGCAATGGTGACTACTGGAGAGCATGCACTATACAATCGCTAATGCTTGGGCAATGTGCTCTTCTGTTCACATTTCATTTGACGCTGATAGTGCCCTCGAATTTAGCATGCAAGCATTTTCACAGTGACAAGAAAAATGTACCTGAATGTACAGTTACTGGGCTAAAAAGGCAAACTAGAACTATCAACAATAAAAAAAAATGAGCCCTTGTCCTTTCCTCTACTGTCAAACTAGAATTATGGAACACTAATCAGAGAAATCAAAGTTCACCTTAACAGAACGCAAAATTTGTTCACCTGGCAGCTCCTCCTCTGCGGCGAAGATAACTTCTCAACTGCATGCCCAATTTAGGAGTTATACCATATCAGCTTCAATGGAGTTTTCCAAGAGTGCTTCCAACGTCTGAATAATTTTTCGGTTTACGCTCATAGAAACTTATCCTGGTCTACATGCAGCTTTGTGCTACTCAGACAAGCAAGCCTCACATATAATCTATCCTCTGCAAGCAAAATAACTTTCCTTTGACAACTTTCACAATGAAAGCAGTGCATCACTATTTGCACGTGATCTGATCAGACACAATGACGACAGTTCACAGTCTGGCCAGCATGCACAAAACCACAGACAGAGAGGAAAACAACTGACCTCTCCTCGGACCATTCCACCGTGGGGTCATCCATCTTGTTGACCAGGACGACCAGGTGTCGAACCCCAGCCGTCTTGGCCAGCATGGCATGCTCTCTCGTCTGGCCCCCCCGCTCAAAGCCCGTTTCAAACTCCCCCTTGCGTGCAGAGATCACCAACACTGCCAGGTCGGCCTGGCAGGCACCGCCAATCATGTTGGGTACGAAGGACCTGTGCCCTGGCGCATCCAGGAGCGTGAAGTGCTTGTTCTCAGTCTCAAAGTAGGCACGGCCCACTTCTACCGTCTTGCCCTTGTCCCGTTCTTCCTGTTAAGAGAGAACACGGGAATTAAAAGAATGGTCTCAGCAAACCTGCAACTGCACTTTCATCCTTTGCATGCTTGGCAGACCAGTGTGACCCGCCATGGTAGCTCAGTGGCCATGGTGTTCACGTGCGAAGTTTGATATCACGGAGTCATATGCTCGCCATGGTGGCCACCTTTCAATGGGGTGAAATGGAGAAAAGACCCGGTACTTAGATTTCTGTGCACACTGAAGAACTCCAATTGGCCAAAATCACGCTGGAGCCCTTCGCTACACGGGGCATAACCTCACAACTTATGGCCTTGGCATGTAAAACCCAATAAATTATTATTGGCAAAGCAGCATTGCACAAGCACGCAAAGCAAAGTTGATGAAAGGAAAAAATTATCACCCATCTGTTCATAGCGAAAAACAAGGAAAATGCATAAGGCTTTCCTACTAACAAAAAATTGACAATATTGAGGAATTTGAACTCAATGTTAACACCTTCTCATGGGAGCTACAAAACCAAATACGCAGCAGATTACCAAAGATAAGTGCTGTTAAGCCTGCCCAAGCCACTTAGCGCACTAACTAGTGAAATGTTTGTTTCCAACAACACAGAAAGAACACGAGAGACAGCAAGCAGTGGACAAAATCAAAAGGTTCAGCATACCTAAAGTGCTCCATCAAAATACCATGGGTTAATCCTGACAAGATGGGACCACTCAATATGCACCGATCTACCAACCACTGTGAGCAAACAAAGTGTAGGAAATCCACCTGATGATTGAATTGTGGGGTTTAATGCCCCAAAACCAGCTCCAATTATGAGAGACGCCCGTAGTGGAGGTCTCCGTAAATTCCGATCACCTGGGGTTCTTTAACGTGCACAGCACACGGGCCTCAACATTTCGCCTCCATCAAAATACAGCCGCCGCGGCCGGGATTTGATCCCGCAACCCTTGGATCAGCAGCCCAGTACCATAGCCACTAGACCACCGTGGCGGGGAGGAAATCCACTTTACTGCACATGTTTACAAGACCATCTTCTATGCAATATGGACTTGGAGCAACTGACATGATACCAGTCATCCTGACAAGCTAATGACAAGCAGTTATGTGGTTCTTACAGACAGTTGGACATGCTCACCTGGTTTGTGTCTAGTGCCCAGGAGAGGTACCAAGATTCTCTGTTCTTTTCTTTCGCTTCTCGCTCGTACTTCTCCAATGTTCGCTTGTCTACCATTCCCGTTAAATATCTGCACACACAGGGCATGAGGAACATGATGAACAGATGTTCCCTGCAGTCACTGGCACTGTTGGGTTGGAACACCCAATGTTCAAACCGCCAGGAGCAGCCACGCTTGCTGTTACACAATTGAGGGCTTTGTATAGAAAAGCACCAGAGGTGCCCCACATAACAGCCACATTTAGATGACTCTGCAAGTCGACCAATTTTGTTGGAAATTGGAATACAAAGCTACGGGGTGAGCTTACAATCAAAACCAAAACATGTACTGCCAATCAGTTTTCTTCTTTTGGCTTGAGGATGAGTGGGGTGGGGTGACTACCTACGTTCCAAGTAGATTTACGGCCATGTAAATACGGGAACCTTACAGCCCATATCAATGAAAACATGCAGAGAGAATAATGGTCTGCATCTGAGATGGTAAGGCAACATCATTAGCTATCAATCTCAATAAACCGGACCAGCAGAAGGGGTATAGCCATTGAGGCCTGTATTCGTACACCCACCTTATCCTTATCGCTTGTTTCCCTTATCACCCCTATACAGTCAAACCTCGTTAATACGTACCTGCTTAATGTGTAACTCCGGTTGAAACGTAGTCGCGAAGATTCCCCCACCCAGTCCCCATTGAACCCCATGTATTGGCTGACCGCTTAAGCCGTAGTCGCTTGTTGCATTACATACGGTTAGTATGTACCATTTTCTTGTTTTTATATGTTCACAGGCAGAAAATCGGCAAAATTTCACTTGCGCAGACGTTCGATTCACGAGCGGCGACGACCGGACTAAAATTGTCAGCGATAGTGACGTCAAAACATGGCCACGTTGACGTATTTTCTGTTCGTACGGCTGTTGCTTATCAAAGGGCGCAAAAGCATGGCCTTCGAGATCACCACGTTGACGTATTTTTTGTTTGTATGGCCTACGAGATTCGTTTTTGTTAGTCCGCAGCGGCTGACGGTAGGGGAATTCGCTGTCACTTTGGAATCCGCCACGTTTCCTTTTTTTTTTTCTTTCATTCTCCCGTGTCCGCTGGTGGTGTTTTGCGCAGTGGTGTGTTCTTTAACAACGGTCTTTTGCACGGCGTATTTTTTTTTATTGTTTGGTGCGCGTGTTGTGCGATTTAATTCGCACGTGAGGACTGCTATGCCGAAGTATTGCGTTTTGAGTGTTGAGGAAAAACTGGAAATCATTCGCACCATTGAAAATGGAGCGAAGAAATCTGCGGTAGCCCGTGAAAAGGACTTGCCTCTGACGACTGTGTGCGGGATATGGAACGCTCGCGAAAAGTTGAGGGGCGGCACAGGCAGCAATCTGAAGAGGTGCCGCATCAGAGACTGCGTTTCCCGAAGTGGAAAAGGCCCTGCTTCTTTGGTTAAAGAAGGCGCTTCTCACTGAGAAAGCGCTAACTTTCGCAGCTCAACTGAATTGCACAGGTTTTGATGCCGTCGCAAAACCTGTGCAATTCAGTTGAGATGCCGTCGTCGCGGCGAGGCCACCACGGCGGCAAGTGAAAACAGATTTTTTTGCTGCCTGCCCTTGAATAAAGCTTGCGTGCCTGTGTGTGCCATTTTGGCTGGTTAGTAGCCGCTAAACCGGCACTGACGGTTAATTCGTACATCGCTTAGTGCGTACCCAAACTTAATTCCCGGCCAACTACGTATTAACGAGGTTTGACTGTAACATCAAAGAACTTTAAAGGGACTAAAATGGCAATCAGTGCGGCTTGTTTGTAGATACTGGACTAATTTGATCATGAAGCTTGATAAGGGCACAGGGAAGATAAGGAAAACAAGAGATAAAGGTAAGGTTGGTTTATGAATAAGGGCCTGAGTGCCCCTATAACTAACTTCGGTACATGCAATGGGTTAGTCAGGGGCTCTTTGTTTTGCACATCCTTGTTTTATTTTAAGGGGGGACACTGGTCTTAGAAGGCCGAAAATTGCAAAAGAAATAGACTTTTTGAAGCTGACATTTTCGGAATCTCTATTTTTGCACAAATTGCACAAATGTGCAACGTTCCTAGCTTCTCTTCTCATTATTTTTCCGTAAAATTAATCTGTAACACCAATATGAGGTGTGTCTGAGCGCAAATTGTTGCTAAATTGATTTTGGCCGCTTCGCTTGTTTGCTTCTGTAAAAGTTGACCTAGGAAAGCTAGAGCTACAATTCCTTTTGCACAACGTAGCTAAATATGCATAGAAAGCAACGCTGCAAGCAGATTTTCAATCTACAGTTCAAATTTTCTTATTTTAATTTTAAAATTATCATGTTTTTGGCTAGGTGTAGACCATGAACTCATTAGTGCTGTAAATTGAGAAGTAGTTGTTCAATTTCCAATCACCTTGCAGCGTTGCTCTCCTTAGGCTTTCCAGTATCCATATATGGGTTTATAATAATGTTACGTTGCATAGACAATTTTTCATTGTTTTGGCAAACAATAAAATGAGATTGCTAATTATCTCTGAAAATAATTGATCTGTGTAAAATATAACTGGATCGTTAAATAAAGCTAAAAAGACTGAACAAAGCAGTGCAGTTTCATCTAATTTGGTTGAGAAATAACCTATGTTATCTCTAAGAACCATGTCCCCCCTTAAAAAAGATAAGAAAAAAAAAAACCACACACACACACACACACACACAGCTGCATTTCACGTAAAGGGGGACCATGGGTTGTGTAGACCAAAAAAAAAAGCTTAATACATGCTTAAGGTATACAGGCATTATTTTACATACAAAACAGTTTAGCTCTTGTAAGATCAGTATGTCATGTGCAAGATAGGTTTATGCAGTTAGCAAGAGCTAAACATGGTATGTTTTTTGGTCATTTCTTTTAGTTTATTGGATTGAGATATAGAAGATCTAGGACCATTATTCCTTTTTAATATTATTTTTTAACTCGTACACCACAAAATGCTCAGAGAAGAATTGCAATTATATGCATACTTACTTTTCAAATTAGATTTTACTTTTTCTTTACAGTGGCCATGATGTAAACGCCACATCTTGATCAACTGCAGAATGACTAACCCCGATCTGATTTGAAAATTGTCTGCAGCATTGTCATGATCCCGTGTTATAATACCTAGTTCTGCAGTAAGACTCACTCTCTGCTGAGCAGTACTCCATTGTCTCTGGAAACAATAGAGTGGCAACTTTGTCTACCTCCTAAACTAGCTTCCCATAAGATTATTGCATATTTGAAATGAGCAAGAAAAAAGCCTGCCCTAGTGGGGCAAGCCTAGCGAAGCTGAAGGGCACTTCGCTGGTCCGGGTTTGTCTCCGGCACACCCGCATTTCGTCGTGACCCGAGGCTTAGGGAAACACCTCACGAAACATTGCGAGGCCCAGCAAACGCTTCTCAAAGTTTCGCACCGAGCTCAGTGCAAGGATGTTCGCATCGAACCATGGACTGTGGCAGACGCAGCATGCCTGGCCTCAGCATGATGCCGTCCCACCCCTTTGCTACACACTAAGCATGCCTATGCTATCCTAGGAGCTGCTTGGATGCCACGAGAGGATGCATGCTTTCTTGGCTACGCACAAATGCATAGCTTCTTTTGCTTGAACACGTGTACCCGCCAGGGGGAGTTTTGCCACTGTAGTCGTGGGCTGAGGGGCATGAGCGCAAGAGAAAAAAGAAGCACACGTGCAAACACAGCACACTGGACATTGCACAGAAGGCACTCTTGGGGACAGTAATGATGATAATTTTATCCACCACTGCCGTTTTTATGATTTGGCTAACAGTGTCGCTGTTAAACTACACAAGTCTACCTAAGCTTCACCAAGCTCGGCCATAAAATACAGTAAATATCTCCACAACCCATGGCCCCCATTAACAAGAGGTAACGTGCTACAGAGGAAGTGTAAATGAAAAGGGGCTTGGGCAAGAAAAAGATGCAAACAGTGAAGAGCGAAACTTACAGAAGTTGGCCTCCTATGGTAGATTTTCCGGCGTCTACCAAGAAAGAAAAAATGGTGAGGTTTATCAGTGCAATTATTTCCCCCAGGCACAACCCCTCCCCATTTCGAAAAATGTCTCAGTGATTAAAGCATGCACAATTCAGTGTTTTTCCATGTTTCCTTGTTCGGCATGAACACATCACTTCGGTGCCTCATGGTCTATATTCAGTTTTACACCTGACAAAGAAACCTCACAGACGCTGCAAAGGCAGGCAGCTAAGCAGAAGAAGTACCCCTGCACAAGTTTTCCAGTTTGCTTGCTCCTCTGAATGAATGCCAAGTTGATAAATTCAAACTTCTGCTGGTGACAAGGGCTTTGACGGCAGATTAACAAGTTGTGGTTGCCCGATCCCTGGTGCATTAAAATATTGTTGAATTGATTAACACAGTCATTAGAACGTTCTTGCAGTGCACTTCCATTTAAAGAAGAATCCTTTGGCAACAACACATGAATAAAAGGCCGAATTTCAATTTAATAAAGTTTTGATACAACAAAGTAAATTTACTATTTTACAGGCTCCATTATGTCATGGTTTAAATGTATTTGCACTTTTCGTATGGAGGATTGTTTTGGTTACACGTGTAAGAAGTGTGCTTTGGCCACTGGTGCCAGAAACATGCACTCTTCTCTCAAGGCAGAAATTTTTTAAGCTGCAGCACAAAAATGAGCTGAATTTTTGTTGCCAAAGTGAACAAGGTGAAGTTGTAAACGACCAATCTCAAGTGCCCACTAAGCGAGTGAACAGCCAGGGTTAAAAGATTTGGTGAAGCGCGGTTATACATTTAAACAACTCTGAAAACGACAGAGCCGATACCTCGTGCGAGTTGGCATACATACCAACGTGGCCAATGAAGACGACGTTTATGTGCTCTTTTTTAGGGCCCTGATCGTCATCCTTGGGTGGTTTCTTGCGTGGCTTGGTGGTGACATCCATGCGCTCGTCCTCGTCCCCCGTCGAGGGTGTCTGGTCACCCCCGCCTGCATCCTGAGGGCTGTCCTCCAGTGTCACGCATTCCCAGTCTGCAAAGCACACAGCAGACACCATCATGCAGTGCATTTTTGCACAAAAACAAGTTCCAGTTCGCCTATATCAGCCGATAGGCAACCTGTACAGCAGAGCCTTGACAAAAGCAAAGCAGAGGTACAGTTGAACCCCTGTACAAAAGACACCGTTCTGAGACCCCAATACAGCTGCCTATTGTATCTCTCGCTCATTAGTTGGATCTCTTTTTGTATCGCTTACAATTGCTTATAAAGAACAAATAATCCTTAACT
The DNA here is from genome assembly GCA_013339685.2 of Hyalomma asiaticum. Taxonomy (NCBI): domain Eukaryota; kingdom Metazoa; phylum Arthropoda; class Arachnida; order Ixodida; family Ixodidae; genus Hyalomma; species Hyalomma asiaticum. Next base: position 5,242,025 of record CM023490.1, read on the forward strand.
TTGGGTCAACAGTCTTGCTTGCTGAAACAGATACATTAACTCTGCAGCACTATTGGCTGCTAACTGCGGTTAATTCGTAGTGGAAGCGAGGGGAAATGACAAACAAGTAATGTGAGGAACTTGTGGGGGAGAAATCATGCATGCTGATCTGAAAAGCAGTCCGCCACATGTGACCTAACATTAAGGCATATGGTATATAAAGAACCAAGAACCTGTTGCAACAGGCTGTAGCCTTTTGTTGTGGTCAGTTTAGTTGTTTAGACCAAGAGAAAAATATGGCACCTTGCTTATGAGAAACCTCTCATATAAGAGACAGAAACGGATCCCTGGTTCTTGTCTCTTATAAAGGAGCTCAACTCAAGTAAAACACAGCATTGTCAAGGTACAATACTGTAATACTCTGGTCCAGAGACAAGGAAAAAAAAAAAAAAAAAAACGACAATACTCCTAATATTGCAAGGGTTCTAGCTCGATCCAACTGCCTCGGAACAAGATTAGCAGCATGATGATGGCAGATTCGAAAGACAACTGCATCGTATTCAGGCTTCTTCAGCACAGCGGGCGTATTAGTCGATTTTACCAACAGTTTCACATGCCGTGTGAAGAGGAGACCATGTGCTTGTGCTGTAACTGAGCCTTACTACTGCTACAAGAAAATAAAGTAGCAAATGATGTCGAAAGGCCAGTCTGAAGCATATAAAAGATGAAAATGCAACTGATCTGTTTCTGTCCACATAAATAAATGAGGACAGAACACAATATGGCAGAACAAAAACTGATTGTGCCAAAACCAACTACGATTGTGAGGCACCCTCTCTTCCAGTGGACGGGTTCTTTAATGTGCACATAAATCTGAATACACGGTCGTCTCTGCAGTTCACCTCCGTCAAAATGCGGCCGCCATGGCCGGGATTAGATCCCATGGTCTCAAGCTTCGCAAGCAAACACCTAGCCGCTAAGCTACCACAGCAGGTGCAGGGACAAAAAAGTATAAACACATAAAAGAATGGAGCCAGATATCGTGTGGCTGTAACCCACATACACTTTCAATGAATAGAATGGTTGCACGGTTGCACAGTCGGTGTGCGTGAGACAGCAGAGAATTGTTCACAGATTTGTTCAGAGACGTGCTAAGCATTTTCTATGAACAAATATGCTTCTCTGAAGAATCACAGGACTGAAAGAACTTATACTGAATCCAATTAACTCTAATGTTATAGAATAGTCAACACTTAACCTTCACTTCTGAGTACTGATGGCAGTACACAATTGGTAGTCACTGCTGGACTTTGTTATACCAAGGCCATTCTTTGAAGAGTTTTTACACAGCTTCAAGAGGCAGCGCTATTAAGTTATGCTCACCTAAATGAAGTTAAGCACGAGATCACAGTTGAGGATTGTTTGAGAATGCTCTCTCGAAACACCCGGGGAGAGCCAACCAAGACTCTAGTAGTTAGTTTTCATGCCTGAAAACCATCATATGATTATGAGAGATGCTGTAGTGGGGGGCTATGGAAATTTCAACCACATAGGGTTCCTTATGTACTGACATTGGACAGTACACTGGCCTCTACCATTTAGGCTCTATGGAAATGCAGCTGCCATGGCAAGGAGTCAATCCTGCAACCTCCGCCTGGGACGGCATTCAGGTGTGGTAGCCACTAGACCAACATGGCGTGTTCGATTCTCGTAAGCAAGCTATGGTGCGGAAAGTTCAGTGACACAAACCTAGAGTATCCTTATATATATATTGTCACAACGTGGAAAAAAAAAGACCGGACCACGATGGGACAAAAAGAACAAGGAACTGTATTATCAGAAAACCACAGTAAGCGCAGACGCCAAACTTCGTCTTCTTCCAAAAAGAGCGGTGGTCCTTGCTCGTGCTCCTACTTCGTTTTTCTCGACTACCAAATTACATTTTCCAAAGTACAGTCGCGACAATATATATTACTTATTCTATATTTCTGTGCCATATTGGTTTCTATTTTTGAATCAAGTATTACCTGCTGGAGAGTCATCCATACTTGCAGAATCCTCCTTGTCACTGTCTTTCTTGTCTGCAAAATACAGTAAAAAAGTGGTAAGAACAAAGTATCATTGCACTGCAACGTATGCCAATCTATGTATTAAAAGAAGAATTGCCTCTTAAGGAAACAAACTGACTTGTTAAGTTCACCGTCAACTTGGCAACAATGCTCATGAACCTTCAACTTTGCAACGATGCTTATAACCTACCGAACAGTTGCTTCGATCACCAAAATAAGCAACATTTTGTGCTGCCACCATGACATGCGACACCCAGCAATTAGTTTTCTGAAGAGACAAATACTGTTGTCTTGGCCAAGGGATGAAACTGAATGGCAACCACTCCACAACAGACCTTTTCTGAGGAGGAGGAAGTGCTACCAGTGCAGACTGCCAAAATCAAAACTGGTGGGGCATGCTTCCGCAATCCTCCACAACGTAACAGTAGAGCACCGCAGAGGTATGACATTACGCTCAGGCAGGATCCGCTCGTGGGCTGGTCACGATATCTCTTGGTAATACACAGTCTGTGCAGCGCAAAACGACATGTGGTTAGGGTCAATAATGAACCATGTGTCATCTCGGTGCACGCTGGCCACTAAAAACATCTCTGTAAACTTATCTTTACGAATTGCCAAGGACGTAGGAAGGTTACTAGTGGCATCCAGGTGCTACAGAATGCTAAAGAACAAGGGTAACTGAAGCACTGACAAAAGGTAAATCCTGCCTATGCAAACAAGGCAAGACAATATGAGAATACAGATACATTCGGCCTAGTATTACCAGCATGACTGCGCCACACCTTTTACTTCGGCCACCCCAGAGAAAGAAAATGTTCTAAGGCAATGTTATTTATGCAACACCGATACCGGAGAGCTGGTCAGCGAGAGTGACCAATTGCGACCACAATGACCAGGCTACATAAAACGCCACTAACCACCAGCTACAAGGAATGTCACCACCTACAAACAAGCAAGACACTGCGCTAATTGGCAGGGCCAACAACACACTCACGTCGCCTAGCACGCCTCATGGTGAACGGTTCGGGCCTTCAAGACGCGGTAAAGCAACGCACTGCACAACAACGCTCCTTCAGCTCGAAGTGGCCGCAAGTAAAAGGAACTGCGCACTCACGTCGCGACAGAACACGAACCCCCCACTTCGACGTAGTGGTGGCGGTCCGCCACAGACAATGCTGTCACAGGACACCCGAAACCGATCGCCGACGTATTCCTCGCCGATAGCGCGGTCGTTGGGTTTATCGTCTCCAGAGGCAGGCAAGCTGGGGACGGCGATTACGTCGTGAAGTATCGCGAGCGAAGCACGTAGCGTAGTACGAAACGCATTCCACAACACCTGGCTCCCAAGATCTCCGCGTTGACAACCCCGCATGCCGGGCACCATTCCGCGAGTCCGCTTATCACGGCGGCGATACCAAGGAAGACAAGGTCGCTCGACGTATGCCCCAGGCGAGGTCTTCGCCATCGCGCTCTCGGTGAGCTGCTGTATACGTACTACGCGTCTGTCCCGCAGTTGAATCATTCGAACGAATGCCGGACAGCTCGGAGGGTAGTCCTAAACTTTTAACGTTAACGCCGCATGCTGTGTGACCACGTGGCTCTACTTCGCGGCTGAAGGCATGCTCAATGTCAGCTGTGCAAGGCAGAAATGTCGCTACGAAACCGATTCAAGAAATACTACTGTCGTAGTGTTCGAATGATCAAACGGCGCAGCCACTTGTCACAATGGAATCTATTCTGAAAAAAAAAAAAAAAAAGAGTCCGACAACTTCAGTGTACCCAACTAAGTCATCCGACTTCCTGCGAAGGTGCCCGAATGATAAAGCCGATTAAAAAAAAAAAGTATTCCGCGCTTTCGCAAGCGGCAAGCCTTAACCACTGCGCAACAAGCGTTAGCAAAGGCGATTGCACAAAGAAAATTCCACGAATTCTTCCACCGGTGCGTCAATGGCCGCGTGCGAAATGCGAACAGCTGTCAGCGATGAAACCGTTATAACGAAATCAAAACAAGATGGCACTGATGTCGTGCCACGAACCTCACGCCGTAATACAGGTGCTGTCTACAACAATTCCGGCTGCAAATAAAGGGAGAAAAGCCGGACGATGGCCGAACGCTCGGTACTGGCTACCTAGTCAGACAACACAACTCTGCTCGCCCTTCTTCAGATATTGAAAACTTTTTTCTCACCACAAATCCGCCGCATGCCGGAGTAACCAACAAGATAAACCTGTAGCACGTAATGGTTTCGTGCCCGGCTAGCGCTCTCAAGGTTCTGCGTTGTCCGCCTACCAAAGACAGCGAAAACAAGTTTTTCAACGACTCCCGCAGCGGAAGACGTTACTACTGGCGATGTCCAGTCGGCACACGAGACTGCCCTCACCTCGCCGAGAGACAAAAACAGAAAAAAAAAAAGGAAGAGAATACCAACCTCGCACGAAAACACCCTCGTTATTTCAAGCAACGGCGGCACCTAGCGTAATTCGGAAAACAAGAAAACGACGCGAGATCTCCCTCGTTATCTCGTCTTATCTCGACGGAAGAAAACGCGACAGGCACTGACACGGGCACGAAATGAATCCAAAAACAAAAACGCACCGATGTGGCGCATATTTCGGCACAAACTGCTTCGCCGTGACACGGCGACTACGTCACTACGTCAGCGGCACGAGTGGCACTGTTTTTCTTTACTTTTGCGCAACACCGGTGACGAAGCTACTACGTGGAATCATGGAAGGGGGAGGGGATTCGTCGGAAAGCTGCCGCTTTCAAAACAGGCCGACACGCCGGCGATTGTATTCGAAACCTGGGGGGCCTGACGCACACCTGCGAGCTTTCATCGACGGCGCGTAAAAATCGGAACTGCGCCGTGAAACATCGCAAAACGCCTGCCGTAAGAGTCGGGATGGCCAGCACGTGTGCCCGGCGGTCGTAAAGACGTTGGGTCGAGAGGAAAGTAGTAGACGACCGCGGTACGCTCGCTTTCGGACGCACCGATCATCAAGGTATCTTTACGTACCACAGGGTGCAGCGTCACACACTGACAGTATAACGTCAGATCAGCAAAGCAGCCATGTTCCGTCTCGCAGGCAGAAAACCACGTGTACCCGCAAAGGCACTGCGAAAGAAAGGCGGCGAGGGTGGGGAGGAAAGGAAGGGGGCTGGCCTGTCGGGTCGCTTTTCACAACTCGCGAAATCGGCCGCCGTATCGCGGAGTTCCAGCGCTTCTCCTAACTACTGCGACGGCCAGATCCTCCTCTTCGTCGTCGTCTTCGCAGGGCCGCGGAGGGGCGACGAGTTTGCGGGGTTATTGACACCAGCTTTTTCGCGGCGGTGGTAGGGGGCCACGAGAAATCGGCCCTGTGCGGCGTAGGCCTACCGTCACGAGCGCGGCTCACCATAAAAAAGAAAAGGAGCCACGATCTCGTTCACGTTGGGCGATTGTCAGGCCGCGACGTTCGCAGTGCTACGTTGACCGCGGGTTCGCCCAGTAGGCGCGGCTCGAGTGCGGGTTTCCGAAAGATCAGCCAGCAAATCGGCGTCGCTCACCTGATGGAGATTCCTCGTTGCCTTTCTCCGGCGGGTCCAACTGTGCCATCTGCAACGTGGCGAATGAAGGCACGAACGGCGGCGCGTCCACGTTCAGCTTGGAGAACGACTTCGCCATGTCGTCGTCTCCATCAGCGTTGTTGATCTCGACGCTGTGGTCCTCCCAATTGTCCGGCGCCACTTGCGCATCGGGAGACGATGTGTCCATTGTGAATCCTCGTGTGGTTTTCTTTTAACACCGTCGCCGTGGAAGGACCTCGTCGATCACGGATTGTTCGGGGGGAAGGCGGCGGGTGGGAGAGAAAAAAATAACGGCCTATGTGTGTCCCTTTTCACAAAATAAAACGCGGCGCAGCAAGCACCCCAACTCCACCAATTCACCGCGGCGCCAGAACACCACCGCGTGTGCAAAATTAGGCTTGAAAAAAAGGAGAGGGTAGGGAGAGGCGCGAGGCGACCGCAAGCGCGGGCCTATTTTCAGCGTGAAAATTTAACTGCGAGATCTTTTAAGACTCTTAAAGATCCGTCAAGAAAAAATTTATTGAACATTTTTCGAGCTATACGAATTTGTCAACAAAATTTTTTAGTGTGAAATATGCGGTACGTTCCCTTATATCTCGAGTGGCTTTTCATAATCGATGTCGTATGTTCTTATTTCAAAATTACCCGTTAATTCGAAACAAAGCAACAACGAACTTGTTTTAAAAATGTGTACCACAATGATATCAAGAAGATACAGCATTTTTGTTAAGGCATGAATAAAAGTGTCACGTTGTCAATACAGTTTTATCGCTATTCATAACAAGCGAGCGCACTCATTTGTGACGTTTGAGTCACGTGGCCTCGTAGTAACGCAAAATGCAGGCTCGCAGCAACGCAGCATTTTTGCATCGGAGGCCTCCTTGTGATCGAAAATGGCGCTCGCCTCAGCTAAACAACTTCTTGACGAATTAATGGGCCGGGATAGGAATCTCGCGCCCACGGAGAAGAAGAACACTTGCAACTGGGAGGACCCTGACGTAAGCTCTTGACGATTCATTTAGGAATTATGTGCATTCGCCAGCTCACGGAGCGTTGCGTTCTCGAACAGGCCCCTTGTGCCCTTCGCGATGTCTTTTAATTTTTATTTATTTCTCTCTTGCCGGTTCTCCGAGGCGCGATAGTGTGCGTCGTAACTTGTTACGTGCGTATAGCCCGTCTGCATTTCTTGTCCTTCGTTTCCGTGCCACCACTGCGGAGCAAGAAATTCGGCGCCGAAGTGTGCGAAGGCGTTGCGGATACGGCCACCCTACAGGCGCCATCGTTTGCATAGTTAACGTGTTTTCGCGCGCCTCCCATATTTACTCGGTTTCCGGCGTGATTCACCCACTCTCCTTTTGTTCTTTTTGAACGTTGACCTAGTGTATCGACTGGGCGATTGCAGATAGCAGCTGTGCTTCCAATCAAGCTTGGAACATCAACTCGCGCAGTTGTGTGCAGCAGCGCTTGCGATGTTATCAGGGCGTGCTCCGACCGCACTGCACGCGTATCTCTTGTGCGAGCCTGTGTTTTTGATAGGGCCGTGTAATGGTGTCGCTTGTGTAAACAATGCGGCGCAAAAGACACACGCGGATGGAGCGATACGGCAAAGACAACCGCGTGTGTCATTTGCTCTGCATTCTTTTGTGTTCCAACTCGCCACGTTAATCCTATTTACAATCACCGGCGTGGTTGCTGCAGGTGTGCAAGCACTTTCTCGCGAAGTTCTGCCCCAATGATCTCTTCGTGAACACCAAGGCGGACCTGGGACCGTGCAACAAAGTTCACGACGACAGATTGAAGAGAGAGTAAGTTTCGCTATTGCATCGCACATCTGCACGTCTCTGGCATTCAAACTCCCTCTGGAGGCATGTTATTATTACAGCTCAATTTCTTCTAATATCTCCAATAATGAACCGATTAAGAAAAAAATGGAGCCACCGTCCCGGCCCTGTTAAAGCAAACGCCCAGTAAAGCTGCAAAAAAAATGCCACTACGACTTCTTGTGGAGGGGAGGGGGGGAGAGAGAGAGAGAGAATTAGATGCAATCTCATGGAGTGAACAATTTTTCCTTGGAACATCCGGTGTACCGAAACCCACTCGACCGAGTGGTGATGTCTTGTTTGGCATGCCACAATGTGATCGCATCGTCATGTGAAACATGGTAACATCGTGTCAACATTCACATAACGACGTCATTGCATCAAAAGTTACACTATGTGGTAACATGATCGTCGCATGACATCATCTGGTGACAGCATTGCGTCAGATATGACATCATGCGATGGTGTCGTCACATGATGTTGCCTGATGACATCGTGGGACACTCCGTGGGAGAAGCAGCGCACATTGTGTGAGCATACCGTGACAAATCCCGACCAAGTGCAGGCCAACAGTTTCACTGTAAAATTATTTCTGTAAAATGCTTCTGAGACTGCTGCTTACATTTAGCTAGCCTCTGCTAGTGATCACACTCCTGGTACAGTAAATCAGTGATTTTGCAACAGCATGTATTGTGTGTGTTGTTTCTTTCTGCATCAAGCATCTTTTACTTTGTGCTCCAAGTTCCCAAAAAATGTTGTACCAACTATCCCACCTATCTATCCTATTAACAAATCAAAGCATCACACAGCTGTATGCTAGTGCACATTTGCAATTGGAGTTGAGCATGCTTGACATTATGTGGCGCCCGTTTCTTTCATTGTCTCACTTAGGTATGAGGCAAGCCCACGGTACCGACAGGAAGGCTATGAGGACGCCTTTCTCCAGTTTTGCCAATCAATGCTTTCTGACGTCGAGAAGCGCATCCGGAGGGCGCGGCAGCGTCTACAACTCAGCAACCAAGAGGTCAGGACAGGGCAACCTGCTATGACATACAAACATGTTGCTGTTGAAGGTGCAAGGGAACGTCTTGACACCCTTAAACTGTGTTGCGGCCTGCTAGTGCAACACAGTGTGAACCAGTTGAAAAGCTCGAACAGACGTCACAGAAGGGGAGAGTATAGAGCATAGCTTAGTCCTGTACAGTATAGCACAGCAAGGAGCAGGAAAGGGAAGTGAGGGAAGGGAGGAGGGGAGAGTGGTAACATCACTGCCGCATGACATCCTCTGGTGACAGCATCACGTCAGATATAACATCAAGCGATGGCAATCAACCTTTTCAAACTTCAAATCGACCTCCTTTACTGTATTCAAGCCTTCTGCGATGTAGTGCAAGCTTCGCTGTATTTTTTTTTTTTACCTTTTCAGGGTCGCATTTTTTTTTTTTTGGTAAAATACTTTCCCAGATGGTCATATTACTTTTTTTGTGGATCTTGAATGTACAAGGTATGTAAGGTCGGGAATGAATAGTAAAAAAAAATTAGGAACAGTATTTTGGTGTCAGCATCACAGAACTGCAAAATGTTGAATAGTATTTCCGAGTGTGGTATTCCTTGAAACATGGCTTTACGCACGGTGCCTTATCACAGTCTGCACACCTAAAACTGTCTTCCAATTCGTACTCGGAAAATGGAGCAAAATCAGCAGAGTGGGCAAGAGGCGTCGCTGTCGATGTCGGCAGTATGTTTGGCAATATCACCGCTTTGCGGTGCATCTGAAGAAAGGACGGAAACTCAGTAAATAGGAGAGCGAGAATACCTCGCGAGCGGCAGTGATAAACAAGCTAACAGTAGCGCCAATAAAGATAGAAATCAACTTACACCGCCTTAGCAAGGGAGTGCCGACAAAGATAAAAGTCACGTTTCACGTGCCTTCGTTGCCATCACATGGCAAAACCGAAACCGCTAATGCGCTATGCCACACAGAGCTATGATACCTTGTGAGTGGCATTGATAAACAAGCTAAGAGCAGCGCCAATAAAGGTGGAAATCAACTTCCGCCGCCCCTGCAAGGGAGTGCCAACCGAGATCAAAATCAAGTTTCGTGCGCCTCGGTTGCGATCATGCGGCAAAGCCGAAATCACAAAAGGGGCGTTGCCGCAGACAGGAATGATGCGCTAAAGCTAGAAATCAGTCGTCAAGGCGCTCACTTGGGCTAGTTGGTTTTACATTATTTTTGGTGGAAATGCGCTTTGGACGGGGACAGAGAAGACGACGAAACACACACGGTGCAACTTTCAACTTTATTGCAAGGTCAACCACAACAAAGAATTAAGATTCGTGGAATGCATAACTGGCGTGGTATACCACACACTGCTTTCCTGTGGAAAAGTATACATAGGCCAAACCGGCCGATGCCTTAACGACCGTCTAAGGGAGCACAACAATAACGTCAAAAACAAGGCTAATGGTCATCTCGCAAATCATTGTCAAGAGTGCAAGTGCACCCCTATATTTAATCAGTCCACTGTAGTTTACCACAATCGCAGTCAATCTGCTAGGCTTATCGTTGAAGCGAAAATGATTTGGGAATGTCCAGAAACTTGCGTAAGCGTAGCCTCCCTTGCACTGTCAGACAAGGAACTGGAATTTTTGGGTGCCCATGGAACATAGAGCGCATGCCAAATGCTATGTGTGATAAACACATATATAAGTGGTGCTGCCTTCATTTCCCAATAAAGTTGAAAGTTGCGCTGTGTGTGTTTTGTCGTCTTCTCTGTCCCCGTTCAAAGCGCATTTCCACCAAAGATAGAAATCAGTGCTGTTCATCTTCACAAGAAGGTAGTGACAAATTTTAAATGCTTCTTGTAAGTCCTAAGAGGTGGCAGCACCTCCCAGCAAGCATGCATCGTCATTATGGCGCAAAATTTCAAACAGAGGGTCGAAACCATACATATACGGCAAAAACCTTCAAAGGGTTAACAGTGAACCTGTTGTTGTGCTTGCCCATTCATAGGTCTCCCATAGTGGTTGGTAGTAACGCTCCAGAGTACGTGTGTGCTCTTGCCCTCAGCACGCTGCAACATGATAGTGGTCACTGTGCCATAACGTGTGAAAAAGGTTTTAGCTCGAAGTTTAGGTTCGGTCCAAATGCAGTGAAAGAAAGAACCCTCTCTTTCTTTCAAACGCCCGCCAGCTTGCCACTTGGCACCCTTGCCACTTATGTCACGATCAGCAACAAAAGAACAGCTTCGCTGTTCCAATAGTTCTCATGGCATGGAACAGGCTTGAAACATTTTTGTATTATTTTTTATTCTTGTGCCCCTTCCCCCGCTTTTCAAAGCTCCTGATTTTCATGGTCCCTAGGTTACAGGCATGCATTTATTGCTTGATTCAGTCTCCTGCTGAAAAGTCAGTTACAAAAGGGATAACTGTGTACTTGTGGTGGGGTTGGCTCTTGTCTGCTGCAGGGCGGTGTGGTCATCAAGACGAAGGAGCCAGCGCCGCCGACAGATGAGCGGGTGATAGTGCTGAATGAGCGCATCCAGGGCCTGCTGCAGCAGGTGGAGCAGCTCGGCTGTGAGGGCAAGGTCGAGGAGGCGCAGGCCATCATGAAGCTCTGCGACCAGCTCAAGGAGGAGCGCAAGTCTCTCGACAAGGACTCTGACAAGGCACACTGGCTCAAGGTGAGGTGCCTCCGTGCTGCTTGCGAACTTGCGTTAACATTTGTGCAAGCGCAGCAGTGTCAAAGTTGTAGAAGCCGAACATTGACAGATAACAGATAGACCGGTTGTGAACTTGACCACAGCTTTGCGAGAAACTCCAACCAAAATGTTTTATTCAAAGCTGATGTTTTAGAGCCCATTTTGTTCTTCGTTCATGGTTTGTACTTCGTAGGTGTGCTGCGCTGCTCTTCAAGTCCTGCAGGGAAGTCCCCCTCTCCCCTGCAGGACTTGTAAAAGCAGCATGATGCACCTTTTGAAGAAGAAACCGAATGGCCTCTGAAATGTTGGTTTTAAATAAAATGTTTCGATTGTTGTTTCTCACATTGTTGCAGATGTGATAGAGCATCTGCTTCCGACGCGGCTGCTGAGTTTGATTTTTAGTTCCAGCCAGAAACCATGTTATGGGCAGACGAGTGCCTTGACCTGGCACGAGGTGGCGTTGGGAGTGCTGATCTTTAAAGACTGCCCATAATAAAATCTGCAAATGTTGCTGGGTTCATCTTATCAGACCACGAAGGCACCTTGCTGAAATGGTTGAGCAACCACCGCTGCTCTAGAAGGCAGAGCATTGCTGCCACTGGGCTCCTGCTGGTACAATAGGTACAACAGCACTTTTGGCCAGGTGCTGTGCGCAAAATGAAATTCTTAGTAACTTGGGAGGGACACTTCCCATTTGGGAAATTGGCGTCATGGGACTGGCAGGACTGGATATTTGGTTATGGGTACAGTGTCTGTCATAAATCATACCTTGGTTCTGTGAAGTGAAACCGCAGCAATCATTCAATCAATCCAAGGGGGCTGGTGTAAAAGGCTGCAATGAAAGTTTGCCTTAGTGGAGGTAGTCATTATGCCCCGCCACGGTGGTCTAGTGGCTAAGGTACTCGGCTGCTGATCCGAGGGTCGCGGGATCAAATCCCGGCCGCGGCGGCTGCATTTCGATGGAGGCGAAGTGTTGAGGCCCGTGTGCTGTGCGATGTCAGTGCACGCTAAAGAACCCCAGGTGGTCGAAATTTCCGGAGCCCTCCACTACGGCGTCTCTCATAATCAGAACTGGTTTTGGGACGTTAAACCCCACAAATCAATCAATCAATCAAATCAGGTAGTCATTGTGCACTGTCTTGTTCCGTGCAGCAAACTGCAGAGTTGGCAGCTGCCCAGGAGAAGCAAATGGAGGTGTGCGACATCTGTGGAGCATTTCTCATTGTTGGTGATGCGCAGCAACGTGTTGATGACCATCTCATGGGGAAGCAACACATGGGCTACGCCAAACTCAAGGAAGCTGTCGAGGAGATCCTGGTGAGTTGTTGGGAGCTTTGCAGTTGACCAGGGAGCTTTGCAGTTGACCATTTGACTAACTGAAAAGTGTCATTGCATACTGACCGCTAACAGGCTTGGTTGAACAGGTTTGCTTTTATCCCCTAGTAGTTTTTCTTCTTTTATGCTGTTAGCGCTAATAGCCTTGACAGAGTACCTCACCAGTCTGAAGTGATCCATTATACACCCATTTTAAAACTTCCTATGTTCTTTTTATAGTTATCGACTGCATGGTCCCAAAACAAGCTGAATAATTGGAGAGACTCAGAATTAACCACAGTTGCTTTTCAACCAATGCAACCATTTATAATTTATCATTGCAGGTAGCATAAAACTTCACCTAGGACAGACATAACGTCAAGCCACAAATGCTTGTGGCTCGTGCTCTTTTTGCGTATGTCCTTGGTAAAGTTTTGCGCCACCTACAATGACGGATCATTATTGAACTGTCCATCTTGTGATTGGTCAAGAGGACTCCGAGACCTTTATGTGAGTATGTCCTTACAGCTGTTGCTTGTGCGGCTTGTTGTGGGTGGATTTCTTCTAGACTCTGCTACATGATCTTGTGTTACCTGTGTAGAAGATTAAGTGTATACGTGTGGTCTTTCTTCCAGAACCGCCGTGAAAAGGAGAGAGAGGAAAAGGAGAAGCAGCGCGAGCGTGAAAGGGAACGTCGACGGAGGCGGGAGGAAGACGAAACTCGAAGCAGTCGACGAGGACCTGAATTGGCTCGGGACGACCGGAGGGAGCGCGAGGAGAAACGACACAGAAGTCGGTCCCCTCGCGACGACCGAAGGGAACGTGTTGAAGACAAGAGGGATCGTACGGATGACAGAAGGCGTGATGAAGACCGCAGACGGGACGATGACCGGAGACGAAATGATGAGCGCAAGCGCGATGAGGACCGCAGGCGTGACGAAGACCGTAAGCGTGACGAAGATCGCAAACGGGATGAAGATCGCAAACGGGATGAAGATCGCAAACGTGATGAAGACCGTAAGCGTGACGATGAGCGGCGGAAGGAGCGCAGCCGGAGGGACGACGACAGGAGTCGGCGGGATGATGACAGGAGCCGGAGAGACGACGATCGGAGCCGAAGGGATGACGACCGGAGCAGCAGTCGCCATGATGATGACCGGAGCAGTAAGAGTGAGCGCAGTTCCCATCGAGACTCGCGGTCATCTGGACATGACCGGGACAAGCACCACAGCAGCAGTAGCAGCAGCAAGAGCGACCGAGACTCTCATCGCAGCTCATCTTCTAGGGGTGAGCATGAGAAGTGTCAGCTTTTGTGTGAGTGCAAGAGAATCATGGCCAGGGGAGTTGCGTTGTGTCCATAAACCTATTCACTCCCTACTTGGCAGTCCAGTCTTTTGAAACCCCTCTCCTTGCTTTTGTGAAAGACTGTTTTTCATTTGTTCCTTGCAGTGAGCAATGGCGACTCCAGCCCTCGTCACTGAGACGTCAAGTGAGTTGCTGGGGATGACAGGTAGGTGTCACTGCGGCGGAAAGTGTCTGCCCTTTCTCCTGCTCGTCACTTTCCTTATTTCTTCTCAGGGAATCTTCGTTTCATCCTTTTCATCCTTCTGTTTTCGCGGGGATTGTGTTGTTCCTGTCATGGGTGGTGACCTCTTCCTTCTTTTTCCCTGTATGTATAGCGAATGGGTTTGGTGGGCCTGGGAGGTGGGCACAGACTGTTGGGAAGCAGTGTGGACAGGCGGGGGTTGGGTGGGGTTCTGATTTCTGCGAAAGGACAGACCGATGAGGAAGAGAGAGAGACTGAAGACAGACCTGCCGATGTGCCTTCTTCCATCGTGTGTGTCCTTGCGACTTTTCGCCTCTTCCCCCCTCTCCCATCGGCGGAGCGGCTGCGTGGCAGCTTGAGGAGCCGGTCTCGAGATCAAGAAAGAGTTTCGGAGCGAGGGTTCTTGTGTAACAGGCGAGTAATGCACCAGGTATGGCCTCCCAACCACAACTGCATTAGGGCAACACGCCGTCGTCTTCTCATCATTAACTGTTGCTGCTCTTACGGGGTTACTGCACCGATGTGGCGGCATTTTTCTTTCACAAGTATATCTTGGTCCAGCGTAGACATAACACTTGTTGAAGCTGCACTTGGCTGGCTTCTCCTTAAGGTAATTTTTCGTTAATGCATGACACTTCGGTGGGCGGCAGATGTGAAATAGCAAAAGTTCAATATGAAAGCACAGTAGTTGGTAGGTGATCAGCCATACAAGCTGTAAAAAAGAACTTCACAGCACATAGGCATGCTGTTCACATAAGTCACACATTGCGGTATCCCAGTTCATCATCCTTGCCTTCCTTCAAAATAATTAGTAATAGGCATATTAGTAGGCAGTGTCTTGGTGTGTAGATAAGTCAGCTGAAATAACTGATATACTATTTTATAAACACTTGTTGGCAGTGTCTGCGTAAGCTTCGGTTCATTGCCATCGAAGCTTTCGACGGAGGTGTTGGCATGTGGTTCAAAAGTTGCATAGGTAGCATCACCTTGAACACTTTTTCATTCTGAATATGACCACTAAAGCCAACATCACTTGTAGACAAATTTACAGGATCGCTGGCTGTCAGGGGCTATATTAAGACTCGTTTTCTGAATTGGTTTGTGCTAGCGGATAAACATGCTGTTTCCTGAAATGCACGTGTAGACTGCCCAGGTGCTTGGATAGCATTGGGCTGTCAGTACGTTGCGAGATCTCTGAAGCACTTTAGTGCTTACTCTACATCTTTATTTGAATGCTTCGGGTAGATGGATGACATGGATGATGTCCTAGGATATCACAGCAGTTCGTCATTGTGGAGATATAGAGCGACATCACCTTCATATTCTGAAGCACAAATTCCATACTGTTAGCGGGAAACATCTTCAAGTCAACAAAGAGATTGGCAGCCACACGAGATGCGTGGCACGCGATTGGCTTCTCGGAACAGTCGTGAGGGATATAACACATCAGTAAGTAAGATTGAAACATGCCTAATGAGACTACATGTGTGGGTCGAGTGTTAAACTCTGCTCTTTTATTTTTAATGTTATGTTGGCCGCTGCGCACACGGAACTTGCACTGCCGATAAGACCGCCCTAATGAGAGCCGTCTTGGTGCATGGCTGAGGTTGCATGCTTACAGACGGGTAGTAGCTGGGTTGTACGAGCGAGCGCGAAAAAAAAAAAAAAAAAGCAATTTGCTGCACGACGTCTGAAGCAGTGGGCTCTTACTTTCAGAGGTGGCAGGTTTTGGTGCTGCCTGGCACCAAAAGTATGACTTCCCCAAACGTTATGAGTGATGATGACCGTACAATCGTGCCCAAGTGTGCCTTGATCACTGTTCACAAGTAAGTTCTGTTCACTCGAGCTGCGGCAAGACGGTGTGCAAGATCACAGGTGAAGGCGATCTGTTGTCTTTTGTGATAAGCTGAGCAGACAATGCTTTTGCTGTTGGAGTGTTACTGGATGGCTGAGTTATATTTTTCACATGCAACTCTCGATAATGTGTGCCGGGGGACTTTGGGGACCGCTTAAGCTATCTCTTAACTATCTGCAATAGCCTAGCACACGTTTTGTCACAGTGAGTGCAGACAATCACAGCCTCGACTCCTGTGGACCACGTCATCTTCAGGGAAACCGAGCTGACATGACTATTTTTACGTTAACACACCAAGTACTTTAGGCAGTACACAATTTAACTATTCCGTTTCAAAACCCTGAATGATACATTCCACTTATGACTGGCTCATGGAAGGGCTTGTGTCATGTGTGGTCAACATTATAAGTTTACAGACTACAGAATCTGTGAAAAGACAGATTATGTCTACAGCCTGATGCTTCAAAGGGTCATTAAAAAGATACGGAGCTGCCCAATTGTAGTTTTCACTGCTTCAGTAAGCAATTGAGTAGGATGTACTTACTGTTGGGCTAGCTGGACTTGCGCCTTGAAAAGTTGAGCCTAGCATGAAAGGAATACGCACACACAAGAACAGACGGAAGCAGACGACATGTGCTACTTTGCCCTTGTTTGATTTGGCTCTTCTTGTGTGTGTGTGTGTTTCATTCACACTAAGCTCAACTTTTCAATAGTCATTTCACATGCTGATTCTCCCTTTTGAAATCCTAACGTTCTTGCGCTTCAGAAACTATCATGCGACACCACTGGCCGGTATCGGCATTATTCAGTGACGTCACCTTCAGACACTTAAAAACAAACATATTGCTAACTTTTGTTTGCTCTAGAATGTAAGCAAATACTAGTTGGGCTCCATGTGGTGCCTTTATATCGAAGCAAAGCTTGGGCATGTTTTTCTTTTTTCCTGTGGCTTCCTGGAGCACGGCAATCTCGGAGGCCATAGTGCCGACTAAGATTACGTCAGCCTCATGGTTGAGGGTATCGCATACTGGAAAATAAAAAGCGTGCTTTTATTGCTGTAAAGCAGCCCAGATGAAGCAACAGGACAATGTATATCGTATGTACTAGGATTGGGGTTCTGAATACCCACATCAATTTTCAGAAAGCATTTCACGGCCCCTTTGAGATTTTTCAGCTTGAACTGGTAAATGCAAGTAGGTCGTATAGCTTTCCTGGCTTTGCTCGGCAACTGTGTGGAATTTGCCATTAACTGTTGAGATTGACTATGCATTGAGCTACTGAACGTGGGAAATCCAGTACATTATTCACGACGTGAGAGATGAGTGTTCAGTTTCTCATGAGTGTTTGTTCTATTCTTTTACTGCAGACCCTCATGGGTCAGCAGTATCATGCAAATAAATAAACATGCCATTTTTCATTATGAAGGCTGTTATTCTGGGCACTCTTGTCAGTGTGCCTGGAATGTGCGTGCAGCAAATATTTTGGAGAGTATTCACTCAAAATTGAATATTGCAACATTTAGGAGTGCACTATTTGCTGGAGGTTTGAAAGTTCATGGAAAGCAGAGCAGGATTCTGAGGTGACATGTATCTAATGTTTAAAAGAAAAGGCTTTGCACAGAGCTATCTTGTACAGCAAATCATGGCCAGAGAGTGCGTGTTTATTGCAGATTGAAAGGGCTAATGCTTCGTTGGTATATTAGACTAGTGTTGCTTTCATTTGCAGTCTTAGTCTATTACGAGGCTTTGATTGACATTTCTGCTTTCTTTCGTTTGTGGATCCCACTGTTCAACATTCACATGTGACACTGCTTTGTTATGATTTTTTTCTCTCTGCCTTTCTAGCGATTTGTTAAGAGATACGTTTGCTTTGTTGCAAGTGTGTTGTGTAACGTGATGATATAACAAATTGGGCCGCGCGAAGAAATGCAGCGGCCGCTCGGGCAAATGGCAACGGCACCCCCCAGAGTCACTCACGTCTTGACACACAGGTGGGCTTATGCCACTCTTGTTGGACACTCTCGAGACACTACTGCTTGGATATTGTTTGTTGTTTGTTCACGTTTTCATGTTAGCCGTTTTTTTTTTTCTCCGACACACACGGTTCTTACTGTAACAGTTGTCGCTGCTGCCGGCACGCAAGTTCATATGAAATGTTTGGCATCTTTCAAGTTGTTGTTTATGGATGGATGGTATAGAAACAAGAATTTGGCTGTGTGGGATTAGTGGAAGATGACTGGGTGCTTCTGTTGTTCAGCAGGAATGGTTGGGATTACATGGTTTACATGCAGATTTTGCGATTTGACTTGGCTTCCTCAGGAAAGCCTGCAGTGAATTGCTTGAGCTTCAGCTGCATTCTGTACTGGATCTGCAGTTTTTCGAAAAGCACTAATCCTGTACTCAAACATGTAGTTAGGGATGTTCAAGGGAGGGTTGCTAAATGCCATAGCATATGTGGTTAGAGAGAGAGAGAGAGAGATGAAGAGAAAGACAGGGAGGTTAACCAGATATTAGACTCCGGTTTGCTACCCTGTTAAATTACTGTGCATGTAATGCACTAGATGTGGATTATCTTTTCTAGTCTGAAAAGTAATATTATACCCTTTCATGTTTCTTATCATGCATAAATTCATTTATTGTGAACTAGCAGAATTAGAGAGGTTGTAGTCCACCATCTTTGATTGTACAGCATTAGATCTTAAAACATTTCAACTGAAACATTCACCACAAGCATTCTTTAATAGACCACAACAGCTCTGTGCGGAGTGACAGATATTATACCATAGTGGGACGGTATAAATGAAGTGCTATGTGAGTTGAACCACTTAAAATGCAGCCAAGTTGATATTGCCGGGTTAGCTCGAACTTGAAACTGGAAGGCTGTTCAAAAGCCAGCAGTAAGTCGCGTCTAGGTGAAACCAAGTAATTCTCTTGCTGAATGGTTTAAAGCTTTACTGCCATGCACATGGATGCTGCAAAGTCCTACATAAATCTTTGATAAATTGGCTGAACTTTTTCGAGAGATGATCTTTGTTCCCTGTCACTGAGATGCCAAGCATTGCTTGCGTGTGGGCGCCTATACAATTCCCCTGTGGTGCTGTTTTACTGGCGTGGACATTCTCTCTCCAAGGCATTCGCTTTCCTGCCACCATGCTTGCTTTGGTAAACTCTTCACGACGGTGTACAACCATGGTAACGTGCCAACAAATCATTTAGTGGAAACTGATGCAGGTGGGTTCTTGCAAGGGTTGCAGCACTCAACTGCCGCATCCTGAATAGTGCGCCAAGACAAGCGAAGGGTAGCCTTACAGTGAACGCCGAGTGCTGAATATTAGGCAGTTATAACGTGCAAGTGAAAAGGAATGTATAGGAAGGCGGTTTTTACTGCTCTTGTGCAGCAGACAGCATTGCTTAGTGTATAGGTAATCAAAATAAGCCAAGACCTGATACATTTGCTAGTTAACAATGCATTGTCCCTTCATTGTGTCTTTACGATTGTGTTTTAACTATTTGGTAATGTCTAGGCATCATGGGTTTAAGTAAGCCAGATACATAAGATCAGCACACAATTGTGTGGACTTGTATTTATTTGTAAGTGCATGCGCCAAATGAATCGTAACAGTATTTGAGCAGCAAAAATTATAAGCAGGTACTGACTTTTTCTTTTTTTTTTTCGTGCAATTTCTGTATGGATTATAAACTAAATATGGAACAACTTTATATGTGCACCCACTATGTCATACATTGCCTTGAGTTTAGCTGCTTGTAAGCACATTGGACAAGATGTATTGCAGGATAGGGATAAAGGTCAGGCCAATGAGCAGATTGGACATAACCAGAAAGTTATTAAAAGGTAGGAATACATAGGGCAGTGCCATGGAGAGAGAAGGCAAAGTGCACCACAAAGTGGCGAGTCTTGTAGCCGAAGCATTTCATCTGCCGGACACCTCACACCCTCTGACTTTTCTTCCATATTCCAGCACTCTGGTGAAAAAAACCCGGCAAGCAAGAAGGCACTGGCTGAAGAGGTGGCAGCAGCGCCCGCATGGCAGCCCAATCCACTTAGCCGGGAAATGCAAGGAACAAAAAGAACCCCGCCGAGCCGCCCGTTTCACCGAAAGAAGGTGCTCCTTTGCTTTCAGTTTGTCTCAAGTTTTTTTAAGTTGAGAGAGAGCAAAAAAAAAAAAAACAATCATGTTCCCATTCATCTACAGATTCTCATTCCTTTCTGTCCTTCCTACTTCCTTCATCATTGCAAACTGCACTCATTGATCCTTCCTTTCCATTTTTTGCATCAACTTAAATTGTTTTACGTTAATGCGGACGGTTGCGTAAAAACATAATTTGCAGTGTGAATGGGTTATGTTGTTTTTACGTGGCTGGCCTTGCACCATCCGAGTGGAGAAATAAAAAGTGGTGTTGTAGCAGTGCTGATGTCTTGTGTGTTGTGTGGCTTTCTTCTAGGCTAAGATTGTAGACAGCATACAGTCAAGACCTCGATATAACGAATTACCCCATATAATTAAGTAAATGTATTAAGCATGTTTACAGAAGGAATTCGTTGTCACAAAGGCATTTTGGATGTATGTCTATGACGAATCATTGGATATAACAGATTTTTTTCATCTCAGATACACATCCTTATAACATGGTTTGGCTGAAGACATTTCTAGTGAGAGCTCTTAGATGTAGCCACAGATATTCTGGGTGTTGTGCCGCTACCCTATGGCCTCTGCTCAGGAATGTTGCAGAAACAGCTTACTGCCTTCAGTGGAAAGGTATGTATCAAGCCAAAAGTTTCCAAATAGTGGCCAAACAAGGTATAACACTCAACTCTATCCATTACGTGCCATTGTTAAGGCAGTGAGTGCTTTCCTGCATAATTTTTACACAACCCTTGCTATGCCACCCAGAACAGGGATGAAAACAAGCAGAGCAGAGAGAAGTGCTAAAGCTGGAACATTTGAGTTGTGATCAAAGTCGTGCTGCAAGTTCCAAGACATGGAGCAGTAGTGTAGGAATTCATGAGACTAGGTTCTTCTACCCACTTGCTGGGGGTGCACAAGTGCAATGTAAGTTGCACTTTCATGGCGAAAAATGATCAATTTGTAATGCTACTAGAAACTGGAATGCAGTTTAGTCAAGCACATGAAGCTGCTGTATGTATCAGCACATAAATTTTTCAGAGCTGTACAAGAAAGAACTTTCTGCATTCCAGAAAAGTGCTAAGTGGTGTGCAGAAATTTCACTAGGCCTCCTTGCCATCCTCCATGTGCCAAGCAACTTGTGGCCACTGCATCGGGGATGTGGTAGGTGCTTTTGAGACTGCATGGTTAGACATATGCGCCAGCTTCACACGGCGCCTCCTAGATATACAGCAGACTCGGTAATTCAGACTCTAGGAGATCCCAGAGTTCTGAATTGTGCATTCCCAGCATAGCTAGGACTTGTTGCAAGATAAGAAAGAGATGGCAGATTATCATATGCATTCCTGCCTTTGTATTTTTTTTTCTTGGGGTTTTGACCACTCTGACAAGCTCAGCAAGCAGTTGTTTTTATTAAGGCAATGTAGAAGTGTCATTGAAACAAGTAGAGTGCTGGATGGGTCTTCTCTAGTTGGGGAATACAACACGGACTAGACTAACGCACTGTTCCGACCAAAAGAAAAATATGCATGGAGCTGGCCGCATGACGATACACCCTTTCATTCATCAAGTCAGTGCATCGTCAACTTTCATAAGGAAGAGTGTGTTGGTGCCTCATGTTCCAGATTTCAGTGAAGCCCTCCCCAGTGTTCTACACTCTTATTACGATGTGGAGATGTTGCATGTCCTCACATGAAAAATCAGGAACAGCTTCGCCAATGTTACAGAACAAGTTAGGCTGTGGGAATTTTCCTGGCATCTATAAGGTACCCTGTCCAGAGTGCAACAGAGTTCACACAGGTGAAACCGGAAATTTCAAGAGAAGATTGTGGGAGCAATCCTTGGCAGAACACATGTTCGTGGGCCATGTGATCAACTGGGAGGATGCTTCCGTCATTGCCACAGAAATGAGACTTTTCGTGACTTCATCAGGAATCTGATTATCCAGACCACTGCAGAAACACTAAAGAGCAGCAGTAAACTTCCCCCAGTGTATGCTTACTGCCTAAAACAAGTGATAGAACAACCTTTTATCAGTGGTTTCTGTCATTCTTGCCTTCATTGTGAACAAGGCTCTCGCGCAGGTGCCAAATAGTCTTTACGAATGCACTCGAACCTCGTTATAACGAAGTTGAAGGGAGGCATATATCCAGTATTTCGTCACAAACATAATTGCCTTTACTACAATATTTGCCATTCAGGTGCGAGAACTTTAATGTACGTGCAAATTACACGACGGCGCTGTGGCCTGTGGTAATGCTACATGGAGCCAAGCATGTGACCAAGCTAACTCAAAAGCAGTAAAAGTTCTCATCAGTACCGTGAGAATCGGTAGCCGGCGTGACAGGACACGCTCTGGCGCAATGCGCGACTTTGTTCTTCTGTTTAGCTTGCGACTTTCTGGCCACATTACCACGAAACCGGAAAAATGGTGATGTTACTGAACAATCAACAGCAAAAGTACGCTCGTCGTGAACACGAGCAGCTCGCGGCGTATTACAGAGTGCACCGTCTTCGCTGCTACGACACACATGATAATGAATGTCACCGCGCCGGCTTAGCTTGGTGTGCGGTCACCAAGGTCACTACGTCCCCGAAACACTTTCGGAGACCACGCCCCGACTCATCAGTGTTGGATAGCGTTCGCGGGCGGCAGTAACTAAGGTCCCTAGATCTAGTGACCTTAGCAGTAATGAGAGACTTGGATGCACCACCGCTTGCAAGCAACGGCGCACCATCGTGTTTGTTCCTCACACCTACTTCCGGCCGTCCGACTGCGCAGGTAGCATGACCTCCGAGATTGCCATGATTTGATCTTGGAGGCCATGCTTTGACATCTAGCAGCTACGAGAGAGAGAGACCAAAGCGTTTATTTGCGTATATGCAGTAAGGTGCTCCTCCCCAAGGGGGGCCCGATCCTAGGTCTCGAGGGTTTGGTTTATAGCTTGCATCAGGGGTTTGGAAAAGCCTGCAAGCGCCTCTCGCAACATTTGTAACCAGCAGCTAGCTTTACCTTATCTTAGTACAACTTCACATGTCCACAAGCAATGGCTGCAAGAACTATGCAATTCCTTGGTGAACTTTGGCAAACATGGAAATAGTAAAATTTTTTGGAAACTTTGGTATGACAGTCTCTCAATAGCTTGAATAGGTACTAAATTGTTTTGTGAACACTATTTTTGGGACGTCAGCAATGTAATGCAGGAGTTCTCTAAGGAATTCCATGACTATGTATATGATAGTACAAGAAATATAGCCTTTAATCATGCTGAAATAAAACGTGTGCAAATCTACTGCAACAAAGACGCAAATGTCTCCAACAAAAGATATCACACTCTGTATTCACAACATTTTTCGTAAATTCCTCCTGTTACTGGTTGTTGCGAATGTGATTGTCTCCTGATGGCAATCACTGACAAGAGTGGACACCAGCCAGTCAGGAAGTTCCCTTGAGTGTGATTATGAATCGAACATCTAGATATTCAATTCATAATTTCATCTGATTCATTCTGTTACAGCTAAACATGCACGCTGCGTGCACAGTGCTTTGCGATTGAAAGGCGATACACATAACATATGATAGGCGATGCATATTGTGCTGCTGGAGTGTCTTGGGCGGTCACCAAGAGACCAAACTTAATTACAATAAGTGAAAAAGGCCTCGGTGTTCATTTAATATCACAACAAATCAGGTCAGCATGCCCAGTGCAGAGCAGTGACACAAAACGCATCGGCAGCCTTGTGCTCTGAGTATCGTGTTTCAATTGCTGACACATCACTGATGCATGTACACGCCCTGTTTTAGCTTACACCCTGTTTTAGCTTAGTCTCTTAACCATAACACATAACCTGTAGATAATTGCATGAAATAAATCTCAAAGGCCATGGAAGAAAAGATGGCATGGCTGCATCGTGAAACATGAGTAGCAAGCACCAAAGCCTAAAAAGCAGTTGCTTGATTAAAGGGACACTAAGGGCAAGTAACGTTTTTTGATAGAGTGGTTGGTAAATGCTTGAGAACTTCTAGAACGTCGACCTCATCTTCAACAGCGCTTCAGTCATTGAGAAATTTAGGTTAATGTAGGGCATAATGCTAGTGCTACACATGGTCAAACCTTAGAACTGGCTCCGGTGGTGTAGGCAGGCCAAGAAAAAAGGTTGCTGACACTAAAACTGCCATTAATAAAAAGGTCATAGCAGTGCACTAAAAGACAGGATAAAATATTGCATGCCTATTTATTAGAGCTGGGCAAACAGCAAAATTTTGAGTGCAAATTGAACTCGAATATTTTATGTTCAAGTGTGAATTGAATAGAATATTTTTTGAATAATTTTCAAATATTTTGAATATATCTAATTATGGAGAAGTGTACTGTTAAACATGGGCAAAAGATTGCGTGAGGTATATATTTCCACAGTCATTCCAAAGTCCTGAAGAACAGTCCAACACTGAACTGTGCAACAGAAAGCTGAGGTAACTTCGCCGCGGTACACGGGTACTACAGCTTCGCCACAGCACGCGAGTGTTAGCTTCGCCGCAGTATACGGGATGTTGGCTCTGCCGCCGTACACTAGTGCTGGTTTCGCCGCAGTACACCGCTGTTATGCGGCGAAGGGCCACTTGTCTCATAACAAGTGGCCTAAGTACTTGGGGGAATGGGCCACTTGTTATGAGACAGCATACTTTTCTCCCCTTAATTTCCAAATTCGTTACCAACTTACTATTTGAACTGCTCGAATTATAAAAGTTAAAGCGAATCAAATCGAATAGCAGGCACTATTCGAAAATTATTCGAAATTTCGAATATTTGCTCACCTCTACTATTTATGATCTATTCATTGAAAAAAGAACCAATGAAATCGGTTCAATCATCACAAAAAGCAGTTCAGCAGGAACTGTGGGGTACCGTAGCTGTGGTATGCAGTCGGGTGTCATAGAAAACAAGTTCCTCTGCAGTTGCATCTCTCACAGCTGGCACAACTACCGGCCATTAGAGAGAGAAAATGGCTAATCTATGTCACCAGGCTGTTCCAAGGCAGGTGGTTTGAATAGTTCCAATGACATGCTGACCACTCAAATACGACTTTTGTTCAAAGTATGCATTTTCGTGGCATGAAACAGAAATTATGACATTCCTTGAATGGTATTTCAACAGTTCACATTTACTTAATATTCACCTTTAGTGTCCCTTTAAGTGTCGTTCTATTCGCAACATATCACAGGAAAGCATCACTATGACTTTTTGTAAAGTTTTGTGCAGAACATGTAGCCAGCTCTGAGCTGGATTGTACGTGCTTCTTATACTGCTTGAGGGACACCAGAAATGGTGCAGAGAACTAGAAATGTCATTCCAACAGTGTAATGTCATCAATATGCTCACGTTTGCAACTACTTACATTGAAAATACTCTGCCTATCTAGCATATTAACAAGACTTTACTGAGGCCGCTTTGACCTACTGGTGCTTGGTGTACCTTGGCACAATTCTGCTATGCTTCACTTAGCAATAGCATGCCAGCATAGCAGTATACAGGCATGCTTTCCATCAAATCTGAGCAAGTTGTACAGTTAATGAATAATGGTGCTGCCTTCGTGCTTATGGCGCATGCCTTGAGTTTCCTTTTTTTTTAATTTCACATCTCTTGCCCTATTTTTAAAATTTTTTTGCATAATTTGTTAAGCAATAGAAGAGATGATCCTGGCACTAGTATCTGTTCATACATGTCTCGTATGCATGCAGTGTTTTGAAAGTATAATCTTTATTTAAGAGTGGTTATTTTTCCTGGCAAGGTGTGAACAATTCTCTTTTTTGACATGGCTCTCGTTTTCTACGCTATTCCAGTTCCAATGTGAGCATTAGTGGACCTAGTGGTCATTGAGGAATGTGCCAAGTGAGGTGACTTTACCAAAAAATAAGGACGAGGACAACTAAAGAAAAAAAATGTGACACAAATCAGCCACACTGGAATTCGTATTGCACCATGGCTCTGCAAGGACACCATCAGAATGGTAAATGAATATGGCATACACTGTACACAAGTCTACAAAATATGCTTCACTGCTAAGGTCTGACTCCAAGCAGCTGGTTTGAAAGGCAACATCATTGACGGGAACAGTGTGAAACACTAGATGTGATGGGTCGCTGTACATCTGTGGTTAGCACATTCCGTATTTTACATTGATTCCTTTCCAAGAAAACCGATGAACTGCATAGCGCTTTGTTAGATTGCAGATTCACTGTTCCCTTAAAGGTGAACTAATTGTACACTCTGTTTCAACACATGTTAGCATGTATATAAACGTTTAATTATTGAGTCAATAGAAAGTTTTGTTTCCATTCTAACCTGTTGCCCTTGTTCCAACTAGGCCATACACAAAACAATCACAGGAAAGCATCGTTGTTTAAATAAAGTCGCAATTTTACATGAGATAAATCTTGAAATGCACTAAGGATCAGAAAACCCTATTAGTGGAACATCGTCGTCATCCGCTTCTGGTGTCTCTATAAGAACTGTGCCTCCATTCTTTTGGGAGGCTTCAACGAGGGCACGGAAGTGTCCGTGTCTCATATGGAGGAGCTCCTGCGGACTGCCAGACTCGATGACCTTACCGTGAGACATGACTAGGACTTGATCACAGTCTAGAACAGTTTCCACCCTGCATTTTATTTCACCAGATGTTAATGTGCAAGTAGTGAAAAGAACAAGCAAAATATGCAGTTAACCACCTATAGTCTCAACCTTTCTGTAGAGAAATGCATTCGAATTGCAGCTATGAACCTCCAAAGTTGATTTCATACCATTTCAGTAATGCATGTGATACTATGTTGTTGTTGTTTTGTGGTGTTTTACGTCCCAAAACCAGTTCTGATTATGAGAGACGCCGTAGTGGAGGGCTCCGGAAATTTCGACCACCTGGGGTTCTTTAACGTGCACTGACATCGCACAGCACACGGGCCTCAACATTTCGCCTCCAGCGAAATGCAGCCGCCGCGGCCGGGATTCGATCCCGCGACCCTCGGATCAGCAGCCGAGTACCTTAGCCACTAGACCACCGTGGCGGGGCATGTGATACTATGAGATTACAGGAGTGTAGACACCGAAATTGGACAATAAACTGATTACAGCAAGTACATATTGTGTGTTTATGAGAAATGCTGTGACATATTCTGATTGAGAACAGAGAGACTAAAGGTAATTTATTTGCATTTTAATGTCCAGAAATGAAGTGCACCTCCCTCTTCCATACCAATTGTAATAGCCATCAACAAAACGTCACATCAGAGATTAAGAATAGTGACGAAAATGTTTATGGCAATAATTATGACATGCCTTAAAGCGTGGGCATATGGATACATGTGTGACATGGGGGAGGCAACGCACAGGGCTGTTGTCATTGCTGCTTCGGTAGTCAACGTGAGGTTAACGTTACTCGATACTCGTCTGTGCCATCAGTCCTGTGCCATCAGTCCAGTGGGATTTCTGAAATCGTGAACCAGGCCACATAATGCGCGCAATATTAAATTATTGGCGACATAATGGTCCCCACTGTCCCGCCTTTTACGAAACATAACTACATAGAACTTTGACGACACGAATTTTTAAAAAGTGCTGGAAAGCCCTTGTTATATTGAATACGGCAAGGCTCGGGCTTATGCAGATGCTTTCTGAATACGTCGCAACTGGGCAGGCACGGCCGCTCTCGGGAAGTACAGTCCACGGTCGCTGCAACGTGATCCTTCGCATCCATGCTACCCTTTCAATCTCCAGTCTCTGCCGGGCCAGCAGTCGCGAAATGTAAGGCGAGGAAGAAATGAGACTGAGCACTTATTCCTCTGCCCATGTTCAACGGGTCGTGTGACCATCACCGCTGACTGTGCTAGTCAGTATGCGCTGCATGTTCACGAGGGTCGCGGGTGTGAAAGGAGGCATCGGCGCGTCTCTGGTTTCCAAAGTAAAACTGCACAAGCGCAGATGTGTAGTAGAGGGCTTGAGGACAAAAGGCAATGGTTTGCTTCGCTGTCCCTTTATTACCAATGCGGCAAGAGGTGATTACACGACTATTTGTTGGCTTGTTTCGTGCAGTTGCTATCTGATCACCGGCTCGTCTCATCCTGTGCGCATGTCAGCGCTCAAACGTCCGTTTCATACTGAACAAGTGTTGCATCACAGCTCACGAGCATGGTGTGACTTACAAAGAAACAAGGATCGACAACGTCTTCTCGAAAAGGCCTAGCAGCTGCAGCGCGGCGGCAGCACATATAGTTACACAGCATGCTGGTACACGTGCGTTGCTGTCGAATGGGCCACTGATTTCTTTGTAATTTTTTTGTACGCCGTCATCGTGGGTGAAGAGGTCTGGATTGGAAACTGAGCTTTCCAGGCTCTCCTAACAAAGATGAACGCGCTCGGTGGTGGGAGAGATAAGAAGGTTCCACGAACAGTCTTTCTGCTTGGTATTGAGTTCTTTATTCACCAGCTGATGTGAAAATAACTTGCTTTAGGGTACTTCTAAACTATGAGTGAAATCGCATTGATTATGTGTAGATAGGCATTGCAGGTGCTAAAACGGATGTACATGAAAACAATTTTTTTTTGTGTTTTCTGTGATCACATTCCCGCCTCCCCCCACCCATAAATGCTGCCGGCTTTAACGACAAAATAGCTTATCAGTTATCTGGCTTTTAGATGGAACTGACCTGAGACATCGATATCAGAAAAGTGCTAACGATCGGGCACCACAACCTTATCATACAGAAATCGAGCCGCATAAGGCTGTGGTGCCTGATCGCTTGTGTTCGCTTTCCACTGTGATTTCGATTGTTTTCGATCATATGAATTAGGGGTGATACGAATGTTTTGTGTGGCTTTGAGGAATTCTTATTGAGATTCTACTGTAAATTATCATATTAGATTTCGGTGTCTACACTCCCGTAAAGAATGTGCTGGGGTTTCAAGAACAGTCATTTGTACAGTTGAACCTTGATATGAGTGTGGATGTGACAAACATGAACGAGCAATATTACTGCCATTAAAAGTCTTACAAACGCACACTTAAAATGAATTATCTGATACGCCGAAGCTATTTCCATGTCGTACTGAATTCGTTACAACAAGGGTTTACTGTGTGTTCTTGAACTATACAAGCTTAGACTTGGCAGGGAAACCAGTCTCTCATTCAGCAGCAGTCTGCAAGGTGCTTAATATTGTGGGGACAATGATTCAAATTTAAGCATCTGAATAGATACAAAAACAAGAGCATTTAAGGAATTTGCCCTGTCTTCAAGCACAATGTGCAATGCATTGTTTTCTATCAGAGGTGTTGACAAGTTGACAAGTCTGACAGATAACCTAGACATAATGTCCAAATTTTAATTTATGTCTGTCGAGGGTCCCCCTTGATTCACTTCAGGATCAGTATATTGCAAAATATTACAACAGGCTTAGGAGAGGTTTGGAATCTTTTATGTTACATTTGCAGTTTTTCCAAAGCACTGAAATATTTGTTTTTATGTGTCTTAAGAAGCTCTGATTCATGGGAGGTACATTCATTGATTCATGGGAGGTACATTCATGGGAGGTACGTGCTAACCTCGCTACACTTTCGTCACGCCGCTGTATAGCTCGTCTATGCCTGTTTTTCAAGTTCTATCATGGATCACCTCGTACTCCTGCCATCAAGCCAGCCCATCGTCATTCAGACCGCATCAATCACGGGAAAGCTGTATACCCGCCAAGTGCTCATACCACTGCGCACGTTTCATCCTTTTTTGTCAAGACCGCACAAGATTGGAATGGCCTTCCTCCTGACGTTGTGCACCACTCCATTATCGTCAACTTCAAAGCAGCGATCGAGCATCTACCCCTT
This sequence comes from Hyalomma asiaticum, assembly GCA_013339685.2. NCBI lineage: Eukaryota > Metazoa > Arthropoda > Arachnida > Ixodida > Ixodidae > Hyalomma > Hyalomma asiaticum. The sequence goes on from CM023490.1 coordinate 5,271,888, forward strand.
TAACCCATTGAAATAGCCCACCCCTCATGTAAAACCCCATCATGGGGCCTTTGAGGTATTATAAATAAATAAAATAAATAGAATTTAGAGAATGATAACTTAAAAGAAAATCTTTGTTAACAAGGTACACAATTCTGTCTGACACAATTTGACAAAGACGAGATGAAATAATGGATATAAGTATGCAAAGGAAAAGATTTGCTGACACCAACAAGTAATATTTTCTTTTTCCAGATATGAGTTATTTAATACTAAACGGTCAAGATCAGTTTCTACAAAGCTATTGATAGCTACCACCATATTCTGAATTCATAAGCCCAACAAGAGATTAAATGCAATAGCTCATCGTCAATTTACTTAAGAAGAGGCATAGCTCTCACAAAATCGTGCTCTGAACTGCAATGCAAAAACAAGAGGAATACCTTAAAAACCGGGTGTGTGCACTCACCTGTGGGCTATCACTAAAATGGTGGTGTCTTGGAATGTGCTTCGAACAGTTTCCTGAATTGCACGATCAGTCTCGGCGTCTACACCGGCGGTCGCCTCGTCCAGGCAAAGGACCTGGAGAATCATTACCCTGCTTGTGACACAAATGCTGGCAACGAAAGAAGCAAAGAGAGACGGTGCCAGCGGCTCACATCACAGAAGTTTTAAGGAAATGTTTGTTGGTGCGGAAGCTTTCTCAGCTTCTTACCAGCAAAGGTGAAGCCATGGCTTGCCTCGATTCAGAAACAGAATCCTGTTGGCTAGTATCACCTTACAAACCAATTTTTTTTTTTTTTTTTGCTAGGGCTGTGTGAATAACCAAATTCTGGGTACAAAGTGAATCCTTACACTACTGGTCTTTCACTCTGAATTGAATAGAGCACTTTTCTAATAGCATTTGATAATTGTTTTGAATATTTCCATTTAAATATTTAGCACAGTGTTCGAGGCAATAAAACAGTTCAAAGTTTACACTCTTTCTATCCACTTTGTTTTCCTGTGTAGCTTGAGTGTTTTGTACAATGATTACTTTTTGAGATGCACCAACTCGCCCAACAAGAAGTTCTTAAAGGCAAACAGGGGTGCAACAAGAAACGATGGGACACAATGCTACCAAACGCTACAAAGCAACGACACAAAGTGCCTGGTGTCATTTGTTCTTGTGTCTCTGTTGTCAGTGCGTTACTTGCTAGACAGTTGAGGTTATTTACCATGGACACAAGCCATGGTAGATGGGTGTTCTTGCGTTTCGCTATAGGTGTGTACAAATATTCTAAGATTTTGAGTAATGAATCAAATAGTGTTCCATTCAATTTAATATTCAAATCAAACAGATACTACTTGTAAACATGAATATTTTTCGAATAGTCGAAAAATGTTTCAATATGTGAACTATGCCAAAAATGAACAGAGAATTGGTTCAAAAGTACGATAAATTTTATCCTTGCTAGCATGTTCTAGGCAAAAAAATTGTGGCAGCTTAAATAGTGCAGTAAGCCACTACGGCTGGGGAGCTTTGATTTACCAGTTATTCAATGACCATTTGTGTTTTCTGAACAGCCTGTGCTTAATTCCTCCAGATGATGGATTTGTGCGTTTAATGGTAAAGTTAAGAAAACAAGGAGATGAACATCAATTTACATTACTTCTAAGAACGGCCATTCAACATTCGAGAAATATTCAATATTTGATTAGACTTGCTTTTGCCACTATTCAATATGTGCTCAATTCAGTCTCAAAAATTGCTATCCGAGCACCACCGACCTTTCGCTTCCTCCTTCTTTCTCTGTGCAATTTTTCCATACTGCGCCAAAGTATGTTCCCATGATTTCAACCAATTCACCCAGCATCAAGTTCTGTAAAACGTCTTTACATTTCACCTCTGTTGGAATGCAGTGGCAGCAAATGAAAACCTAATTCGTAACCTCGTTCGTCATAGCAGAAAGCTGTACCTGCGAGGCCAATATCTGCTCAGCATGTAACAAATATATAGTGTGCTCATAACAAATATCACATACATGAAAAAGACATTTCTGTCTCTTTACTTTGTTCACTGTTTGAGTACTTCTTAACTACAGCTGAACCTTGATATAACAAATTATCAGTTGTAACGAATTTAATGAAAGATAGAACTGCCACTTAGGTACCCTTACAAATATACCCATGTGACGAGTTATCGGATATAACGAAGCCATTCACATGTGATACTGAATCTGTCATAACGAGGTTTGAGTGCGCCTTAAACTGCACTCTTTGTGTCATCCGATATCCCATTGCAGTTGAACAGCTAACCTTGAACTGGCTGTTCACTCTAGAAGCACTGCCTCCCTCTCACTCACCCGTGCCTTGTACAAAAGGGCCCTAGCCAGGGCTAAGAGCTGACGCTGTCCAGCACTCAGCACAGATCCGCGTGGCCCCAGGTTTGCTTCAAGGCCCGTGCCCACCGCGGCACTGCTGTGGCGGAGTGATCGTACGGTACGTCCCAGATGGCACCTGTCCAGAGCCTGCCAGATCTGGGCGTCCGAGTGAAGACCCCGAGGATCCACGTTGTCTCGCACCGAGCCGGAAAACACAAATGGGTCCTGAGGGATGGCTGCCAGCCGAGACCTGTAGCAGGAGCAATCAACGGTAAAGAGGGGTGTTTTTAGGGTGGTGCAGGCACTAAAATCGTTTATGGTAATTTTTTTTTAGCACTGGAGCTGTTGAAGGTCAAGCAAATATGTACAGAGCATCAACAGTTAACAATGGAGCTGCCACGCAGAAAGGAAAAGCGGACCCGTTCTTGCCCTTGACCACTACTCGCACTACTGCATGATAATGGTTATGCAAAGAACAATACAGGAAGAGATAAAGAATATGAAAGAAGTAAAAACCAAATGAACGAAACAAGGAAAAGTCTTGAGTTGCGCAAGAGGGAAAAGCTGATCCGCACTTGCCCCCAACCCACTACACGCATCCTTGCCCTCAGCGCACTCTACATTATAATGATAGTGGTGGTGCTAGATCTGCTGCATTATCACTTGGTGGAGGCCGCACTTAACTTTACAGCACCTTCTCAAATGCTAGCATGTATGTATTCTGCTAGTTTTGCATTCACGATGTGTATGTCAGGATATGTACATTCAATACCCTGTGCAAGCATCAGTGATAATGCTACAGAATGCACTATGGTGGATATATAAAAGCCAATGCATCCAGTCTTATCATTTAGTTTTATTGTTTGATCAAGTTTTACTGATCAGTTTTATCGACAACCGGCGATTGTGCTTGCGGCTATCATTGTATAGTGTAGTTTGTTTGCTTTGTTGGGCACAGGTTTGCCCAAGAAAAAGCTTGATCTTCAATCGTAATTTAGCCCACATGCACCGGCAGTGCCCCGTGTTACAGCACTTCAACAGCAGCGAGGACTGGCTGTTCAAGGCTGTCCAAAGGGCCAGTGAGAGAGCAGAAAGGCATCGCCTCCCGGCTCCGTGATGGGATTAGCCAACAGCTAGCCAGGGGTCCTCTCTGAGGCTCCCATGGCTGGCTCCTGAGGACCTTAATAAAAGTTCACTGTCTGTCTGTCTGTCTGTCTGTCTGTCAATGGTTTAGATTCCACGTCCTTCAGTGTCACAGTCCACAATTTCAAAAATCCTGCCAAAAGAGCGCAAAACTCGGAAGTGATGACACAGACGAGGATCGAGCGATGTTGGCGTGGACTACCAAGGGAGTGATGACAACAACCTGATATGTTGACTGCTCCATGTCACACATGCGTCTATGTGCCCACATTTTACAGCGCATCATTATTACAATTGGACCCACGTATAACAATACTGGTTTTAATAATATGCTGCACCATCAACTTTTTCGTTTCCTACGGCGCTCGCTAACCCTCTTACAACAGTGGCCCCACGCCCCATTATTAGCTACAGCAACATCTGCTTCGTACTGTCCATTGTTCCAAAACCTCCCAGTCCCACGTTTGTGCAGCAAGGGTCATCAAGCCGGCGAGCTTTCCCGCCAGCAAGGATTAATTGTGTCACATAATTACGGTGCAGGCGATTGCCATGCAGTTTGACACCCCCTCCACACTTCCTCTCGCAAGGTGCAGTGGTGCGCGTGCAGAGTTGGCAGTTTTCTGGAAGCGATGGTTCAGCGCAGTCGCATTGGTAGAGCTTTGGAAGTGTCGCACCTTACCTATGTGCTCGCGAAATGCCTGCGCTATCTGCACCACCTGTGCCTGAGAAGCAATGGCACCAACCAAGCGGTGCCACTACAGCATGGCCTTTAAACGAAAGCTCATTTTGCATGTGGAGAAAACTTCAAACCTGTAAGGACAATCATTAGAGCTGTCAAAAAGTGTTTTATTTCAAACGCGATGAATAGAAGTGAGGATGACGCCCTCAGGGATGAACTCAGCGACAAAGAGGACAATGATCTTGCAGATGATGATAATGACGATGACGAATAGACTTTATATGTACGCGTCTACGTGCCTACGGAGTGTGTGCTTACGCAATAAATTGCTGGGTTTTCTGCCGATGAAACAGCATTTTTTTTTTATTCGGCCTGCATTCGAGGTAAGTGGTGTGTGTCTCTCTCTCTCTCTCTCTCTCTCTTTTTTTTTTTTTGCTTTGCGAATTTCAGGGGTCAGCCTGCAATCAAGGGTGGCCTAGATTCCAGTAAAGGCGCTAGTTTCCATGGCACTTCAATATTGTTATAAGTAGGTTCAACTGTACTTCCATGAACATTTCCAGTGTCCCTGTTCTTCGGCTCTGCTGTGACATTTTAAGAGCTCTCGCAACAAGCTTGGGAAAGGGAGCTACACTTTGTATCTAGACATAAGTATTCAAATAAGTTGTCTCTAGGCCATCTTATCTCAGCCAAGATTTGACAAGAACACTCATCAAACAAGAGAATGGGCCCATATGGCAATGTGGTGAGACGAGTCAGCTTCCTACCATTGTCTGGTAACCTGGCATTATGCAAAGGCAGTGTCTTGTACCAGAATGCCTGACATCCTGTCTACATATACTCTGTTTCACTAGTTCCGTGCAGCAGAGCCAACGCTACGAGGCCATCATTGTGCACAGAATCCTTGTGAGGCGAATCATAGTGCCATTGTTCGGAAATGCACCTGCTAAGCCACTGGCACAAATAAGACCCCCCCCCCCCCGTCCTTTTTCCTTCTCCTGAGGCGACCTCTGCCACTGCAGCACTCACCAATGGCTAACGACATGGCATGCACATCTAACGTGTTTGCCCTCCTCACTGGTTGAAGGTGCCGGTGCCTACCATGGTGCTGCACAGAACTACTGAAACGGTACAGTTTGTTTGCCCATTAACACACCTGACTTCCTTGGGGTGCATACGAAGAACATCAATGCCATCGATGTAGATCTGGCCACTCTCGACAGGTGTGAGCCGGAACAGAGCCTGGAGCAGGCTGGATTTTCCTGCACCCGTCCGGCCCACTATGCCCACCTTGGAGCCCTTGGCCGCCTCGAAGGTGATGCCGCTGAGCGCAGCAGGCAGGCCAGGACGGTAGCGAAGCGTCACCTTGTTGAACTTGACCGCACCACAGAATGGCCATCCAAAGGGAGGCTGCACAACAAATAGCAAATTTTCTGCACACGTACAGTTATTACTGTGCAAGTCCATGAACCCTTTCACTGGCAATCCCAAGATAACTCGGGCGACCACACACATACAAGCCCTGCGAGTCCAGAGTATAATCGTTATTCCTCTTTAAATCACTCCCTGCCAAGAATATCAGGTACTCCTGTCTGTTCTCTGATTCACTCTGCTCACTTTTTATCTCTTAGCCCGACACTTATCATTTTTCTTTCCACTGCGTGCTGTGTGCTCCTTAATTTCATCTCTAGTTTATTCATTATCCTCCACGTTTCTGCACCGTGCAATAATTCCAGGAGAATGCAGTGATTGAATACTTTTCGCTTTAGTGACAGCGGCAAGTTTCCAGTCACGATTTGGAAATGTCTCCTGAATGCGCTCCAGCCTATCCTTATTCTAGGGAGAATTTCCCTTTCATGAGAAGGCTTCCCTGTGAGTAACTGCCCCAGATATACGTACTTGTTCACACATTCTAAATTCCTGTTCTTTAGCTAGACTGTTGAGCACAATTTTCATCTCCTGCCTATTCATTTTTAGTCCTATTTTAACACTTTCCCAGTTTAGGCCCTCAAGCATGTTTTGTAGTTTGTCGCCATCATTGCTAAAGAGCACAATGTTGTCTGCAAACCTTAAATTGATGAGATATTCTCTGTCTATTCAGATTCCCTTTTCTTCCCAGCCTAGATGTATGAGCACTTCCTCTAAACATTCAGTGAGTAACACCAGGGAAATCATATCTCCTTGTATGATCCCTCTCTTGATCGGATTTTTTCCGCTTCTCTCATGTAGGAGTCATGTGGCTGCAAAATATTTGTAGATATTACTTATGGTTTGCACGTATACGTCAGGTACCCTTGGTTGACATAAAACATATAAACAAATATGAGATGTAATAAAATTTCTGACAATAGATAGAGCATGTTTCTACATCGGCATCAGTTCGCACTTTGGCAATCTCAGCAGTGCAGCCGTGGCGAATCAGTGTACGAAGTGTGTAATCTACTTGATGGACAAAGAAATTCAGGAGCTAAGACACCACACTAGAAATGTTTTCTAAACAATTTGGAACGTAACTAGTGACTAATTATATTGTTAATTAGCTAATTGCTAATTTGCTCAAAATTAGTAAAACTTTATTTGATGAGGTAATCCTCAACAAAAATTCTTACATATCCTGAAAGCCATCCTACTTCATTGCCCAAGATTGCACAATATTGTTACATAACATGCAGAAGAAAACCTGGCAAAGAGTGTGGAGCAGTGCCAAAAAGACCTGGAAGTGAAAGGGTTAAAGTGAGAGCCTTGCATTATGCGTGCCCAGGCCTGTAGCCAGGTGGGGGGGGGGGTGCCCTAGGGGCCCGGACCCCTCGAGAAATTTTGGTTGAGGGGTAGTGTTGATAACATTGTGTAGTGCTAATAACATAACATTTAAGCCTATTAATAATGTTGCATCTAAAAAGTCACTTATTGTACATACTGCAATTTTAACGACAATAAATAATGAAAATACATGTTTTTCTCACATAGTCAAGGCCCTGGAAGAATTCCTGCCCACGGGCCTGTGTGTGCCTTATGAGCGGGAAAATCCAGCATATGGCAGTGTCAACACAATCAACACAAAAAACCATATGAAAAGCTGTTGTTGGGAATTGAACCTGCATACTACATCTTGGCAGCACGACGCCTAACCCTAGGGTGAGGGGGTCGTTGTACATGCCTTACCACCAAAGTTTCTGGCTGCGACCACCAAGCCTCGCATGGCTTGTTAGTGTTCTACGATGTTCTGATATAAATACACCTAATATATTCAGCGTGGTTACACTTTCAGCTCCTGTTGGTGAATTTCAGGTGACCTTGAGCCAAAAGCCACAGCCGTTATCCAGGCAGTCAAATTAGAACACACAGGCATTCAAACAAGGTCATCCAGATACGTATATGAGGACATCCGAGCAACCAGTCGTCAGAAGTTAAATCCATGAGACCTCTGGCCACAAACCCTTCATGCATGACCACACGTTACATACTGTAATTCGTTGTGTTGACCTAAGCTAAATCTCAAAATGGAGCCTCTGGCCCTTCTTGAAATCAAGGTAGGCTTAACAATCACTCGTGGCATAATAAAGCATACGAGCTTTTAGCTACACTGAGAGACCTTGCTGTTATGATGCATAGTATACCATCATAGGCATGCATGAGAACATACCAATATGCCACCATCCAGCCTCTCTTCTTCGAGTCCCTTGATGTACTGGTCAGCCCGCTCCATGCTGACCATCTCTTTCTCAGTGTCCGTGAATGACGTCACCAGGCTGCTCAACAGGGATGTGACCGACAGGGCATACTGACAGCGCAAGGCCCACAAAACCTGCAGATCATGTAGCTTTTACTCTGCAGCCAATACCAACAGCCTTTCATTTATTTCACCATATGGCAATATTGCACACCGGGTTAAGCAGGATAGGGAAACAAACAGACATACACATAACACACACAATGTGCACACATATTCCGACAGAATAATACAAAAGAGTGCCTCTTCAAACCCTGTAGAGCATTAGCTTGGGCTGCACATAGCTGTTTAAATAGATCAGTACAACTCTATGCTTTTATTAATGTTGGCTGCCTGGGTGAAAGAGAGCTCTGTTCTGATACTATCCAACATCCATTTGTAATATATGCAGAGCCACACTGATGAGAGCTTTGACCAATTATTATATGGGCTTCCTTGGTAATTATCTCCTTGTGAGCTGACCTCACTCGAAAACGCTGTACTTTGTGGACTGCTTCTGCGCAGTTCGGCTAAGCGTATGTGTATTTTCAGCCAACCACAAAACGGGGTCATTTTCAAACTTTGACTGTCTTCCACACAATCCTAGCCTAACAGACGCTTTATGCATGAGTAAGTGGCTCACATTATATGGGCACACACACCTCTTTAATAAGAAATGAGATGAAAGGACCCAGCACCGTACACTGACCACTACTGCAAATCCTAACAGGTCAACATTTGACATGTTTGACCCCTTAGGAATGTGCATATCCCTTAAGGCCACCAGCATTAAAAAGATAAAGACATCTACTAGTGTAAAAAAAAAAAAAGACATTATTACACTCTCAAACTTGATACAGTACAGATGCATCATTATACTTTTTCATGTGGCCAAAGAACACCAGAACTGGTCAAAACTTGCAGAGTCTTCCAATATGGTGCGTGCCTCATAATCACATTGTGGTTCTCACCTGTAAGGCCCTAGCAATTGTTTTTATGCGGCCTGTCAGGGTTTCAAGATGTTGAACTCTCTGAAGTCTTCCAATGTTTTCCCCACACTACTTGTCCCCTGGCATCTGGCTTCCCTGCATAGCATGCACTATGTAGAAGTTGTCATAGCTACATGGAACAGTGGGAGACAGTGCTAGTGTTCTGATGACTGTGCCATGTGGTGGCAGGGATATTTGAGTGCAGAGAGAATTTGTTTCCTCTCCAACTTGGAGACGTACGTGAACTGACCTGGTGCTCATCAGTGTGTCCCACTGGTTTATGTCAAACAATGAGAGCACTGAAGCACTCGCGCCAAGCAGGTGCTAGGGAAAGCAGTGTTGCCCCTGACAGATAGGTCCACTTATCAGAATGTTGGCTCTAATAATATGCCCCCTTTTTAATCGCTTTCAATGATCTGTTCATTTCATTTTCTGTCATTCTGCACACTGATGGTACCAACTCCCTCCGCCACTGAGCACATCTCATGCAGGAGGGAAGCCAGATATCAGGTACTCCCAAATGAATGCACTGGCATTGCTCAGTGCCTTCACGTGGCATGTTGAATTTTGTCGATTCGTCAGCACGTTGCATATGTTTTGACTTGCCAGATTTCTTGTATAAAACAAGAAACAAGATACAATGAAAACCCATTATAAAAATTTCAATATGACAGGGTAATGGCTTGGTTACATCGGATAATCGATTATGCATATTTGTCAATATTTTAGTGGCAGTACCACCTTTCAATAAATTCGTTATAACCGATAATTCGCTATATCTGCATTTGCTATATCGTGGTTTGGCTGTAAAGATCCATTCTGTACTTGCACTACACTAGATGATCTGTGCCCTTAGTTTCCAGAGCTGTCAAACGACTGCACAGGACAGGCAAAGAGAGAAGAGTTCAAAATGACATACTTGAAACTGCCCTGTAAAACTAAACAGGGGACGAGCCCTTGTATCCTATCGGTAAAAGTTTTTTACAATCAAGAATACACTGGCATTCACTGAGCATTTACAAGAAAACAGGTGAGAAAACATAGTACTGTCCATGACCGTGTGAGTATTGCGGATACTGGCAAAAAGTTGTTTAATGACCTCTCTGATGGGGAAAAAAACAAACAAACAAAATAAAAACAATGTCTATAAGTGCTTGTCTACTGTTCGAAAACTTTCTTTTATTCAAGAATACAGAGCAGTCACTGAGCGTCTACAAGAAAACAGAGAAGAAAAACATAGTTATTCATGATTCATGACCAGCTGAGTATTGTAGGGATCGGCAGAAGTTGTTTAAGAAGACGTTTTTGATGAAATAAAGTGTCAACAACAAAAATATCAAATGTGTGCTACACATTCGGTACAGTCTTCAACACGTAAAGTACTTTCATTTTTCTCTGGCTCCTTTTACAACCAGTCTAAATTGATGCTGTAGTTCAGATTACCAGTAAGTCCAGCACAACGTTCTTTTGAGTAAAATGACTCTGACCTGCACTGACCCCTCGGACCTGGTGTTGCACCACTGCCAAAAAGGCGACACCTGAAGTGAGCAGAACGCCCATGAGTTGTAGCCGCAGATTGAGCCACTGAGATGCTGCCTGCGATGCAAACACAGCCTGCTGGTTGACTGCCAGCTTGTGTAGATTCTCCTGGCAGAACCTGAAGGCAAAGTGCATTAGACGAGAAGCCTTCATCATCGAGGTGTCATGAAGCAGGCTTTACTAAAGTGATGATGTTATTATGGTTACTATGCTTTATGACTAAGAGGAGCGCATGCATATGGTGTAGCAGTGCAGATTATGAAAATATCAAGATATCTAGACTAGTGACAGGTTCTCAAGTGCTGCATAACCTTTAGATATGCACAGACAGAGCGAAACCTTGCTAAAGCAAAGTTGCATCTGACACAAAAATATTTTCGTTATTTAAAAAAATTCATTATAAGCAAACATTCGTTGCAGGAAAGGCTATTCCTTATTTATTTCATTATAATAAATCATTTGTTATATCCGTATCCAATAAGCTGAGGTTTGGCTGTATTACCCTGTATGAGAGAGGCTGAGAATTAAAACTACCTTTCTTGAATACTGTTTGAGCCACACATTTCCATTTGTTGTTAATGATAGATGTAGCTTACTGCATGTATTGACCTTGCTTATGAAACAGCAAGATAAACTCTATCACTTTTTGAATCAAAGTACCTATGCCTAAGGTCAGGATTTTATGTAGTATGTGTGAGGGGGGGGGAATATGTCCATATGAATTGGCAAGATAATATTATTCATCAACATTGCTCTCTGTATGAGTGTAATAGTATCGTTTTATGATGCTTGTCATGCACTTATGTTTAGGTCGTTGACTGTAATAGATTTCATCATTTCCTTTTTTTTTCTTTGTAATGATTGGCTGCTGCTTCCATTCCAGACATGCACGTATGAAGTTGCACGAATCTGGAAAATGCATCTCGCATGAAGTTGCATGCATTGACAAACGTCTCGAATACTACATTGGAGATGAGACACAATTCAGACAAGTCCTTTTTGACCTTCGGTGTATACCCTAGCGCAAGGTCACCCTGTAGAATCTCGGGCCACTGACTCAATCACAAATTTGCACTATCAGACAGACTGTCATCTGTCTCACCTAGAGACTGCCTTGAAACTGTGGATGACTGAGAGACCGGCGACCGTCTCGGTGAAATGCGAGTAGACGGGCGACAGCGTGATGCTGCCCAGACGTCTCAACTCACGTGATGTCCATCGATAGTATTGCTGCAGAAAAAAATAATGCCAACATTGGTGAAATTACAGATATGATACAGCCGCACAACAGCAACAGATCATGTCTACGGCAGTATATAACTGTATAGAAAGCCAGGTACACAAAGTAAATTTGTTATTGTCATCATCAAAATTTTGAACCTCATTCTAGCATTGTATTATGGGATCTAACAAAAAAAATGCTGTCAATCATGTCTGCTTAGGTAACGCAGTCCTGCTGTTGCTTCAAAGAACATTCACAGATTGAACTTTGTCATGATAGAGATATTAATTAATTTGGCAATCAATGGAATTCTCAAGTCTGCGCCAGCACGTCAGCCCAAAAGAATCAGGCTTTTTTTCATTCACAATTCTGCAAGGTTCAAGACACATCTGTACAGAGCAATAGAAAGAACCATGATGTTAACATGACAGACAATTAACAGACAGATGTTAATGTTAAGAAGACATGAAGTTAACAGTTAGCATTTGTTAATAATACAGTTTTGAGGCTGACACTTTATGACCTCTAACAGTCAAACCATTGCCCTTGTTGCTAGTGCCTTTATTCACTGTATTTCTTTCACAGAGCTGTCATCTTTGTCTATTCTGGGTACAAGAAAAATACTAAATTCTGCTATATCTAATTCTGCTATATTACACATTATTCTCTCCAAATGTCCATCTGACCACACCGTACCTGAAGAGAGTTGTACGCAAATGCCAAGGGTATGAGCAACAGAAGCACCCAGGGCAGGCCGTAGGAAGTGACCACCAATGTGCCCGCCAGTGCCACACTCTGCGCCAGCACTATGTTCAACATAAACGGCAGTGTGTCGTCGATTGACCAGACATCCGTCGAGAAACGGTTCAGCACCCGCCCCACAGGTGTGGCTTCCAGAAATGACAGGGGTGCCTGCAATGTCAAGGCAAAAGCATTATGTGTACCATGGGGAGGCATCCTCGAAATAATTAGCAATGACCTTGCCGAATACCTGGCATCACCCCGGATGGTAGAAAGAAATGTCACTCGACCACAGGACGCCCATAAGTGCACCACAGCAAAAGTCATATGACCAAATGGTAAAGTCACAAAATGACGTCACGATATAAGGCTGCGTGATGACGTCACTGCTGATGCCGTAAAAAAAAAAAGCTTCATTTGACGTCAAATTTCTCAGAGACGTTCCTGCAAACAAAGCCAATTCACGGCGTTGAAAAGAAAATTTTGTGGTTTGAGGAGGAATCAAAACCAGGCCCCCGGGATGACAAGAAAGCTCTCTGCCATTCACCCCCGGCGGTCCTCCGGAGTGGCTGACCTGACGTATGCCTAGTGTGTGCATGGCTGCATGCTACACGTTGCAACCATGTGCACACCTGACTGCAGGTGCTTTTGCATTCTGATTCTACTTGGCAACTTTTATAGACAATAAACTCAGCAGGTCGCATACAAAGTGTTGGCAATGAGAGTGCCAAAGTGGAAAAGGCTGCGTTAGTCTGTGCAAAACATGCTGTACCCACTTCCATAATATCGGAATTGGCTAATGTTGGCCAGGAATTCAACGTCGCAGCAAAATGTGAGCATATCTTTCTCACATTAGGCACTAAACCACCACTGACATTTCCTTCTGTCCTTTTTCTAGCATAAGCACAACTGAGCAGAGGGCATCACAAATGAAAAGAAAAAAAAAATGACAATCAGACTACACATTGTTAGCTGGCATACTATAGTGGTTGCAATTTCTGTTTCTTAATTTTTGTTCTAAAAAAGAAAAAAATAAAGTTTTGACCACAAAGTTGAGGGCAGAGCCCTTACACAGGTGTGGGCCTTACACTTGTCTGCACAGTATATGCTTGTATTATTCTTGCATTTATGACTTAATTAATACAGGCTCACATGTTTGCAAACATGAAGTTTGTCTATGTTCAGCAAAACAGCTGCCACATTCACAATAAGCGAACACCAGGAGGGTTTGAAAAGAGAGCGTCACGTTAAAAAAGGATTTGCCTTTTAAAGCAATGGTGTGCATACTGACCTTGAGCACTTTGTCGAGAAGCAAGTCATGGACCTTGACTGCAGCCACGATACCACCATAGGCAAACGAGAAAGCACGGGCCAACGTTAAAAGACCGTTCGCCACAGCTAGGCCACCGTAGATTGGTAGGAACACATTCATGACGTCACTGTTTGCATCTCTGAAACAGTAAAAGAACAAGAAAATGTAGTACTTTGATCCTGGCTTACTTAGCAAAGCTCACATGGTATACACTTGAAGGCCAACCGAAACAAAAACTGAGGCTTTGAAAAGCCTACTCTTACATAGCAATGAGATATACAGTAGCCTTCCTACAGGATGTTCAATGATAAATCTGCAGCAGTGCACACTTATACGACTGAAACAAGAAAATTGTCAATTTTTCGAGATGGATGAGCCACTGAAAGTGATCGCAAGGCATGCTGTTCTCTGACAATGTTCCAGCACTGCATGGGTATGACATCTTGACGTGACACAGTAGACGATTAAACTATACTGATGATGAGAAAGAGCAGCAGCAGCATTAGGAACCCACGTAAGTTGATGTTTAGTGAAGTGCCTGTTAGATAATGTTATCTTGACAATGACTGCCTCTTCCAGTGTGATGAGTGTGTGCACACAGAAACTGAACCGGTTAAGCCAGTGTGCATACAGCATGTGAGCACACGACACTCGTGCCAACAATGCTAAGGGTCGTGAAAAGAAGATGAAGTTGCCCGGTTGTGATCTTCACTGCTTCATTAAGTGTTTGACATGCTGATTCTGAAATACTGTATTTACTCGTAATGAACACGCTCGCATGATAAATGCACCCCCAGCTTAAGCAGTCAAATTCCGGATTTTTTTTTCTCCCGCGTAATAATGCACCCCCAACTTTGAACCCCTGTAGTGAGTTCATGGTATGCAGGGCCCACGTGGTGTTGGTCGTCCAGCGTGAGAATACTTCAAAGCGCAGAACGATTCTCAGTACCACGGTATACCTTTGCCGAAAACTAGGAATACATATCGGCTTCGCGGAAAGGAAGCGCAGAAGAGCCCACGCAGGCCAGCGGGGGTGCTGTCGGGGGACAGTGCAGCCTCCGCGCTGGCAACAAAAGAAAGGAGGAAATAAAGAGTTGAACGGGAAGCGAGCCGTGTAGAGAGAGCGAAGCGACGCACGACGCCCGGCTTCAGTCACAGCTTGACATCAGTACGCGTCCTTTCCTGCCGCCCCGCCTGATGCGACCGAAGGAGGCTTTTGTGTGCAACCGCATTCGGGTTACAATTATGGTTCTCGAAGCGTGCAGGGTTTCAACAACAAAGGTCGTTGAAATGAAAAGACGATGACAGGCCGAGATGAAAAATGACATGTCGCTAGCGGACAGGGCCGGCAAATATTCTCGCGGCTGTGTGGCGGGTTCTGGAAAGAGACGTGGTGCGCGGGTTCCTAGGATAGCTCGAGCAGGGCCTGCGGCGCCGACGGTCGTCGGGGCTAAGACACAGGCGACAACGTAGGAGAGAGAGAGGGAAATGACGTGTGTTGCGCGGTGAGCCTATCCCCTCGGGTGCTGTAGATTGTGACGTGTGTTTGACCAATGCCGTGTGTGTCATAAAAGTGTTTGTGCGATTGGTTTGTGTGATGTCAACCCCCAAGTGTGATTGGCTTGTTGGGGGACTCTTTGTCGAACCGAGGGTTGAAGTGACGACGCCTCGGATGTGAGGGGAGAGCGGAGGTTCGGGCTTGGACCCGGGCAGACGCCGAAGTGTGCAATAAAGCTTCTCTTTACCGGGCAACGGCTCTTCCTTCGCGCTACCATCGAGTACTCGAGCCATCGAGGGGCGCCGATTCGAACCTTCAAACACCTTCCCTCCTCAGCTAGTGTTGAAGCTAGTGGAGCCGGGGAAAGGAAATCAACTGGCGCAGTCGACCCTAGGATCGGAGAGCCCGCAGCGAGGAAGGTGCTGAAGCCCGGCGAAGCTGACAAGACGCCCGCTGCCCTCGGGACCTGCTGGTGAGCTGCCTGAAGCAGTATTGACATTCCGAGCCTGCCGGTCAACTTTGGAGCGAGAAGTTGAGCGGCACGAGAGCGCTGTGTGTCAGCGAACGAGGGCAAAGCTGAAGGACTTCGTGAGCGATTGACGAGGCGCTGCGGGGTTCGGCATCAGCAGGAGAACGGCAAGGAACGTCGACGCGACAGATTGACGCAACGACGAGGGTGGTCCGGTGGAGCACTTCGAGCATCGACGACTGCGTAACGACAAGCGTCGGAGACTGGACTGACACAGCTGCAACGACACCGAGCGACGCGTCACGACAAGGTGAGGCTCTCTTTGTGCTCTCTCGGGGCCCCTTTTTATTGAATGCACTTGCGTTCAGGCACACTCTGGGAGATGGCGGACTCAGATAGAAATGCTATGGAAGGTGACAGTGTGAATGAATCGGATCGCACGCGCGAGTTGACGCTTGAGATAGAAGCATTAAAGCTCAAGCTTGAGCTGGAGAAGATGAGGTCGTCGCGTGCCTCTTCAGAGGAGCCGGAAATGCGCAACCGGCATACTGGTATCGCATGGTACGCGAAAGAGTTGAAAGCAGCCCTTGCGCCCATGCCCACTAATGAGCCAATGATTCCCGCCTGGTTCAAGAATGTGGACGCACTTTTTGTGGCATTGAGCATACCTGAGGAAGTGCAGGGGACTGTTATATTGCCATTCTTAAGTGACAAGATGCGCACATTCGTTGCCAATCAATCGGAGGCTGGGGTAATGCCGTACCCAGATCTAAAATCGAGAGTTTTGAAGGAACTGCGGATGACTCCAAGTGAGTACCGCCGAATGTTTTTGGAGGTCAAAAGAGAAGCAGACGAGTCTTGGAGCCAAGTGACGGCACGCTTGGAGACAATGTTCACTTACTACCTAAGAAGTAGAGAGGTGCAGTCGTTTGAGAGTCTTCAGGAATTGCTAATAGCTGATAGGCTGAAGCAGTTAATGCCAAATGATCTCCGCTCACTGGTCACCCAGCAGGAAGTAAAGGGCTGGTTGAAGCCGAAGGATATAGCGGAGTTGGCCGCAAATTTTGAGGAAAGCCTTGATGGCAGCAGGCAGAGCAACAACCGTGGTACTGCCTTAAGAAATCAGCAGTACAGGCCGCAAGTGAGACATTTCACTGGTGCAAACTTCAGCCCTAATTCAGGAGTATGTTTTGGATGCGGACAGCGGGGCCACTTTCAAAGAGATTGCGAGGCTTCACGTGACACGGCCGCTAAGAAAGCAGAGGTTGCATGCGTAGCTCCCCAGAGGGCAAGGCCATTTGAGAGACTAGCCACACCGTCGCGGCACACTGACTTGATGAACAATTCACTGTTGAGGGATCCGAGGATTGAAATTTTCGTGGGAGACAAGCCCTGTTTCGCGCGCATTGACTCAGGTGCGGATATCACAGTGATACGAGCGAATGAAGTAACCGCTGAGATTTTGGGTCAGAGTAGCAGCACAATAATGCTAACTGGTGCTTTTGGTCAGGGTGTTACAGCGCGCCTAATGTATGTGCCTCTCGGTCTTCCACACTCATCAGGGAGCGCTACTCAGCGTGTGACCTTACTTTGCGCAGTAACTGACCAGTTAACTACTAGTGCGTCCGTGCTACTTACTCCGGAAGATTATGAATGCCTTCGTCGCTGTAGTGAAGAGCTAATGAGTGATCTGAATGAGTATGAGAAAGGGATGAGCTGCATTGCACAGGAGATGGCACCGGAGCAGTATTTATCATTGAGAGAGCAAGAGCGGGTGTCTCGGTGCTCTAAGCCTAGCGCTAACGCCGTGCAGCGCACATTAGAGGAACCGCCACGTAGTGAGCATCAGGCGCCTAACACTGAGGGTGAGGCAAACACCTTGTTAGAAGATGAAAGAGAGGGCGAGCAGGACGCACAGGCTTTGGAGCCGCTAGCGACTAGTTCCATGTCAGGTTTGGAGCAGGGGCAATTGGAAAATCAGAATTCTGTAGGCAAAGATATTATTGAGGACAGTGAGCGGCTTGGGCCAGTCACTGAGATTTCTTCCGCCGAAGAGCAAAAGCGAGATGAGTCACTGGCTGATGCTTGGCTCCAAGCAAAAGAAGGGTCGCACGGCATGGTAAATGACGGTCAGTTGCTCTATCATAGGGAGCAGTTAGACGGGAACATTGAGAGGGCACCGCAGGCGGTAAAATCTTGCGGCCAGGTTTCTGTGGCTGCGCAGGCAAGTGAGTTAAGTCCTAGCCAAGGGGAGGAACCCAGTGCGGTTCTTCATGAGTATAAAGAGGAAATGACAACACCAGACCCCAGCAAACCATTTTGTTTGGCCACGGATGCATTGGAAACGGCAATTGGAGCTTGCCTCTCCCAAGGGATGGCGGACACGGAGCGACCAGTCCCATTCCTTAGTAAGAAGTTGAGCCCGTCGCAACAAGAGCGGTCCACAATTGAACGAGAGGCGGTTGCAATTGTGTGGGCGTTAGAGTTTTTGGGAACGTGGCTATTTGGCACTAAGGTCAAAATAAGGACCGACCACGACCCGCTGACTTTCCTGACTCGCGCGGCCCCCTCCAGTGCTAGGCTAACGTTGTGGGCATTGGCGATCCTAAATATATTACATGGAAATTGTCCATGTCAAAGGCGCCCTGAACAAGGCTGCTGATGCTCTTTCGCGTCTAGGATGATTATTTGGGTTGTTGTCATATAACTGTTTAGTCAGTAGCCTCTTATGTGTGACTCAGACAGATGAATATTTTGTGTCTATACGAGAATGTCTTGTTTATAGTTCAGCATTAGGCATTCCTTTTTTTATGCAATGTAGACTTGCCCCTAAGTAATAGAAATCTGTGTATAGGTGTGTTAGATTCGTTTTGTAGGGCCAGGGTTGTGCATGAAGTGTTGTTTTGTGGAATGTGCTCGTTCCTTTTGGAGCCTGATGCGATCCTTTGAGTATAACACATAGCCGATGCGGGGTCCGTCGCTCCCTTTGAGTGTGCTTTTCGGGGACTCGAGGGCGCACAGAGTGGGTCTCGCGTGTTGGGACAATGACAGTGCGGTGAATGTGGGACACTATGCAACAGGACTCAGACCAGTTCGCGTGCCTTGTGTCAAGCTACCATGAACTTATTAATACTGTTGATTTCATCTAGAGTGTGTCATGGTTGTCTTGCGTTGCGAGGATACCTCGGTCCTTTTGGCATTTCGAGTGAGAGTATGCTGCATGACGGAAATAGTCATATGTGTTTCTTTTCGGCAGTATGACGAGAAAGATGTTACTTTGAGTGTGAAGTGGAAATTGGTCCACGCATTTGCGTGGGCGAGGAGTGATCTATTTATTTCGGTGCGAGGTTTTTGTTGTTGTTTTTTTTTTTGTATCGTGTTACGTGGACATCAAGTGTCCAGTAACACTCTTGAGGGGGGAGGAGTGAGTTCATGGTATGCAGGGCCCACGTGGTGTTGGTCGTCCAGCGTGAGAATACTTCAAAGCGCAGAACGATTCTCAGTACCACGGTATACCTTTGCCGAAAACTAGGAATACATATCGGCTTCGCGGAAAGGAAGCGCAGAAGAGCCCACGCAGGCCAGCGGGGGTGCTGTCGGGGGACAGTGCAGCCTCCGCGCTGGCAACAAAAGAAAGGAGGAAATAAAGAGTTGAACGGGAAGCGAGCCGTGTAGAGAGAGCGAAGCGACGCACGACGCCCGGCTTCAGTCACAGCTTGACATCAGTACGCGTCCTTTCCTGCCGCCCCGCCTGATGCGACCGAAGGAGGCTTTTGTGTGCAACCGCATTCGGGTTACAATTATGGTTCTCGAAGCGTGCAGGGTTTCAACAACAAAGGTCGTTGAAATGAAAAGACGATGACAGGCCGAGATGAAAAATGACATGTCGCTAGCGGACAGGGCCGGCAAATATTCTCGCGGCTGTGTGGCGGGTTCTGGAAAGAGACGTGGTGCGCGGGTTCCTAGGATAGCTCGAGCAGGGCCTGCGGCGCCGACGGTCGTCGGGGCTAAGACACAGGCGACAACGTAGGAGAGAGAGAGGGAAATGACGTGTGTTGCGCGGTGAGCCTATCCCCTCGGGTGCTGTAGATTGTGACGTGTGTTTGACCAATGCCGTGTGTGTCATAAAAGTGTTTGTGCGATTGGTTTGTGTGATGTCAACCCCCAAGTGTGATTGGCTTGTTGGGGGACTCTTTGTCGAACCGAGGGTTGAAGTGACGACGCCTCGGATGTGAGGGGAGAGCGGAGGTTCGGGCTTGGACCCGGGCAGACGCCGAAGTGTGCAATAAAGCTTCTCTTTACCGGGCAACGGCTCTTCCTTCGCGCTACCATCGAGTACTCGAGCCATCGAGGGGCGCCGATTCGAACCTTCAAACACCTTCCCTCCTCAGCTAGTGTTGAAGCTAGTGGAGCCGGGGAAAGAAAATCAACTCCTGTGGTCCCTTGAATGGCCACGGTGTTCGGGAGCCGTTCGGTGTGGCAATTCAAAACTCCAGTGTCCCGATAAAACTGCTGCACGTAGCCACCTGCAAGCAATGGTAACATAATTTACTCACACTGCTGCATTCCTCTGTGCTATCGCAGTTCCCTCGCACTGCTCGCTGTGTCGTGCCGCCATACGTGTGGCGCAGGCTGGCGCAGTTAAGCCTAAGCATGGTCGTGATCTCTGAGATTACATCGCTAGATTGCTGCGATGCCATCTTGGACGTCATGCTCAACGTAAACGACTGAGAGGCTCAGGTTCAATATGAGGGAGAAATGTTATGGTCAGCCATTTTGTGTGTGGCGAAGGGAGGCATCCCTTCTCCAGTTACGGATTATCGAGGACTTTAGGTACGGCCACCTGTGCATGTTACGGAACACTGATGTGGCTGGGTGTCTTCAAGATTGCATCGGCGACTTAGCGACCCTTTTGGTTGACCGCAAGCCGGCGCGGCATGAACCAGTGGCCTACGCATTGTGTGTCACCCGTGGCAACGTATACACTACATGTGCAGCGAAGACCGCTGCGTGCTGCCCGTTCGCTTTTTCACTGTTGACCGTTTGACAGTGTCGCCATTTTTCTGATTTTGTGGTGCTGTGGGCTAAGCACCCGTTAAATGCAAGTGAAAGACCATCACATTGGAACACAACGCAGCAATCATAAAAGCTGTCGCGGTGCATGCCGAGTCGTACGGCACCAATGCCAACGCTTTTCCTAACCGTTTTCCTTAATAAAATTTCATCGCATGTGTGGCTCTAAGCATTACCGCGGGTCGCGGCGCTGTCTTTTCTTGTGTGTTAAAATTTTTTGCTCACCCCCCTAAAGATTCTGTAAAATTTACCCTGCGTAATAAATGCACCCCCCAACTTTGCTTCTGTTTTTGCGGAAAATAAGTGTGTCCATTACGCGAGTAAATACGGTATTACAGCACAATATTCTGTGTGCTATTAATAACGGCCGTTTAAAATCCTAGCATTCGCGCTCCTGAAAGTACCTTGCAACACCACAGGCCGGCATAGGCACTATTCAGTGATGTCAACTGAAGACATTTAAAAACGCAAAAAATTGGCTAACTTTTGTTTGTTCTAAAATAATAGATTTATATTAATGCTAGACCGTAAGAAAATAGTTGGACCTCGTGTGGTGCCGCCCTACAGAAACGAGGCTGGAGCACAGTTTGTTTTCTAATGGCCTCCGAGGGTGCCTGGGCAGCAATTTCGGAGGCCATGGTGGTGACTAAGATGATGTCAGCTGCATAGTTGTGGGGACCACAGGCAGGGAAATTGAAACCTGTGTTTTTATAGCTTCAAATAAAATTGGGCAATGCAATGAAACAATGGATATTATAGACTGGAGAGCCAGGACTTCAAACATGCACATCGTACAAAATTCTCACAAATTGTTTCATGACCCCTTAGCGTTAAACACTGCTCTGACTCCACCATTACGCTAAATGAGCAGAGCTTGAAAGACGTTCCAAACAAAACTGAACACAATAAAACAGAAAGGTGCGCTGGTCGATTTGGCTTCACAGCAGAAAAATTTGTGCACACCACACAACAACAACAAGAAAATGGCACAAGGACCAGTGCAGTCCTCGTGTATTTTTCGTGTTGTCGTGTGGTGCATGCAAATTTTTCCACTACGAAGACTAAACGAGTGAAGTGCGAAAGGTGCAGAAAAGTTATGCTGCACTTTCCTGTCTTTAGCTGCATCCTCTGTGTTGAACTTGAGCAAGTTCAACTCTGTGATGAATTCAATTGAAACAATTGAGTGCAACTTGAAGCTCAAGATGACCATAACCTTAAAGTGAACTTAAGTTCCACAACCTTTAAGTGAAGGACTCTTGTTAAGTGAAGTGCCACTTATGTATAGCTCTTTTGTTTCACTCATCAGGCTTGTTTTCTCTTGTCCCTGTCCTTGCATTCTTCTTATGACAGTGAAAGGATCACAAAGCAATTTTTTTGCCAGAATTGTCAATCCACTACTGATGATCGTAACAAACAATCATGACACAGCTGTGATCATAACAACATGACCATAGCAACAGCATTTTCGTAATGCACACCTTAAAAGCATGCGAAGTAGCTGGAGAAGATGGGTCACCTGATGAGACGATGATTTTGAAGATTGTCCGTTGTGTTTGCCCACGACACCCACACAGCAAGCCACCAGTCAGTGGAGGTGCGGGACACTGCAACGATGCATAATCGCTAGTGTTCACAAGGAGCTTGTTGCTGAAAATACCATACAGACGGGCAAAACAAAAACAAAAACGCTTTCTCCATACGTTGAACTACAGTTGCAAGTAAGCTCTGTGAGTTTGAGTTCTTTATAGTTCATCAAGATCTGCCGGTCTCGCAATCCTGTCCATGTTAAGTCCAAAGTTCATCACACCTTCACAAGTGCCCACTCTAGGAGCATGCAGTTCAAAACGCCACAAAAATCACATGAATGTGCATAACACTAGGTTTATTTTGTGTTTCCTGAAAGATTTAGTTTTGAAAGTTATCCCTCGAATAAGAATTGACGTCACAGCTGCCTTACTTGCTGCAGCACACCAATAATGAACACCAGCTCAGCCTTTCTCACTGTCTTGTGACAGGGATTTACACACACGGACCTTACGTCCATAGTCTATTGTCATCTGTAATTGCTCGCTGAAGCAAGAGGTCCATTCATCTCACCGTGCACTACCTGAACTGGTTCATGGTGGTGCCATGTGGGTGCCACCGTCGCACAGGGAACGTTTCAACAAGTGCAGCCGCAGCGCGATGCCGAAACGAATGTGAGCATGCAAACATAGTGCAAGTCCTCAGCTACGGTCGGTTGTCTCTCAAATTGTGGTGGTTACAATTCGCGAAAATCGGCGCCATTTACATTGGCTGGCGTGTCCAATGACAGGAAAAAGCTCGCTGGCGTACTTGTCGAACGCCGTTAAAATACACATGAATATAGCTGGCCTTGTAGTCTGCTGCGGTTTCAGCCATCTTGCACTGCACGAACTCTGCACTAGCTCACGAGAAGGTGCAGGGAATTCGTGAACTAGGCCTGCACGACAGCTGCACTCTTTCAAAACAAATGCCGCGGTGCCGAGGCCACCATGTTGAACTCGTGAAATGTATGCTGGAGTGCAGCACCACCATGAAATGGTTCACGAAGTGCAGGTGAAACGAATGGACCTCAGAACCGGCAGCACCATTTACTGTGGATGAGCGAGTTGTGCAAAGAGGAAGGCCCTCCCTTTGACAGTGCTGCCATGTTTTCCATGCTGTGCAGTAGGGGGTGTGTAAATATTCAAATTTTTGAATATTTTTCCACTAGTGCTTGCTATTTGATTAGTATTACTATTCATACTATTTGCAATTCAGGGGCAAAATATGTTACATCTGGTAACAAATGGCTCATTCCCGCATGCAGCACGTTTTGCTGCATAACACTCGTGTACTGCGGCGAAGCTAACATCTGGGTTCATAATGTAAAGGAGAGGTGTGCATAACATGGACACAAGGAATGAAGAGTGGACAACACGTGTTGTCCACTCTTCTTACCTTGTGTCCGTGTTTTACACGCCTTTTTTTTTACGTTATGAATATTTGCCAACTCGCTCCACTTTCTCACCTTTTATATATCCGGGTACTGCGGCAAAGCAAGCACTCGTGTACCACAGCGAAGCTAACAGCCGCGTACTGTGGCACGCTAACATTCATGTACAGCGGCAAAGTTAACTCGTGCATACTGCACAGTCCTTTCTTGGACTGTTCTCTAGGGCTTGGCTGTTCTTTTTCTAAGGATGACATTGTTGCTGTGCACTAATCATGCAATAAATTTTTTTTTTCGACCATGTTCTGCAGTGCGTGCACTTGTCTGTAACCTAACATGGTATTGTACACTCAAGAGTCCACTCAGGCTTACTCAGACTGACAGTGAGGTGCGACTGCGAGATTGAGTTCGTCCTACTCAGCAAAACGTTAGTGGGTTTATTTGTGCTTGAGTGCATGGTATTATTAAAAGATATAATAAATTTGCACATAGACATTAATATTCGAATCCACTTTATCTTCACAATTTTCCTATTCACACAGATCTACAATGCAGTCTTTGTGCGCATTAATGTCTCATGCTAAATTCCAAAAATAATAGAGGGATCTACATGCAAGAGCAGTGTTGTGTTCTGTGGTTGCCCAGTCTGACCTAACTATATTTCAGTGTGTAGCACTGAGCCAATTATACTATGCAGTCATACTTCTACATAACGAATTCAAGACTACATGTGGTTAGCTTCATTATACCCAATTATTCACTACAAATGTATACTTGTAAGACTATTTTAATGGCAACACTCATTTTTCATTAATTATTTATAATAGATAATTCATTATATTGAGGTTCGACGGTACTACAGTTCTTGTGCAGGCTGTAGGGGAAAGACTACAGACTGACCTTGCATGAGAACGAGGGAGAGGAGCACTGTAGCTGCAAGCCAGGTGCCGACTGCGTCCCAGTAAGAGCGTACCGTGTTCAGACGCACGGCCCCAAACTCGCGTTCCTCAGATTCGACAAGCATTCTGGCAGATTCCTTGGAAATGGGCGAGCCGGCCTCACAGCTTGACTTGGCTGCTGAAGATGACGATGATGTCTTGGACAGAGATGGTTCTTCGGATGCCATCAGCTCTGGCAGTGCCTCGATGACAGATGACTTCAGCACTGTAGATGGTGGTCCTGTCAAAAAAGGGGAAGAAAAAAAATGCCATTACGGAGTTGTAATTGAGACCGACCTTTATGCAAACCGAAACAACAGCAGTACAATTGCTTCACATATGCATGCCTAAATGTGCTGATGACTGTCCTTTGGAATGGCGCTGTGGGTGTACACTAGTCATGCAATAAAATTTTTGCCCATGTTTAGCAGCACATTTCTTCATATTCTGACATGGAATTATTATAAAAATATTCAAAAAAATTATTTGAAAAAGATTCGAATCACACTTCAGAAATATTTGAATTAGTTTCACACTCTATTCACACAGCTCTAATAGTCACACATCGTTATAACACATTTAAAGAAAAAAAGCATGTTTGAATTTCATAGCTTGCCTTTATTTTGGTAAACGAGGAATCAAACATGACGAAACATACCAGCTGAGCTTCGCGTCACAAACACAGTCATCACATCAAGCCTGTATTTGCAAGAACCAAACTCTACAAAAATTCATTCTTTCTGCGAACAATCACAGAGTGGAATTCATTACCATGTACTTCACCCCTGTTATTTAAAAAATTGTGATAACATGCATGTTTCCTTTCTTTTGTTTTCTTTGTTTCTGCATCCTCTCTTGCATGGGCAACTATGTGAATTATTGTACAAAATAAAGATAAAATAAAATATGACATGAAAATAGCTTTGTTATCTTGAGCCTTACAGCACATGAAAAGATGAAGACAAAGAAGGACATGACACGCACAGGTGCCTGTGTGTGTCCCGTCCTTCTTCGCCTTTGTCTTTTCGTGTACTGTAAGCCTTGAAATGTCATACCAACAAGCTTAAATCACTGCATTACTGAGATTCCTTATATCTGATAATTTGTTAGTTATTTATATTTGCAGCACTGCCCTAACAAAAATACTATTTCACTTAATTTGTTATAACTAATGTTCCATTATATCCAAATTCATTACATTGGGGCTTGACTGCACGTCATTTATATCAGATGGACTGTATTTTAAATGATAATCTGCACTTCGATCCGTCGATCAATCAATCAATCAATCAATCCAGTGCCATCATTATGTGCCATTCCTCACCCTCAGCGATGACCCTGCCATCACGCAGCACGACCACGTGGTCTGCCTGTGCGAGGAAGCCCACTTGGTGGGTGCAGAGTAGCCGGGCCTTCCCTCGCATGGCTCCAACAATGCAGCTTTCGAACACCTGCTGTGCCACGTGGGCGTCCAATGCAGAAAGCGGGTCGTCCAGCAGGTACACATCGCAGTCCTGGCATACAAGCCACAAGACTAAATTACAAAACAACATACAGAAGCTCAAGGAAAGATGAAGGGTTGAAATGATGAGAAACTGTTCAACAGGGAATGTTGCTGGAGTCAATGCTTTGACATGACTAGTTTTCGCCAGGGCTGCAACTTCAATGAATCGCTCAATCAGCCAATCAACCAATCATGGCTTTACTGTAAAATATCCAACAGTACATGCATACAAGACTATTTGGACCAATAGCCTTTTCAGCTAGTGTCTGGTCCAATACAGGAAGAGCGTGGTAGGTCAGCCACAGGGATCTTAAAAATATACAACAATAAACAACTCCAAATGAAAATGGCTCAACTGCTAACAAATTATAAGCAAATAATTAGTATGTTTGGCTAGAAAGAAGGAACCGTTTACATACTAGATCAAAGTTTCTCGCTGCTTCTATTTCAGTGGGCAGATAATTCCAGGTAAGAGCACCAAAAAACTCCACGAAGCATTCACCATACACATTATTACAACAGAGGAGATTTAAATTATCATTAGCTGCTTGGCTAGTGTGCAGACGCGGAAACGTAAATATAGCATTAGGAAAAGGGGTATTGGTGTTCAGTACCCTGTGTACTAAGCAGGCATGCTTGTAATTCTTCGGCAGAAAGCTGCTGCCTTGACTTGACAAGGGGTCTTGTCAATGTTAGCTCCAGAGACGTTCTGTGTTCAACATTTTCATTATTTCAAGACTAAATTATACAATCAGGCTTCATTATAACAAACTGAACGCGACACGGAAATGCCTTGGTTACATCCAATAATTTGTTATTAAGGATTATCCATAACATGACTGTAACGGTAATACCCATACAGTAGAACCCCGCTGATACGTTTTTCAGGGGACCGAAAAAAATAAATGTAAGAGCCGGGAAACGTAAGAGCCAAGAAATGGGAAAAGTGGAAAAATGAGAAGAGTGGTGATCGGCCCACAATTTTATTTCAGTGCTAGCGCTTTCAGTGCACGCATCGGCACACTCGGCTATGATTTCGTCGACAAACAAAACCTCGGAGGTGACAACGGCGTCATCGATGGAAACGCAATCATTGTACGCGATTACGTCACCAACAGTTTACATCGCTGTGTCATAATTTTGCTGGCGGAAGCCGGAAACGTAATGGGCGTCACACATTGTGCAGCTAATCCTACAGTCAAGCCAAGTCAAGCTACGTGAAAAGTCAATATTTCCATCGGCAGTGGCCTCTTGGAGTGTCGATTTGCGACGTAACATGCGGGAATGTTCCCACACTGCGACGTAACAGCGGGTTCCTAATGCATTGAATCCTATGGGAGCTATGTCAGGACCGGCCAAAAATGATGTAACAGCCGGGAAAACGCAGCAGCCAGGAACGTAACAGCGGGGTTGTACTGTATATAGTTTCATTTGCTACAACAAACATTTGTTATATCGAGGTTTGCTAATTAATACAGATATAACAAATTAACAGTTATAAGTAGATGAGCAATAGTGCTGTCATTAAAGAAGTGAGAGGAACATACATCTATGATGAATTGCTTGATACAGTGAAGCTTTCTTTCTTGTAAAGTGGACTTCTTTATACAGAGGTTTGACTGTACGAGTGAACTGTACCAAGTATGAGGCAGTGAGGGCTAGACTGTACCTGGTACAAGGCCCGAGCCAGAGCGACTCGCCGCTTCTGGCCTCCGCTGAGAGTCTGACCTTCCTCGCCAACCTCAGTCAGGTCACCAGCAGGCAAAGACTGCAAAAGAGTGAATGTACACATTAATATTGAGTGCCCGATCTTGCACAGCACACTCGAGCGCCAAAACAACAAATACTAATGTAACGATTTATCGAATACACAGTGTACACAGACTACAACAAATAATGACAAACAAGTAACCATCTCTAATGAAGTGAATAAAAGCCAGCCCTTTCCCTGTCGAGGAAATAGGGTAAGGCGAAGCATAGTGTATGCATGCCTGACCAGCTGCTTTTCCTCCTTTCCTTTCCTGCTAGGTGGTAGAGAATACAAGGTAGTCATATGGTTCAGTTAATGTCCGCATCTCACAAGTATAGGTGCATAGCCTAGTGGTTATCACACTTGCCCTTTGGAGGGTGGAGGCCGGGGTTCAAGCCAGAGATAACTGCACACAAATTTCTTTCAAATTGTGGCACAAGAAACTAATGTACTGGTTTCTTCCTCCACACTGCTGAGGGTGCCAGCGGTTCCACTTCTCTGGCAGTTTTGCCGTGACGACTACAACAGTGCCGACTAAGCTGACACAGGCTCGACTATGCTAATTAAAGGGACACTAAAGTGAAAAAAATGTTTTATAGGGGTGTGCAAATATTCGAAATTTCGAATAATTTTCGAATAGCGAACGCTATTCGATTCGCGCTTAACTTTTACAAGTTGGTGAAGAAGTTGGTAAACAAGGGAAGAAATATGCTATGTCTCGTGACAAGTGGCTCATTCCCCACATGTAGTGTGCTTCGCCGCATAACACTCGTGTACTACGGCGAAACCAGCACTCGCGTACGCGGGCGAAGCTAACTCCCGTGGATGGCGGCGAAGCAAACAGCTGCGTATCGCGGTGAAGCAAACATTCGCGTACAGCAGCGAAGCTAACACCTGTGCGCTGCGGCGAAGTTATCTCGGCTTTCTGCTGCACACTTCACTGTTGGACTGTTCTTTGGGACTTTGGAATAACACTGTGGGAATACACTAGTCACACAATAAATTTTTTTGCCCATGCTTAACAGTACATTTCTCCATAATAAGACATGGTATTATTCGAAAATTATTCGATTTGATTCGCACTTGAACATAAAATTTTGAATTCGATTCGCACTTAAAATTCTTCTATTTCCACAGCTCTATTTTTTTTGTACTAGAAAGTCGCTTTTTCACAATACCAAGGGTACTATTGTCGCACATAGAATACGCTTGGTAAGCTAGAAAATTCACAAATAGAAAATAGAAGTGGTGACACCTGCTCCGAGGTTCCCCCAGTAATATAAGTGTGACTTCAAACTTTGATGGTGTCTACAAAGGACTACATAATTATTGATGGGTAAAAGAGATATACACTGCATTCTAAAGAACCCAAAGAGTCAACACGGCATGTTTCAAACAATCTGAGCAGGCCAATCTGGCGAGAATGCGAGAAGAAGGAATGCTGTCCGCGACGTCATCTCCTTAATGTTTTGACATGCAATTCAAGGGAGAAATTCGGACCTTGATTTTCTCTTCAATACCGAACATAAATAGACGAAATTTACAGCAATTGAGCTCCAGAACAATAACTTATCAGTATAAACTGCTTTCGTGCTTCAGTTTAGTGTCTTTTCAGTTTAGCGTCCCAAAGATTACGCAAGGTGCTTCTTAAGAATCTGTCCTGCCACAGTGGTCTAGTGGCTATGGCACTCAGCTGCTGATCTGAAGGTCGCGGGATCGAATTCCCAGCTGTGGCAGCTGCATTTTGATGGAGGCAAAATGTTGAGGCCCATGTATTGTGCGATGTCAGTGCATGTTAAAAAAACCCTAGTGGTCGAAATTTCCGAAGCCCTCCACTACGGGCTCTCTTATAATCACATCGTGGCTTTGGGACGTAAAACCCAAGAAATCAATCAATCTAAGAATGTGAAGGCAAGACTTTCTGTTTGTCTGCTGCTCTCGCCGAGTCACGGCCGCCTCCCCATGATGGCAGTTATGAGTGGCATGTCAAGCTGCTCTAGGATGTTCTGCCGAGGCGCACTTTCTCTGCCTTACTTGCCCGCAACTACGACCTAATGCACCATCTCCCATAGCAATATGGTATGGAGCTCCACACACACACATGTGCAGTGCCCTAAGCCAGTGCAGGAAACTGCATAGGTCTCGTGTCCACTTTTTAGAAGCAGGTCTTGGTGAAACGTGATCAACTTTGCAGGAAAATGGAGGTGAAGCAAACTGAATGAGCTGGCTTGGGCTGGGTTCACATAGAAGTGCGAGATGCGTTCCATTTGTCTGATGCTCATGCACGCTCCGATTTTTTGGACCACACAATGAAACCATGAAACACAGCAATCTAAGGCATGGAACTTAGAATTAGTCATACCATAAAAAACAATGATGCTCATGGGTGTTTACAACAAATTTCTGAGAAGCTACTTTTGCATCAGATGCAACTTCGTAATGACATTCGACTAAACCAAAGTAAAGCTACGATCTGGCTCATTGTGCAGTATTTTTTTGAAAAGTTCACTGAAACAACGAAACTGAAAGATTTGAAATATTATTTATGACTGCTAAGGGAATACGTTTGTTTTCTTACAGCCCAACAACTCTATTCTCATAGTAAGTATATGAAATATTTGGCAAGAGTAACTTGAAGCGCCACATTACGAAGATGCATGTATAGGTTTGTAGGCAATTTGGCTTGATTGCCCTGCACTTGGAAAACCAACGTGCTTATCAGCAATTGCATGATTGTGCATTGAAAGCACTGCCTTCTGCAATTTAGCACTGCTCAGCTGCCCTCTGTTGATAATGTGAGCTGATGACGAGCCATCAACATAGACAGGAGATGCTATACAGCCATGCTGATAGCACCACACTTCCCCTTGTTTCACATAGACTCAAAAGCATTATTTTTCTTTTCAATAATGGTAGTATAGCAAAGTCAACTGAATGCAGGATGTAAAATTAAAGTGCTTTGTTTTCAATGCAATCTCATTATGACGAGATTTTATCATTGTCTCTCAGGCTAAAGAATGTTGGTTTTCCTATTTAAGTGGGTTAACGGACCTGTGTCACGAAATTTGCACTTTATCTCCTTCAGGACCACTCTGAGTTTCACTTCAATCTCATAAACAGGAATTTCTTGACTTACATTTGTGAGTTAAATAGATCCAATATTTTATTAAAGTGGAAGCTTAGACGAATTGGCACAAAATTTGTACTTGGAATCTCATATCAGCTCACCCAAGCTACTACCATTTCAGCAGTGTTTACTATATCTATTCCACTTGGCCCATTTAATTTCATCACTGTGTCGTTGTCTGCTTTTCATCCACTGTGCCCCCATCTTTCAGGCTGTTTTAATTACAAGCATGCGATTTTAGGGGCGAAGCTCCTTAGTCTAACCTTGTCCTGCGTCAGGCGTCAGGCGTAACCGGCGTGCCGGGAGGCACGCGCTTGCCCTCGGCGCGTGCCTCTCTCTCTCTCTCTCTCTCTCCCGGCACGTGCCTCTCTCTCTCTCACTCTTCCATCTGCTGCCTTGTGAGAGAGAGAGAGAGCGAAAGGCGCGCGTTGACTATGGAAACGCTCTTTCTTAGATGAACGCTCTACCAGCTCGCAAAGAAGGAGAACGCGCCCTCACCCGCGAGAGACAACGTTGGCGCAGGCAGCGTCTCCTAGCAAGTTTCTTGATTGAGAAATAGCGACTGCTCGCGTTGGAGAACCGTTCACCGGCCACCCATATATATACATAGGCACTGGATCTTGACTTGCAATGAAGTGCCGGTGGGAGATTTCACTTGTGCATAGTTGAACCATAAGGATTCGTAGCGTGCGCGTTAACTAAATTAATCCGGAACTCAGCACGATCTACGATGAACCTCCCGAGCTTCGTCCACTCATCATCATTCACTCCGTGGATATGCTGTAATTTTTTTACCCTCCTTGCGCATCTTCACACATAAACTACTTTTAAAAAAAGTAAAATTTGGCCATTTAGCATTCTAAGATAAGACCAAGTTTCAATCAGTTCACCTTCCAATAGCCTTTTGCACTAAGGTAAATTATTCAGCGGCAAGAAGAGCAGAGCACCACCTTTAGGTCATCAAGAAGTGCACAGCATTCGAGTGTTGCCTGGTAGCGCGTTGCGTCGAATGGCCGACCAAAGAGAATGTTGGCACGGAGTGTGCCGCGCTGGAGCCATGGCTGCTGGGGAACCAGACCCAGGGCCATGTCCAGCCTCTGGAGCGTCACTGCCCCCTGGACCCGGCAGATGTCGCCGGCGATGGCAGCCAGGAGCGTGCTCTTGCCGCTGCCTACCCGGCCCACCACGCCCACTAGTTGCCCCTGCATAGAGGACAGATCAGCTTGTAGAGCTGCCATGCATCTGTGGTCACAAAGAGAGGCAGGGAAAGGGCAACTCAATGAGTAGAGTGAATGAGGACAGTATTAATGTTTTAACTGTGGATAGCCGCCATTAAACACCTAGAATTTGACACTGTTGTTGCCACTTGCCTCCCATTATCATACGTCCAGTCTCTTATATAACGCTTCCGTTCACTACAAGAACTACTCATTTGCACAAATATACCAATGTAGCATAATGCAACAACTTCTAATCAATGTTTATTTAACCATGATAAAATCACAGGCTACCAGAGTGTGCAGAAGAAGGAGGGCGTGAAATCATCTCAACCACACAGGCTTCTCTGATTTGTACTTGAACCAGAGCACGTGCTGCTTTTGCATTATGCCTCCGTTGGAATGGGGCTGCTGTGGACAGATTCGAAAGCACAACCTTGAGCTTGGTGGCTGTACACCACAGCTGGCAAGTGATGTTGGAGGGCAATAGCCATTTAAAAATAAAAAGCACCAGCAATGCATTACACTTTTGCACATGTGTAAAAATTGCACCAGTCACTCGATACATGTAAAATGATCGTACGTAACCAGCAAGAACCACAGCAAAGAAGAAGACAAGAACACATATCAGGCACATTTGTTCTTGTCCATTCTCATCTATTCTGTGTAGTGTTCCTCTCTTGTACTACAGTCATGTCTACAAGGAAACGCTAACTCACCAGACATGTCCTCCTATGCAAGCATGAAAGTTCAGTAAAAACTAGTAATGGTCTTAACGGTGGAACCTTGCTATAATGAATGCAGATATAAAGAATTATTCGTTATAATAAATTAAATAAGAAAGCATATATCCCCATTAAAACTGTGTTATGAATATACGCTTATAACGAATTATCAGATATAACAAGGCTATTTTTTTGGCATACTGAATTTGTGGCAATGAGGCTTGACTGTATTTGACTATGTCTTGAAATGCCAGAAGCCGAACTGCACAAGAGCGATGTGACTGAGAGCAAAATTTGCTGTCTCTATGCGTCAATAACGCCAAGCACTGACCGTGTTGTTCACAGAAAGTGCAAATGCTATGCAAGGAAAGGTAAGAAATGTCGCATCAGCAATCCTCCATGAGACACCTTCAGGTGTAAGCACAAACCTTTCGCAGTGTCACATTGACTGGTCCTAGGACAAAGCTACGATCCTGGGCTACGCTGATGGCTGCTGGAAGTGTGGCGTCACCCGTCATGGCACCCCAGTGAAAGACACCGTTTGTAACCTGCACGAGCTGGTCATCTGCGAAAGAGTTGCCGAGAAGTTGTTGCATGCAAACAATGACCTTTGCTGGTTTCTTTCAGGATAGCAGATAGGTGGGCGAGTTGGTTGAATATCATTTTGTAGATTCTTGCAGTGCTCATTGACAGAAACACAAGAAAGACACAAGCAAGACAAAACATGCGCTGTACTCTCAACAGTTGAGATTACAGCACATATCCTGTCTCGCTTGTGTCTTTCTTGTGTGTCTGTCAGTGAGTGCTGCAAGAATCTACGAAACTGGATTCTTCCACTCCTCTATGATGCAATGATGCTAAGCACAGCAGTGGCAACGAGGATGATCTGGCTGTTAAAAACATATATACGTGAGCATGAATGTCCACCTAGAAGGAACCAAAGCAGCCAATACTTCTGGTAAGAATAAGCAAAAAGTATGAATTAAATGAATTAACCAAGTGGTGTTGTTTGAATTAAGCAGCTTTTAAATAAATTAGAAACATAGCAGGTGCACAAAAAATTTGAAATTTGTTTGAATTAGCCCAAAGTATCAATTATCTAGAGTCTAAGATCAGGCTGTTTTGAATGAATTGTGCTTATTTTACGTACTGCAATGCGGACTGAGAACAAGCAAGCTCAGAAGCACTGAAGCGTTTTGTTACCCTCTTTTGAAATGGTGTAGTAGCTCGCAGGAGTGAAATCCTGGAGGTCCAAGAAGCACTGGGTCCGTTTCAATGACACCCACGCCTCCATGCAGCCATTGATGACCCAGGGGAAAGCATTCAGGGGCACTTTAAGCATGTTGAAGAGAGCAAGGCACGTGAACACCTGAAAGAGGAATCGAGAAGCGGTCATGACCGAGGAGTTGATTGACTGGTTTAACCCTTCACAGCTGGGTTTTCTTTTTTTTTTCTTTTTGCACTCCTCCACAATCCCCGCCGGGTTTCTCCTTTTTCATGTCATGTGCATCTGTTGTGCTTGCAATGCCAGAGGGTGCTGTTCAGGGCATGTAAACATGTTCATTGAGATTTATCTCATCAAATAAAATGCTTAGCTCATTACAAGAGAACTTACAGGACCCCTATTTACAAGACTCCACTACAAGGCTCTTCTTTAAAAAATCCCAGGCTTGCACAGAGAGCGCAGCACAGTGGCAGCTTAAGCTAGATATTGCTGCATGCTCTCACATTCTCCTTTTGAATCTTACTTTATTACTGCCATAATTTTGTCTGCAATGCAGAAACACTCTGACACAGCAGACACAGTTTTCCTCTGTGACTGCTGGCAGACTGAGTGCACATTCATTCAAAAGTGGTGAAATAGGTGTCAGGAAGTCGAGGATTCTAAGATTAATATTTATACAACGCCCACCTTTGCGGCAGTGAGGCGATGGCCCAGGAGCACGTAGGTGATGAAGGACAGGACCGACATGAGCACGGGCGTGACGACCCAGAAGAAAACGCACAGAGCGTCCAGGTACTTGCGCTGCCGCAGGAATGTCACCTCCTTCTGCCGGATGCTCGCCACCCGTTCCTGGAAGAGGGCCTCCCAAGCGTGCATCTTGATCATGCGCATCCCCCACAGCACCTCCGACATCAGCTGAAATGAGATGCAGGGTCGAGGGATTCTGTTCATTTATTTTATTGGACAGTGCACTGGAAGTGGCGCAAGACATTCCGCATATTAAACAACATACTCTTCTTCGTTAGTCAGTTTGATTGTGGTGTGGTCAGCTTCACTTTGAGCACACTGCAGAACCACAATGTGCTCTCAGATCGTCAGTACTCCTCACGTAATCTCGTTGAATGACATTTCATTGCATTTTAGTATTTCTGTCTTCATACAGTCAAACCTCGTTATAACAATGTTTATCAGACGCAAAAATAGCTCTGTCATACGAGGTAACTCATTATAAATGCGTATTCAAAACACTGTTTCAACAAAAACATTATTTGTTGTTTACTTCGTCATAACTGACAATTTGTTATATATGAACTCACTATATTGAGGTTGACTGTATTTATTCATAGTGTTAATGCGTAAAGTAGTGAGCAGCATCATGCTATTTCTACTACCTTCCAGGCTCTTGCTCCATGTGTAGGCGATAAAGCAGTAAACGTAGATATAGTAGTAGTACTCATTTTAATCTCCTTCATTGACATTGTATCGATGGAAATTGTTATCATGCATGCTTCTCATACAGTCAGCTAACTGGTGATAAATCGATTGATTCAGAAGGTATAATGCCACGAAGCAACACGATATGGTATACCAAACTTGAGGACTATGGCTTACTTTTCACCGCTTGGTGCCTTTAAATTCACTCAAAAATTAAGCTATAACGTTACATGAAGCCAAACTCCTTTTTTTTTAAGATCTAGACCAGTACCTATGAATTAAAAAAGCAAATATAAGGCTCAGATGTTCATAACAGCATTGCTCTGTCATTTAGTAAGTCCGTTCGACATTTTCAATAACTTCTGCCTGGCTCCTTTGTAGTATGTTAGTAGATACATTAATAGTATCCAACTTTTCACCCAAAGTTGTCTGTCATTTATTGTTGCTTGCGCCATACCTTGATGCGCTCATCTTTGAATGCCATCATGCCAGTGCTAAGTCGGCCAATGTTGAGTGCAATGGAGCGATTGACAGGGACCAGCAAAATGGCCACCACAACGCCAGCAAGGAAGGCCAGTCCCACCTGCTGCCAGAGCAGGAACATGGTCACTGCTACCTGCAACCAAAATGTAAAAAACGGTGAGAAAACAGGCGGAGGTGACACTGCACACATAATAATGACATATGCAGAACCGTTACTGAAGGGCAGTTAAAAGGGTCGTGAAAAGAATATGGAGCTTTGTGGTTGTCGTTTTCACTGCTTCAATAAGCATTCAACATGCTGATTTTGAAACATTTCGGTGCAATATTCAGTGTCCATTTAACGCCGCTTGTTTAAAATCCTAGCACTCTTGCACCCCAAATCGACCATTCAACATTGCAGGCTGGCATGGGCACCATATAGTCAGCGACATCACCACAAGACATTTAAGAACGTTGTTAACTTTCACTTGTTGTAAAACACTAAATTTATTTGAAAGCTAAAAAGTAAAAGCAGCTCAATCTAGTACATCTCCATGTGGTGACACCACACAGAAACAAGGCTGCAACACGGCTTGGTTTCCCATGGCATCTAAAGGCGTGCAAAATAGGAGGCCATGGTGGCCACTAAAATTATGTCAGCTGCAGAGTTGAGGAGAATGTGCACTGGGACATTCAAATTGTGCTTTTGTCGCTATAAATCAACCAAGACGATGCAATGAAGCAATGCATATTATTGATCTGAGGGTCAGGATTCCAAATACACGTCATACAAAATCTTTAGATGTTTTACGACCCCTCTAATGTGAAAATTTAACAGTATTGTGAGCAAAATATTCACCGTTCATCATCTTCACCTGTACATAACCATCATCACTATGAGCGTCATCTTTGTTCAGCGCGTGGCTCGGCCGAATAAAGGTTTCACGACAACAGCTGCGCTCCTGCCCTACAAAGTGGTGGAAGGTGCGTTTGATGTCAACTATTAGTGCAAACATACACATGAGACCTGCAGATTTCCTTTGAATCATACCTTCCCAATTGAAAGATTGGCCTAGTCCTGCACAGTGCCTATCTCTCTTTCATTCCTCTACTTTGTAAGTTTTTATGTAACTCATTTGTCTGAAGATTATTTTTTGTCACATGCATGCACACTTCTCAGAGCGAGTACACTACACAGCCCAATGCACAGTCCAGTTCTAGGGGAAGAAAATTTTGTATGGTACATGACTAACCTGAAGTGGCAAGCTCCACGCCTCATGCAAGCTTTGAAAGAGGCCAACTATTCGGTCTGCATCGGTAGTCACTAAATTTAGAGCTTCCGATGAACTCTTCCGCAGCTCTGTTGCATCAGCCCGCAGTGTCTTCTGGTAGACAAGTGCCACAACAATTGCCCTTGCCTTGAGTCCCACACGCGACACCAGGTAACCATAGTGAGCTGACAAGAATGCACCAAAGAGACAGGCAAGTGCAAGCCCCGATGCATAGGCATAGCCGGACCACGCAGGTCCTTGACCTGGTCCTTCCTCTAGGAACATGACAAGCCTGTTTAGCAAGATGGGGCTAGCAAATGACAGGACGTCTGCAAGGAACTTCAAAACGCCAATGGCATAGTACTGCTTGCCAACGCATCGGTGGAACAGCACAAGAAGTGTCGGCAGTGACTCAGAGGTGTTCACCTTCCGGTAAAGTCCTTGAACAACCTCTTCTGGTCTGAGGCTGACTGGGAGGTCATGCAGGTCATCGGGTTCTTGAATGTGGCCTCGGTATCCACGGCGCATTAGCCGACCGACCCACCAAAAAGTGAGAAGCGAGAAGAAGTTGGTGTCTTCTGCTGTGCCAAGCTGCCGGACGTCGTCGTCTGCTTCGAGCAGGCGAACGTAGCTCTGCACGGATGACGGTGAATCCCTGCCTGATGTTCGAGGTGGTGTCTCAGCAGCTGTGCTTGAGCAATGTATGGCGGCCGTAAGATAGAAGGCACAGGCAAGTGCACTCGCAATGTTTGAGTACAAGTCGGCATTAAATGAGAGTTCAGAGCCGTGATCCAACTCGCTCAGGGAGAGGAGCGCCGACACGCGGAACGTTGCACACAGTCCAGAGGTGGTCACGGTGAAGATTATTGGAACCTCACCAACAAACCGGCGGTGCCGCGGCAGTGGGTTTGTGAGGGTCTGCAGGTAGAAGAAGTGGACCGTCCAGGTCAAGATGACAACGCCAACATTGAAGATTGTAGAGGGTGCCATGAGCTCGCTGAGTATGAGCTGTGATATGACGAGAAAGATGACAGGATGCAGCAGGAGGATGCAGCAGCACAGCTTGCGGAGGTGAGTCCGCCATGTTGACGGCAGCAAGTGGACGAGCTGGTGGTCGCGGCGGAGAGCGATCTGACGGATGCCAGCATAGTAGACGCTGATGACAGCGACTAGGATATGCACTCCACTTCCGAGGAAGTCCAGGAAGCAGCGGCTCAGATGGTTGCCCTCCCAGATAACCAGGGTCCCGTCATTCGTTGCACAGATGGTGTCCCAAATGGTCATTGCTTCATCTGATCACAATCTTCCCTCTATGCATCTGCAAGAAATAGAGCACAAGATGCTGCACACAAGTAGTTTGTCCAATTAATGAAGACCCACGTGTCAACTGCTACGCAGCCCACCACCTTCCTTGCATTCCACACACATCTTCAAATTGAAGACCTGATACAAACCGACTTGGTCAATTAATGTGCAACAACACAGATCAGTGTTTAAATTTTCACTCAATCTACTCAAAGTGTCATTTATGTGACCATTTACAATTCGTGCGGGCAAGCTGAAGGAGCTTTCAATTATAGTTATATGCTTATGCTACTCATTATTGACTGATGTGATGTGCGAGAACCCCCAGACAGCAAAGCATTTTGCAGAGACATCTGTAAGAAAGGGCACGTAGAGTTGCTGTAGGAAATAAAGTTTTGTGATTTTGGTGTGTAAATAACAGTGCCTTTCATATACAGTAGAACCCCGCTGTTACGTTCCTGGCTGCTGCGTTTTCCCGGCTGTTACATCATTTTTGGCCGGTCCCGGCATAGCTCCCATAGGATTCAATGCATTAGGAACCCCGCTGTTACGTCGCAATGTGCAAACGTTCCCGCATGTTGCGTCGCGAATCGGCATTCCAAGCGGCCACTGCCGACGGAAATATTGACCTTTCACGTAGCTTGACTTGGCTTGACTGTAGGATTAGTTGCACAATGGGCGACGCCAATTATGTTTCCAGCTTCCGCCATCTAAATTATGGCACAGTGATGCAAACTGTTGGTGACGGAGTCGCGTACAATGTATACGTTTCCACCGATGACGCCATTGTCACCTCCAAGGTATCCTCTGTCGACGGAATCGTAGCCGAGTGTGCCGATGTGTGCACTGAAAGCGCTAGCACTGAAATAAAATCGCGTGCCGATCACCACTTCTCTTATTTTTCCATTTTCCCATTTCCTGGCTCTTACGTTTCCCGGCTCTTACGTTTATATTTTACGGTCCCGTGAAAAACGTATCAGCGAGGTTCTACTGTATGGTGTACGTTAAGTAAATCAATTTTCTATGACCACTGGGCGCTAGCCTATGGGGGTGTGTCATATATTAATGCAGAATGCTGCAGATTTAAACATCGTCTGAAATTCTGCGTTTTTACAAGTACCATATGACCCACAGACTAATGGAACCCGTAGTAAATATGTAAATTGTTGCCAATGTCATTTGATAAGTTCTTAACAGTGCAACACAAGACAGAGGACAAAAGGAAGGAACAACTACAACACGGCACTGGCATTTAAGAATGCTTGCACAAACACAATTGAAGTGAATGACAGCTGATTTTGTTCAGTGGGAGAAACAAAGCTAAAACAAAAATAAAAGTGAGAAGAACTCTACTAGGATATATGATGCAGTTAAGGTAACATTCATTGACTATCTTAGGCAGTGAATCCCGTGTGTGCGAGCATGTATGTGGAGATGCCAATTTTTAACCTATTCGCACATATCGCAGGTGAAAATTTACAGCTTGGAATCCAATTGGTTTCAACCGGGATTAGCTGGAATTAACAGGTTCCAGTTGGAAACCAATAGGTCCCACCTAAAAGCCAACTCAGCGAAAAGTTCCTCAGCCTGCATATTTTTGAAGAGAACCCGTTATACACAGCCTAATGCAGTTTGTGACATCTGAAAAGCTGATACTAGAGAGCCAAAAGCAACAAAACTGTTTACTGAAGACTGCTTGTCATTGAAAGGCTATAAACGACATGCAGTTATAAGATGTAGTACACACAACAGGGCAGCAGATAGGAAAAAGCAGAAGCGCTCAGTCCTTGTTGGGAGACCTCCTGGAGAATGTTTGCTGTCAAGGCAAGATGTATATACTCTCACTTTTATAACTAGAACCAACATCCTGTATGTGCATGTGCGTTCAAAGATGCAAACAAGATATGTAGCCACAGAATAATGAGAACAAGCCAGAGATACGTGACACAGGGTGCTGGCGCGGCTGCTCACGAAGGACCTTGATTTCGGTCCCGTGAAAAAAAAAAAAAAGGAGAGAGAGAGAGAGAGAGAGAGAGAGAGAGAGAGAGAGAGAGAACAACTACCGTATGAGCAATTCGCTATCAAGTCCAGTAGCTATCCTGGTTCAGATATATGCGAACGCACGGTCGCAATTTAAACAATTCGCGCGCGCAACCAAGGCGACTGAACAGGACCGCCCTCGTAGAACCGAAACACGAGAGCGCTCGACGGCTTGCGAGCAGGAAACAGTGTGGATGAGAGAGCGGAGGCTCACATGACACCAGCACACCCACACACGAAAGTACTAAACTAGGGAACGTTGCGCGGTCGCGTCAATCCCACGTGGTTACACGCAAACACGCTTACGCAATACCTAAGCGAAAGCCCAGCCGTATTTCTCCGAAAATTTGAGTAACAACTAAACAGCGTGCGCATACAAACACGAAACACTCGCTTACCCAGAACCAAACAACGAAGAAAGACCGCGTCACCAGAAAAACCGATTAGCGTGCGGTCTTCGGGTCATGTCACCGTCCGAACAACTCGTATACGTGCCTCAGTGAGCTTCATTGTGAGCTGTTAGTAACTGCTTCATGCGACAAACTGGTTACGAACTTTAAATCACGATATTGAAACACATCCGGCGGTGAATAGCGTCTGCTGCCCGCTCAGATCATATGGGCTAGTAAGTCCACGTTCGCCAGCATTGAAGTTTCAGCGTGAACCTCAGTATCGCAACTAAACGATCTCACATGCTGCGTAGATTCAACGCTCAAGCAACAAATCCTGACAAAATAATAAATATCAAGTTTATTGTAAGCCTGCTAAATGTTACAAAGCGCAGAAAGTTGATGTATGTGAGAGTTATGAAATACTACGGCGCGCCTTGCCTTAATTCACAAGTTTCGGTTCATGGCGGCCGTGTAGAGGTGTTTAAACGCCAGTCTTTTATAACGAGCGCTTCGTCGGCCCACCGTGCTTTCGGCAATGCCAATCCCGGAAGAGCAACTCGCAAAATGGAACGCGGTCTTCGACCTTCTACTGTTTCGGCAACTCAAGGATGACGTTGACGACACCTTGGTGCAGAAACTTGTCAGCTTCCTAGATGCAAGCGTGCGAGACGACGCAGGTGCGGTTTGTGTGATCATAAACAAAACACTTGAACTCGGTTGGGAAAGCTACAACTCATGCTATGTTTGTTTCTACTGTGAATATGGGTCCTTGCCCACTACAGGGGGTACGCCAAGAGGAAATTCACTTTCGTTAACTAGAAGTAAACCAAGTGAATAAATGAAAACTGTGGAATGGCGCAACACGGGGTTCCCATGAGGGCTGGTTAGTTGACGTATTACATTGTGGCAAAACAATGCAAGCGACGGGGCATTGTAACAAACTGGACGCAGCGCTGACTGTCAAATGGTTTTTGTTTCGCGGGCAGAGCATATATATACGAGAGAACGGGAGCACGAAGGGTAGGGCGCGCACGCGCCATCAGATATGATTCGGCCGGCCGGCAGAGGAGCCAGTATTGATAAAGATTAACACTTCATACGTTCCAATGCATTTTACTGCTAAATCATGTATCAAAGGCTGTTGTTCGCTGTTGCATATAAAATTGATATTTTTGCCGGCAGGCAGGCCGAGTCACCTGATCGCGTTTGTGTACCTGTTGTCTTGCCTGTAGATGTTATGCATTTGCTATAAAAACCAGTTGATAGTATAGTCAGCGTGGTGGAAAGGCGTTTTGATGGCTAACCTTAATACCAATGGTTATAAAAGATTTAAATCATCTTTTTATGATCTTGCACACACCCACTTAGAATATATATATTTCCTATAAAATAAACATTGACCAGCAGTATGATTAGTACACAAGATTAGCACAAGTGTGCTTAAACAATCGGTACGCACTTAGTATACAAGATTAAGCACAAGCTTCGTCTTGTCTACTAATAGCGTCCTTTTAAGCTGTTTTATATATTTCAGTTATTTTACTTTCCTTTTAAAAAAAGACAGTGATTTAACTGGGCCTCTTTCATCATATTTGTGCAAAAGGTATTATCGTATCTTGTTGATGATTTCGACAATAATAAAAATGATAAATTATAGATGTATTCGACTGTCGTATCAGCTCATGAATTATCGTTACGTGTTAATGTTGGCTAGCCCTCTGTAATTTTAGCTAACTGTTGTCCCTAGGAGCGCTTGTTCTGCCTTCTGTCTTGTCTCGGGCTTTTCTCGGGCTCTTAAAAAATAATTGCAATTGGATATGTACCAACGTGTTCAACCTGCTGTTTTACAACTAATGTAAAACCCGAAAAAAAAAAATGCAAAACTAGTTGGAGAATACAACAGAACCAGCTGCAACTTAAAACTAAAAAAAGCTAGTCCTGTCTTTTTCTTTACCCTGCATTTCGTGGTTCCTGCTAGCTTTATGTTTGTTTGAAATGTACCAAGTGGCCCAGCATCATGCTTTTTTTTTTTTACAACTGTTGGCTAGTGTTCACTGTCCCCTGTTATGGCCGTAACACTGTTTTCAATCTCCATTTATTGGTTGATTGGTGTACCAGTCTTAAACAGGGAAGTTGTTTGAGCTTTTAGTTCTGCCATCCAATGTTAGCAGAAAACTATCACCATCATGAAATAGGTGCATGTGTACTTCGGTGCAATGCCCAATGTGTAGCATTTGCGCGTGCACTTCTTTCTTCTCATGCGCTCATTCCTCCAGTGCATTACTACATAAAGGCAGGTATGTAGCACAGAGAGCGGGTACGTGCCAAGCAGGTCCTAACATAGCATAACCATGCATAGCAAGGGGGTTGGGAAAGGCAAAGTGAGGAGTGATGTGAGGGTGAGGGAAAACGATAGGAGGGGAGAAGGTAAAGCGTGGTATAGCCTTGTACAATATAGTTTAGCGATGAGATGAGAAAGGGAAGTGAGGGTGAGGAGGAGTGGGGGGGGGGGGATGCCACCAGCTGCCCCAAGCTTTCTCTCTGTTTCAGTTGCGTCCACTGCTGTGGCCTCGGGGTGATAAGGCTTGACTGCTGACCTGGAAGACCTTGATTCAAATCTGGCTGAGGTGGTGACATTTTTGATAGAGGCAAAAATGGTAGAGGCCTGTGCGCTGTGGGGTTTCAGTGTGCATTAAAGAACCGCAGATAGTAAAAATTTTTCCAGTGCCCTCGGCTATGGTGTGCCTCATAATCATGTCATGGTTTTTGGCAAATAAAACCTCATCAATCACTTTTATTATTTTTTTTTTCTGTTTCTGTGGTGCATATTACACCTGCCTCTCTTCTTTTGCTTTTTGTCAGGCTGGAGACATTTGTTGTGACCTCCATATAGACTTGTGGCCTATAGAAAAAATTTTTTGTGCTGTACCTCGATAAATCCTATAACCTGTACCATGTTTAAAGCAGGGTAATTAATGCAATGAATGAAGCTTTATTTCCCATTGAACACATGCGCAACAGAAGAGGGTGAGAAAAAAAGCTGTGGAGAGACAGCTTGAGGACGGTCAACCCCCTTACATGATATGACAGCAACACAATAAAAAAGTATTACTAAAAAGGACAATAAAGGCATTAATTCAGTTCAGCATGTACATAATGAAACGGGGATGGAGATCAGGTCTAATGGTTGTGTGGCTTTACTTCGGGAAACATGGCTGGTAGGGCTCCAGTGGCGAACCGTCTGCCTAGGCCCCACTGTGGCGTCTCCTTTATTTTCCTGGCAGTAGTTGTTGTTATTGCTAGTGTGGCACCGTGACAGCATTAACAAATTGTAATATTTACAGAATTTGGACCTGAGATGTGGAGGGGCTGCAACATCCTGTCCAAGCTGGAAAAGGCAGTCACAGTGCCTAGAACACCAGAATCCCTCTGCTTCGCACTTCAGCTCATTGCCATCTTCGGGAAGTTTGAAGCAACGTTTGAGTCGCTTCGTGACGACAGTCGTGTGTTGAAGGCCCTGAACAGGTTTAGTGACAA
Organism: Hyalomma asiaticum; assembly: GCA_013339685.2. Classification (NCBI taxonomy): domain Eukaryota; kingdom Metazoa; phylum Arthropoda; class Arachnida; order Ixodida; family Ixodidae; genus Hyalomma; species Hyalomma asiaticum. The sequence goes on from CM023490.1 coordinate 5,316,481, forward strand.
TGCCAATGCCAGCGAGCGGGTGTCTTACCTAGACGCCGTGACATCATTTCTCGCTCATGAGCCCGGGCGAGCCTGGTGTGCCGAGCACGGTAAGTCATATCGTCATTCTCGTGAAAAGTGATGAATCATATATTGTCACCAAGCTAGCACAGGCAAGAACTGTCCACAAGTGCAAGGCAAAAACATTTGCAAGCGCGAGCTTGGCAGCAAGCATCTGACTTCAGCAATAGCTGATCGTCCGAGAGCACATGCGTGTCCAAGAACTTCGTCGTTCTCTTTTCAAGGGGCCGGTGGCATCGCGTTCCAATCTACCTCGTGTCAATATTGCTTTCACTTCCACAAACAAGCAGAAGTAAATGCAATAGATAAACCTGCAGTTTGCTTATTCCCAGTACCCCTACCCCCACGTTATTCAAACCCTACCTTGAAACTGCGGGTAGTTCATGTGGATTCCAATGGTGTAAGCTCTTTTTTTGTACCTTTCTGAATATTTGAAAATATTTTATCTAGGGGTGTGCGAATATTCAAATTTTCGTGTAGTTTTCATATAGCGTGTTCTATTGGATTCGATTTGTGCCCATCTTTTACTATTCGAGCCACCTGAAGTTCATAAGTAAAGGGCATAATATGCTATGTCAGGTGACAAGTGGCCCGTTCCTGCATGTAGTACACCTTGGTGCATAAAAACTTGCGCACTGCGGCGAAGCTAGCACACATGTACTGCAGTGAAGGTATAACACGTGTATTGTGACTCATGCGTATGCACAGTTCTCTATTGCACTGTTATTTAGGACCTGACTGTTCTTTTTCTTGGGACAACATTTTGGGAGTAGAATAGCTGCTCAATAAATTTTTTGCCCATGTTTAGCAGTATATTTCTCTGCAATTTAACATGTTATTATTAAAAAATGTTTAAGCATTGTACAAAAGATATTCAATTCAGCTCACAATAAAAGTTTTGCTATTTGCACAGCTCTAATCTTACCATGTTCCAGATGTCTCATCGAAGGTGTTTCGCTGCCTCCAAGATGCCAGCGTTTTTGTCCAAGGAAAGGCTGAGATATTTTTTGTTGTGCTTCTGGAGTCATATATCAGCGAAGGTAGCTGCAGTGAGGTTGGAGCATTTTTAGACAAGATCGTGACAGAAGACCTCTCACCAAGACATCGTAGAAAGCAAGTACCGCTTGTTCTGCCTTAAAACGATGCTTGGAGCTGGAAGTTACAGTGTCTTCTGTTTGCTAGTAGCATTGCTACGGTCAGTTACAACCTAAGAATAAATACAGGCTCTGTCCACAAAATGTAGTATGCCTGCCTTTCGTCTATGCAAGACATTCATGCCAGCTTATTTTCGTGTGAAGTTTATATTGTTTGGCACCATTAAACTTTTCTGTCCACTTTGGGTTAGTTCTCATATCCAGAGTTCTTAACATAGCCATTATTCTTTACAGATGCTTGCATGTGGTTCGTTTCCTGCTTGAAAAGGATGCACGATTTGGCAGAAAGCTTTGCTCCGAGTCTGATGTCCACCGGCGCCTTCTCTGCTGCTGTGTTGCTTGGATGTCTTCCTCTGAGACAGCTGGTGCAGCTGCAGATGTCCTCGCCAAGCTCGTGTCAACTATGCAGTTAGTAAAAAAAAATTCTAGGACTGCTTTTCTATGACTGTGCATCAAGTCCCTTTGGTTGCGTTAAAGGTGCCCTGCAGTACTTCTCGAAAATTTAGTCAGAAAATAGTGCCAATCAGTTGTGGAGGCTCCTGTAAACATGTTAGCCAAATATTACCTCGCTGCACATATCAGGAAATTCGCAGTTTGGTTTCAGACACAGCTGGAAAGTGCCTGCTCTTCCAGGAAATGGTGTCGCTGAGTGCGTCACTACACCGCCTGACTTTCATTTATTGTTCTTCAAGAGAGATAAGCACATTTTGTTTATTTGTTGAATTCGCAATGAGCGAATAGAGCATGACAGATGATCTTTTTACGATTACGAAATCAGCTAATACTATTTCTTCTTCAAGCGATGTAGTTCCCAGTGGCATCATTTGTTGAAAGAAGTGCGGTCTCTTTTTAGCTGTGCTTGAAGCCAAAGCTGTGAATTCAATTCAATTCAATTCAATTCAAATTTTATTCACCAGACAAAACTGGAAGGTCGCCAAGGCTAAAAGCCGTCAGAGCGGCTGGACAAAGGCCCTGGTGACCTGTACATACACATGGCAGTAGTGCGGAAATGATGCGAGGTACATGACACGCAAGTACAAAGGAAAACATGAACAATACATACCGATCCATAAATGATCTCACAACTGGTTATCTGCGAATACATATTATAAAAGTGTAATTAAAAAAACAAGGTTTCCGGAAATCAATGTACACCGTGCATACACTATCGTATACATTGACATTTGTATGTTATATACATTTGTGCAAACACACAATACATGCATATTGCTAATATAACACAAGATAACAAAATGTAACATAATACAGTGTATTTACAGTGCACAAAACTATGGTGCATGCAGTGCAACAATATTTGGCTGATATGTTCACAGGTGCTTCCGTGATTGATCGGCACCTGCTTCTGACTTTGTTCAAGAAGTGTAGCAGGGCCCCTTCTAAAAGGAGCCCTGCAACAGCCATGCAAGTTCTCACAAAATCGCCCTCCTTTGGGCTTTGTTGCCTCACATACCTTGTGCCACAAAATATTTCTGAGTTCATAAAGTGCTACAGTCAAGCATCATTATAAGTCCATCTGACACAACAGTACGTTCATTACATGAAAAGTAGAATTGGCCCCTACCTGTTTGCAGCACACGATTATAAGGTTGTAATGAACCTGTGCATTATGTTCAGGTTCATTAGGCTCTTGTTAATTAAAATTCAAGGGTGCCCCAGAATTTTGTTTATACTGTTAGAAGATTGGTTTAAGAGACGCAAGCAGCAGTATGGCTTGGTGCAACATACCAGGTAAACCAGAGCTGGCCATTCATCAGATGCATTGTTGCTGCCTCAGTGTTTATTTTTCTTTTTTTCTGCTAGTGGTTTTGGATGCCCTGACAAGTACTGGCAGGCAGTTTTCTTTATTCCTGGCTGTTAAAAAATGTATATATGCGCATGAATGTTCACCTACAAGGGACCTAAGCAGCTGATATCTCTGGCAAGGATAGGAAAAAGTATGGATTAACAGAGTTATTCGAATGGTGCAGTTTGAATTAAGCAGGTTTTAAATACATTGAAAACATAACAGGCCCACCAGAAATTTGAAATTTGTTTGAATTGGCCCAAAGTTTGAATTATCAAAGCTTTAATTATCGAGTCTACTGTATTTGATAGCGTGTTATGAATCTATGTGTATAACACAGTGGTAATGGCAATGCTATTCTATATTTACATTGTAAGTGCCAATAATTTGTTGTCTCAGTATTTGTCGTTATGAGGTTCAGTATTTTTAGTAATTTTGCTTGCGCCATGTAGCACAGTGTGCCAGTGTCAGTTGTCTTTGTGTGATGTCATAGTGAAGAAGAAATCGCTGCTCAAGATCAGAATTATGTGCAAATGTGAGTTAGTGGGAATTTTGCTCAATTAGTACCACATTCTTCTAATTCAATAATTATGCCTTAGAGTTGGTGTATAGGCTCCCTCTAAGGACACTGTTATGTCTGTAATATGAAAGCTGTCTGGTGGCCATTTGCATCAGCTATAAAGACGCCATTTAAAGGAGTACTGACACGATTTTGGGGCGAGGCAAAAAGGGCATTATTCGTTTTCTTGGCGTGCATTGTGAATGCTCTGCACATACCGGAGCCATGGAACGTGCAAAGTATTCAACCTGATTTTAAATTTTTTGTCACCCGACGTCTGCAACCATCCCCATCACAATAGACAGTACCATGACGTGCAAACACAGTCGCCTAAAAATCGTTGAAATTGCTGTAAAAGTCACTGGGCGACAATTAAATTACTGTTTGCGTGTACCCCGTGCAACTGACAACCGCCGACAGACTTGCTGCAACTCCACCACGAGCAGCTGTCCCCATGAGTCTCGGAACTGCTTCAGGCTGTGTTGGCACGCCACTATGAAACTACCTTCTCGAAAATGAAAGTGGGTTTTTAAGGAAGCCATATTAAAATATACTCATTGCTTTGCGAGGCACCACGGTACTGTTTCTAGGGTTCTTAACACCAGTGCTTTTATTTAGAGCAAGAATATGAAAATGTATAACCTTCATGTCAGTACTCCTTTAAGGTGTTTCTATTAAATAAATCTTTTGCTAATGTATGTTTTTAAAAATAAGTGTTGGGAAAACGGTACAGCACCAGTAGACTTTTCAGGAACCTAGTTAAACCCCTGACAGCCCCTTTCAATCCTACTGTGTTCATGATGGACTTTTTCTCTAATTACCTGTGCCAATTGAGACAGTACTAATGAATTTGCCTGTGCGTGCTGAGTGGGAAAGAAGTCATGTGCAGCTATTGTCATTCACATGTTTGAGTTGTAGCATTACAATGCTTCTTTTTTCTTTGTGTGCCAGAGATGACAGTTTCTTCGAAGAAGCCATGGATTCGCTGAGCAGGGACAAGCTTGTCAGCATCAAGTTTGCAGCTAGCTTTATTCAGGAAAGGCAAGTTCATCTATGGTTGCCCCCAAATGGTTGTCCTTTAATCTACGGATGCCCCTGAAGCACTTGTTCGGGTTGTGAGCGTTGCTCATGTTTTAACGCATTGATACAGTTCCTGAGTGACTCCTGTTTATGAGAACATATTGAAATTTGGTTATTTTTGCTACCATCATCCACTAAGTTTAGTGAATACCTCATCTTTAAGTAGTGCCAACAGTTCTGCTTTTAAAAAGTGAAATTGTAGAAAACCGATCCTTTCGATGCATGGAAGAAAAGAAGGTTTATGTAAAATAAATCATAGCCCGACTTAATGGGTTGCTGCTGTTGTGCATGACTACAAACACAGGAATACTTCATCCTCTTCTTTGTCGCTTTTGTTCCAGCAATTGTCTTTCATCTGTCTGAAGTGCAAGGCTGCAAGGAAATTCATGTGGCTTTCTCATAAAGGGAAGCTCCTTAGCTGATGAAAACTTCATTCTGATCCAGGATTTGAACCTGGGACCAACACCATTTCTGGTGCAGTTGTTCAACCAATTGAGCTAATCAGGCACTTGGCACTGCGATAGCGAATTAAGGGTGGACACCCCACTTTATATCATTTCTTTAATTCTTCCGTGATTTTGATGCAAGTTGATGTGTTTATGTAATCTATGTACTGGTTTTAAATGTGCAGTTAATCCTCTATTATATTTAAACGTAATCCAACATCTCATGTGGTTTGTTGGGAGCAATATTTTTTCCTAAGAAGACAAAGATAGGCCATAATGTCAACAACAACATTTTCTGCAGGTTAGGAATGTAGTTTTTCTTCCAATTTTCAATGAGGCATTTGAAGAAGAAAGAATACAAATTGATTGTTCCAGTGACTGTGCATGTTTCTTTTATTGACTTCAGGAACTGTGTCATAACTTCAGCGATTTCATTTTCTGCATGCACCCATTGCCACTTCAGTGCCAGTATTCATCCCTGCACAAGCAAGGAAACTGAGCAAAAGATTGCGGAAACCCTGACAGCTTCAGTAGCTGCAACAGAGTCCGAGTTTGGAGACAAATCGAAAGCGAGGGCCCTGCAGTCTGCAGCTGTTTGCGAGTTGAAGAGAGCGCTGCCACATTTTGTTCACTCGGTAAGTGTGAACAAGGTACCTTTCTTTTTTTTTTTTTATTTTGCATTAGCAATCCTTGAAATGTTCTTTTTTTTATTTGTGCAAACGCTTATGCTACATAGATAGAGTAACTCATTTGCAGCATTGATCTGAGTGAAGCTCGTTGTATAAAAAAGAAACCGTAAAGACTACCTTCCTCTGAAGCTGTGATTTTCCTCCACAAAGTTGTAACCGAGTGGTAGGTCCACAGTTCTGCATGGAAGATCATAGAGGCTACACTTTGTATTTGTCTAGTTTATCACTACGCCACCAACTGGTGCCATAAACTTGCCCACTCGTTATTCAGGTACAAATGTTGAGAAGCTAATCAGATTGGTTGCATGAGTGATGTCATAAAACACGTTGCGCCCTGCATGTGGGAGCATTTGAGAAATTGATGGGGTAGTGACCCCCTGATTTATAACAATGCATATATAATAAATTACACACTTGGTGCAGACTGGTTTACGTAGTCTGTGCAGTGATACGAAGGGGCTTGCACTACCTGCTCGGTTTATTTGTGGACAACCACTCGGACCATGAACCACTTGGTACATGTAGTACAAAGTGTGCACCACTCTATGACATAGGCAGCAAGTGCCCGACACGCTATCACTTTCTGCGTGGCAGTTGCATATGTCACAATTTTGTGTGAGGTGCCTAAGCATGACTACCCCTTAATGACCTAACTTGGGCAGTGCACTTAACCTAGATTAATAACGCTGCTAACCTAACTTCAGGTTCCCTCATGCAAAATGTAAGACATCCCTCTCTCATTATGTAAACCTAGTAGCTAACAAAGTATTGGCTGAATTGAAATTAGCATGTGCTTGTTTTTATCCAGAATCCAACTGACCTTGTTATAACTTATATTATTGATTCAATACAAAACCATGCCATTGAATTTATATGCTCTGTTTATGTTTACGCTAGTTGCATAACTAACTTTTAAAGAGAAAGACACTGTTCATGTAAAGGCCCATGTGCAGGATCCTTGAGATATTATCAGTCAATGTGTAAATTTACATAATGTGGTAACTCAATAGCTATGGGATGATTTTCCACTGAGCTTTATGTCACATACTTTACTGGAATCATGGCAGCTGCATTCCTTGATGTGTGTGTTATGAAAGAATGCTATTGTAGGACATATTGCGTGCATCTTGAAGAACCCCAGGTGGTCAAAATTATTCCTACAGGCCTTTCAAGTATTCTTCTCTACTTCGTGAAGCCCATTATTGGGATGCGACAAAGAAAAAAAAAAAAATGGTGACCAGAGTCCTCTATTTGACCATTGTGGTGATGTTCAGTGTCTGCATGGTGGCCTTTTTCAATGCGAAAGCATTGTATGCCCCTTTGGGCAAAAAGCACAATGTCGTTCATGTCAAATCCTTCATGTGGTAATGTCACATAGCACAGATGTCGAAATAGTATGGACGTCAATGTAGTCAGCGCACTAAAATGTGCTATGCTTTCGTATTCAGTGCATGTAAGAAAACATAAGTGCCTCTGTAATTTTTCCTCTTGCCTCTTCATCTGCAACATCAATGTTCTACCTACTCCTCCTTGCAAGTACGTACTTCATAGTTCGGAATTGATTCAATCTAGACTGTCAATTATTCAAACTATCATCATTCAGGCTTTTGGTCAATCTAAACATATTTCAAATTCTTGGTTGGCCAGCTGTGTTTTCAATGCGTTTAAAAGCTGCCTAATTTAAGTTGCGCTATTGAATTAATCCTATTGACTCATACTTTTTGCTTATGCTTACCAGAGATATCGACTGCTTTGGTTCCTCCTGGCTGAACATTCATGCTCACATATTTTTTTAACAGCCATAAATAAATCTGATTGCATGCCAGCGCTTGTGAAAGCATTCAAAACCATTAGCAGGAAAAAATAACAGTAAACAAGGTAGCAACAATGCGCATGACTAGCCATCTCTGTTTTTCCTGGTATGCTGCAGTGAGCCATCCTTCTGCTTGCATGTGATAATTCAAACTTCTCATAATTCAAACAAAATTTCGAGGTCTCCCCAAGTTTGAATTAACGAGGGTCTACTCTATTTCAACTTACTTTCATTCACTTATTGCAGGCAACTCACGAAATGGTGGCCGACAAGATTGTACAGTTCTTACAGAATTCCCCAGCCGCCAAGGTGACGCGGCTGCTTTCTGTCGCCCTAGAGTGCTTCGCGTTTGCTGTAAAAAAGATGGGTGAGTGTCTTGCGTAGCATTGGCATCTTGTACAAGGACTGACGTGGGCACAGGAGTTTACTGCACAGCTTATACCTGCTGAAGACCTTGTTCAATAAGGCTTTCTGGTTGTCGAGTTAGTACATACTTGCAGTTAAAGATCGGCTGTGCAAACTTGACATGGACACAGAAAAAAGACACGGACGAGCGCAAACTTCCAACTAACCTTATTTTTCGTTGCTGTCAATATACACGCACATGTTCACCCACGTGACCACGAAGGTAATCCTTTTGTGATATGCAGAAGCGTGACAATTTGCACTAATGTCTAAAGAATTGAAATTTTTTGGGTCTATCTGTTTATGACTTGTTCTTAAACTATTTTATCCATATTGCACATGTGGATATTAACTGTCATCGAACAGTAATTATTAGGATTTGACAAGGATACTATCCTGGTGTATTACAGCCATAGAACTGCTCAGGACAGACACCCTGTCATTGCAGGTGCTTTATTTAAGGTGAAGTTGCACATTTTGAATTTGTCAGATGCATTACAATATCTAAGTGTTAACTTGCTGAGTGAGCTCTTACCTTATCCACAGATCTTACGCAAGCAGATCCTATGAAGTTGAGGAGTTATTTGGATAACCTGGCACCGTTTCTTCGAGATCCGAACTTGTCAGCCCATGTAAGTGAGCCACGCCATCACATCATTCTTCCTTATGTAAAGTCTTCCACTCCTACAAGTATCACTGATGGAAAAAAAAAAACCAATCATCCCTAAAAATGTATTAAGCAGGATAGTATCAATGAGGTTTCACTGTATTATAGCCGAACCCGGCTACATTAAACCTATTTGTGCAGGGTTTTCTCTTATACAGGAAAAAGTTCTGGACATTGTGTTGTTACAATTATATTATATAGGAAAAACAGGCACAAATGTTTTATGCATTGTGCTCAAGTGGAGTTAATTTCTTAAATCTATAAAGATAGTTTAAGCTGTTCTCTAAAGGAGCCAAGCAGTGTATGTGGCAGGTACCAATAACTGTTGTGCTACAGTGGCTGAAATACAGTAAAAACCTCGTTATAACGAAGTTGAAGGGGGAGCCATAATTAGTTTGTTATAACCATTAGTCCGGTACAGCCAATGTCCATTTCATCTATGGGAATTTCAAGGGGAATTTCGATTGCTTCGTTATATCCAATAGTTCGGTATATCCGGGTTCATTATAACGAGGTTCTACTGTATGGGATACTGCTCTGATATTCATGATGTCGCACCTGCGTAACAACACTGTGGTCTTATTGCACAATTAAGAAAGGTAAAGTTCGGTCTAAATTTTCTTGTCTTTGAACAATTCTATAGCACACAGTTAACAAAACTATCGCTTTGAAAAAAAGCATTTGGAACTGACCTGTTGCTTCTCACTGTACCTTTTATAAGCATTTGTCATCAAACACATTGGGGGATAATCCCTAATTTTCATTGCGCAGTTTGTAAAATCCAGTGACTAAACAAACAAATGGCCCTCGTCAAGCCAAATCATTATTTAAGAGATGTCTAGACCGCTTGGAAAATGAATCTTGTCATTGAAATGTGCTTTGCAGAACTAAGTAGTACTGCTGCGTAATTTGTGGATGTTTCTACAAATCTATGTTTTTATGTGCACATGTAATTGATCCTTAATGCCTAAATGTTAGAAGCCTCTTCATGACTGGAAAGCAACAGAAAAGCATACGCAAGTTGTCTGTCCATGATAGAAGTGAAAGAATGAATAAAAACGTCTCAGAATTATCCTAAGGCAACCCTACATTATCTTACCGATACAGAACTCTTCACTGCTCTTAAACGCAAAGAGCATTTCTAAGGCTAGCACTTTCGGATGGGCAGCCTGCTTCTCGGTGTGACATTACACACATGCACACACATGTGAGTGACCTCAGTGGGGTGCATATTCACAGCACATAAACATAAATAAACCTATTAAAGATGTTCTAAAGGAAGTCAGTCGGCCTCTACTGTCTGAGGCTAATGCTCTTATTAGCCCCACACAGGGGCATTACATATCACAGAGAGTAGAATGGCTTTAATCCAAGCAAGTATACAGATGTCTTTAAATTTTTACAATGCTGATAAGCTATTGCCAAGTTGCTGTTACACTATTCACATTGACATTGGCAATTGACACCAGTCGATTTCTGCTGTAAGTTTCTTCATTTTTTTTTTTGTTTTAGCTTACCTTTCTTTGGTAATTATGTTTGCAGGCATTGAAACAAGCTCTTGCAATATCCCTGACACTGGTGTGCGTGGTGTTTTCAAAAGCAAGCCAAGGTTTCGACTGGAGGACGTGTGGTGCCCTCTGCTCCTTTGGTGAATCTCTGCAGCGTCAGCTTGTGTCGACAGAACCACAATTTGTGGAAGCTGCACTTGACTCTTTCAGTGGCATCGGGGATGATGCTGGTACGCCACCCAATTTTCCACAACTGTACCATAGAGAGTATCATGCTGTAGCATGGGTGTAGCCAGGAATTTATTTGAAGGGGCTGGGGCTATCCTGTTTAATGTGCATATGTTTGTGTATGTGCATGCATACAGTGGAACCGACATATAGCAGTGTTGCATGGAATTAACAAACTTCCATGGAAATTACATTGTTATAACTGGTAATTGTCATAACAGGGTCGCATGAAAAAAAAAAATCCTAAGTGAGGGGACCCCATAGTTGTTGCCTGTGTGTGTGTCAGTGGGGGTGGGTGAGAGGAGGATGGTTAAAAGCCCCTCCCCACACTTTGCAAGCTCCACAGCACATAAATGAGAATAACAATGGTGGAAGAGGATGCCCTGAACCACCCCTAGGCTGCACTGAAAGGAGTCTGCCCCCCCCTTCCCCCTTCTCCATTGCTCCCTGAAGCTGTGCTCTTTAAATCGCCACCCTTTACTTCAGTGGCTACAGGGGATAGCAGGGAGGCCTTTTTGGGAAAGCTGGTTTAAGTTTTCGTATGCCAGCTTTGGAGCCACTGTCTTCTGTTAGATTTATTTTTTAGGGTGGGGCGCATGTACGGGCAGATGGCAGGGTGGCAGAGGGACAGAAACGCCAGAGGGAAGGTGGTTTCTGTTGTATGACAGTGGGGCAGCCCCTTGTAGGGAGGGAACAGCAAGTGTGCAGTGGCCAGAGTTTGTTTTATTTTCAAAGATTTCACATTCCATTCCCTCTTGGCACCAACACCGGGCACAACAAGCACCCAGGCTTCATTATTATAACCAGTAATGGGGCATGCGGATGTTCTTGTAAGAGAGTTAGTTCACCATAGGAAACATACAAAAGTTGATGGTGCGGCGTCACATCATTGCTATAGCCAACATATTGTTAAAACCCATGTTTGTTATAAGTGGGTACAACTTTATATACATACAAAGTATAAAAATTTCAAGCAGGGGATGGTTGAATCCCTTTCCCACTACATCAATGTGTATCAAACCCACCGAAGGTTGTGGGTTTAGTCCCCATTGATGGCTGGTGTTTTTTTGTACACTTTAATCCCTTTCCATTTATGTCACAACTACTACAATATAGCTAAAAACTACAAATAACTTCCCCTATGCCTTCCTTGGCCTCTTTGTCTGTTAGCTTCATGAGGTTGCGTCCAAGAACACAAAACAAGCCCTTGTCCTTTCCCCTTTCCTTACCCCAATGTGTGGTAGGTCAGAGGGCTTCTTAGACTAACGAAAGGACAAACTATTGCTGTACTTGTTAACCAGTTATGATTATGTAATATTGTCTCACTTTTTATCAGAGTCCATATATTTAAAACGTTCTCCAGAATGGAATGCCACTTACAGTGTTGAACACACATACACACTGCAGAGAGGAAAATGAGTGTCTTATTTTCTCTGCACTTATGGTTTTCAACAGAAAGGCTGAACATGCGAGAGGGCTCCGACACATTGTCCTATCTCAAGGATTGGCTTCAGCACTATGGATTGGCGAGGTTTGTGTGGGACAATCTGCAAAACAGCGACGGCGGGGTGCGGGCATCCGCAGTGGCTGCCATTGGAAAGCTGTTTGCTTGGGAATGGCTGTGGACTCACTTTTGCAGCCGTCTCGCTCTCGTTGAGGTGAGACTAAAGGATTTTTTTAGTGGCAGCCAGGGTGTAGTGGCTTTATAGTACATAAATGCACGAGCAACACCGTAAAAAAATAATTGAGCAATGAATTGTAGCTGCACTCATTTCTACATGCCACATGATTGCAATTAGAACAGGCTTTTAACCTTGCCTTGTATGCCTACCTGGAAGCTTTGAGACACCAACTGCACAGTTTACTCTTTAGCTGCTGGAAATACTAGTTGATAGACATTCAAGCTGTAAAAAGGCTGTTCTAAGGTTTTGTTTTGGACAGAACAGGTTTGGAAGTCATAAAGCATTCAATTACAATGGAAAGCAGCAAACACCGGGATTTAGCATTAACACTTCGTGCATGACATTGCACATGCAGCGAATATAAATGCAGCTGGACATCTTATCTATGTACTACCCTATTTCTCAAATACAGCATTTGACATTAACACATGCAAGGGGAGCTGTATGTTTGTCAACATGGTGGCGCCATTCAAAGTAAGAGCTGCTCCCGTCGGATAGGTTGTGTCATAGGGCTGTAGTGTCAAGCGCATTCATTCATCAGTGATGCTTGCGTTTACATTGGATCTGGGTAATGATGGTTTGCCAGCCTCGTACTGGTGACAAATAGCTTTCTCTTTGAGATAACCTCTTGATTAGAGCCACAGAAGGCCTAATGCTAGGGTCTGTTCTTTTCCGTAGCAACGTTGAGATGGGACGACTGCATATATGTAGTACCTAGTTTTTCAGTCATTCGCTTTTAGGATATGACCCAAAGTCAGCGAAGATGTGTGAAGTTTTTTGTGGCAGAACAAAGCAGAATTATGTCATTTGGATTTGGGTTGTCTGTTCTTTGTGTTTTTACACCTAGATGACACAATATGTGTTTGCATTAGCATTAGCAGTTCATTCTCTTCTGCTACACTGAAAGAGCAGTTTGTGCCATAATGCACCTTTTCTTGCGTTCAAATGCATGCTGAGGTTTATGTAAGAGTTTTATGCTGCACTTACACACTCTAGTAAAAACAATACCGTTTTCTTCTTGCCTGCATACACACAAAATAACACAAGCAAAAGGCTCATTGTACAGCTGACAAAGGCTTCTCAACCTGTGGTTTGTAAACAGGTGCGTATTTCTCCCACAATTCATGCTCAATGCATCACTGTACAACGTCTGACTCATGACTGAGTAACATGGACAATAACAAATCAATATTTCACACTTATAAAAGCTGTCAATAACACATACTTTGAAAGAAACACCATTCACTTGCACCTACATGTAACAAAATGATATAATTTCAGTGCAAAATACAATACTATACCACGTGCTATACTCCTGATAAACCGTACCCTAAGCAACAAGATGTGCAAGAAATTGTCAACAATGATTGCCTATCAAGCCTTGTTGCTGCTTAGGCAGGGCACTTGGATTGAAGATGCCGTTTTATCTGCTCACGGTTGAAGGGAAACATCAGTGTTTGATTCCTTTTGTTAGTAGCAAAACAGGCAGTATCATGTTGTGATCATGGGAGAAGAATAAGCAGACAATATGGTTTTTTCAAATGTACTTTTGAGCCTATGCAGCAACTCTCCTTGGTTGGTTCCATAACTGCTGTAGATGGCAGCATGGTTGAGTGCTGTTATTACAGCAGATGCTTCTTCGTAGAGAAATGTGTGTGTTTTTTTGTAGAAACTAGGCAAGTAACCACGCCGAGTGTGGCATTGAAAAATCTGCGCAGAAAAATGTGGACTTTCAGCAAAATTTGAGCAAGAACAGAGCATTGGTAAGCACTGATTTTTTTTTAAAGATTTTTACGGAAAAATGTGTGTCACTGCACCGCCATGAGAATATGATTAAAGGAGATGCTTCATTTCTGCAGGCAGACGTCATAAAAGATGTTTCATCATTGGCACTCGATGACGCAGACGTGTTTGCCCGACGGTCTGCTGCTTCCGCTCTTCGCATCTGGCTCGATCGAGACTGCCTCGGACTGCGCTCAAGACACAGAAGTGCTCTGCAGCACTGTGCATCCAGCATGCTTTGTTCGGACTTAGACTGTGAAGTCCAGCTAGCTGGCCTCTCAATCTGGAAGACACTTTTAGGGGACAATCTTAATGCGCTGAGCGTTGACTCTGGCACCAATGTGAACGAACTGCTTCAGGAAGCTGACAATGCAGGTTTTGGCACATCCATGAAGAAAGCGATGGCTTCCGATGCGGACCAGGAAGTTCGGAAAGAGGCACAGGCCTTTCTGTATCAGCTGTGGGCCGGGTTGCATGACCAGTGTTCATTTCCTGCTGAAACTTTGAAAATGGACCCTGGGCTGGATGGAGTGAGTGCTACAAATGATGAAGGTAACATTGCTTCTCCATAATAAGAATAGAAAGAGTGGTGTACATAAACATTTCATTTCGCTGCAGTGCACCATAACGGTACACGTGTTGACCATGCAGCACTTTCAGCAAGTCTAAAATGTGTTAACCAGCACCTCCCGTGGACATTGAAACACTTGCAGTGAGTTTTCATTGCAGAAACGACGCAATGAAATAGCTGACCTGCCTGCATTGAAAATTGCACTGTGCTGGTGCCAGCATGCCTGAAATATCATGATCCATTGAATACATGAGTTAACGAGGTGAAGGCCACTGAATTTATAAGTGACCCACAGTTTGTAGGACTTTCCTAGTTGATTTCTGCTAATATGTTCAAAACTGCACTTGTGAGTTAGAAATTAAAAGCATGCTTCACTGCTGTGATTGTTTAAAAAGCTTCTGTCCATGCCCTGTTGTGCTCTTATGGTCTATTGTCCATACTTTACATTGCTGTTAGAGACTCCCATCACTTTCAGGAGTTGTCAGGGCTTGCTGGTACAACACTAGAATGAAATTGAACAATGCTTCACACAGGACTGAGTAGGAATGATGTGTCTGTCATTCCTTCTTTAACTCATCTGTCTGAAGTGCTGTTCATTTTCATCCCATCTCCTTAAAACTCATGTCAAAAGAAAGTGTCTGCAAGGAATTCAATATATTGGTGTATACTTCTTGCATTGACATCACTGAGTAGACTGCCTAAAATTACTGCACTCTTGATTACATTTCACTATGAACTTGGTTAAATCATGGAATGCCGAAATTAGCCGAAGGTCCATCAAAGCAATTTTCACTTGACCCATGTGTCACTTGACCCATGTGTGAAATGACATTTTATTGCCTAGAAATTGATGATGATCTGGGTCCATTTTAAGTGTACCTCGTGCTCTGCTGAATTTACAGACAAACAAGTTGACTCCACTGAAACTGAAGCACTTATGGACTACAGCAATGCTAGTTCCCACACAGATCGTTTGGTGGCCATGGAGGAAGTGCTCGACCTGGGTGTGTCCGAGTGCCTCCAAATGAAGTTGAAGCTCCCCGAGAACATCCAAAAGCCGGCCACGTCGCTGGAAGCAGGTGTTTTACAGTTAGAGCTAGTGCGTACAACAGACCTTCTTGCAAGACTTTCAGCTGTGGGAATGTTTAGTAAGAGCGATGCGGAGCACGTCTCTCTGGACTTCCATAGCGGCGACTCTCTTCTGGAAGACATCCTGGCTGCTGCTGCGTCAGAACACTGTGACAGGGACTGCTATTGAGTTCTTGTTGCCAGTTAATGCCATACAAATGTGCATTAACCTCGCCACAAAGAATGCGGATAGAGCGAATTATTGGTTATGAAAAATTAAATAAAAATGGCACTTCTGTTAAAAGTGCAATCAAAATACTACATTTATAAGGAATTATCCGGTAGAACAAAGCTGTTTCTACATCATATTGAATTTGTTATGAGGTTTCACTCTGTATTTAGAGGCAGCAAAACTGTCATTAAATATCTTGTGCAGAAACACTCACACAATGTTTGTTGGCACTCTATGTTTGTTGTATTCATAGTGTTTTGTATGTTTGTTTGTTGTATGCTTGTTCATTGTATGTTCATCATCATCATCAGCCCATCTTATGTCCACTGCAGGATGAAGGCCTCTCCCAATCCTCGCCATCCTGCCTGTCCTGCGCGAGCTGATTCCATTTGATGCCTATGTACTGTCTAAAATTGCCGAGTGGCTGCTGTTGCTGTACAGTTGAACCTCGATATAACGAATTATCGGATTTAACGAAGCCATTTCAGTGTCATGTTGAACTTGCTATGACAAAGTTTGACTGTATTCGGAACAGGACATCAGTGAAGCTCTCGATTGTTTGTACTGGCTCCTTCTACCAAGAGGATAAAACTGTATTAAAGAGGACCATTGAATCAGTGAAGGGATGCACTATATTGCCAAGTTCTTCATGCCCCTGCATAGTTGATGTCTTCCGAGCACGAAACAGCGCACACACACACACACACACACATAAAAAAAGGGACAGCAAAGATGAACACATAGACACAGTGCTGAATTACAACTGAATATTTATTATAAATAGGAAAGAACATGTGACATCACAGAAGTAGCATTGCACATAGCTTGTCAGACAACATTCTTCTGCTAAGGGTTCCATTAGGGAACTTCACTGTGAATATTTTATCCTTCTACTGAAAAATATCCTACACACTTAAAGGGACACTAAAAACAACTTTTTTTCATAGAGTGATGGGGAATGCTTGAGAGTGTCTAAAGCATCAATATTATCTTCAACGGTACTTTAGTCACAGAGAAATTTAGGTCAGTGTGTGGCACGGCTAGCGCCACAAGTGGGCAGATCTTACAGCTGGCTCCAGTGACATAGGCAGGCCAGAGGACCATAGCTGTGGGGCACCGTAGAGCTGTCAACGCAGCTGTGGTGTGCACTGGCACATTATAGAAGACAGGTTTCTCCACAGCTGCTGCGTGTCGTGACAGTGGCTAACCGTACTTCTTTTCTGCTCGCTCCTGCTAGCCACTGTATCCCTGCCTCTCGCACAGCTGACTGAAATGCCAGTCTATTAAAGAGAGAAGGCAGCGAATCTACATCACCGGGCCGTTTAAGGTGGATGGTTTAAGTAGTTCTAATGGCATGCTGACCACTAAAGTATAATTTTTGTTCAAAGTAGGCGCTTTCATGGCACGAAACAAGAACTACAATGTTTCCTCGATGCTATTTCAACAGTTCATGTCAACTTAATATTTGCCTTGAGTGTCGCTTTAGGTTAAGACACTGGGCAAGGGGGTCAGTACATGAAGTACACGATTGATATACACTGAACATTTGACATGCACAAAACAGCAGCCGTGTACGTTACTACAACTGAGGTGTGAAAGTATTGCAGGATGCATGAACTACTGCTAATGATAGAATTTATGTAATTCAGAATTAATCAAGCCATGTGCATTCAATCAACTCATGTAATCCAATATGACTATAGAGGTTTTAAATAAAAGCGTCCGTACTATAATATTCGCATTAATATATTTCGCGTGCTGTGAGAATAAGAAAACACATTTTGTAATGGCACGACGGGGGACACTGTCTACGTGGATTTCACGCTGCGTGCTATAAACGACCCTGGTTCGTGACTGCTCTCCCAGCTGCATCTTCACCAGTGTCTTCCATCGTTTCGCCTGGAAATGGTTCGCTGCTAACTTCATCGGCATCGCCTTGGTGATGGTAGAGCTCGTCCAGTGGACGCGCCTCCTCGTCTCCAATGCCGTCCAACTCTGGCGACTTTGGCTACATCAGGACACGAATACAATATAAAATTATAGCCATTCCACTGCAAAGTTTTTGCACAGCCTCCAGTGTGTGCACACGTACACACACATTTCCAAGTGTGCGGGGACTATTTTACTTGTGCATTTTTGCAAATTGGTTCTTACGCTGAACTCAGGAGGGCGCTAGGGTATTTTGCATGCGCGGATGAAATGGATGCTTCAAAATGAATGAGGTGTGCCACTTACAGCCCCATTGTGAAAATGGCTAAAGTGGCTGCGTGGTGAACTAGCATAAATGCGAGGACGTTGCGCTGTAATTTGGTTCGCGTACCTTCGGTTCTAAGTGGAATCTAAGGTCTTAAAATAGCAACATTTAGCAAACATTGTTGCACTAATGTGCAAAAAAAAAAAAGAACGAACACACAAACTCATATTTGTGACTGTAGCATCCGAAATTTCAGTGCAAAATTTTGAGATGCAGTTTCAATGCTCATTTTGTCATCTAATAAAGAACACATAAGATGGCGAAATGTGCAGCCACAGTGTGTGCTCTCGATGAATATTTTACTCCTATAAGCTGGATTAGTGTTTCCTGTTAGTTTCTCTTCGTTGCTTGAGAAAATGGTGTGCATTAGTCAACTATTTGTGCAGTCAAGCCTGAAGCCGTGAAGCCGCACAATAGTGAACAATGAGCATTTATTAGCGTCCTTCTGATTAGATTGTTTCGGAAAACCCATACTGTAGTATACTTACATGAAATTTTGACTAGAGCTAGCTGGTAGAACCTGCCTATGGTCAAAACCCCGTATGCCGCTGTAGGCAAATAATTAATGTTCCACTTTAAAAAAAAAAGAAGAAAGAAAGAACTAAGTGTTTTGTCACGGTAACATTAAAGTCGCCTACTTACCATATCCGCAGACCTGCAACGTAACAAAAGCCGCACAGTGAGATTTCCGAAACGCCATTGTGTGCGAGCTTGAGAAACAAAGAAAAATTAAATACATATCGTGCACAAGCTTTTCATTTTATTGAGATCGCGACTGATTGGAGACAGTGTTGCTTTTACTACAGCGGATATCCTACATTAACCAACGGTAGCCAAAGTTAGCCAGTGCTAGTAACATGTATCTAATGAAATTTCATTCCCTCAGAAATTGGGCGTTCTTCGTTACAGAATGACGGAGGAAGGTAGCAGGGTTGTCTTCAGAATTGTATACCTCATATCCTTTGAGTGGTTCTGGAGTACATGAAGCTCTTCGCCAAATAAGAGTCGCCAGAGACATGTTGGGCTTCCTACGTGTTATCATGTGAAGGCACCTGCAATCAGCCACATAGCTGCAACGTATGAGGTGCACTCACGCACACACTAGGCATGCATTTGGACAGCCGCTCCCAAGAGTCTTTGTGGACTAGTGGTTGGGTGCCTGTTTGGCTCCTAGAAGAAGAGGCACTTGGGGAGCTTGCTTGCATTGCATTTTCAGATGACTGTACATATGCGCTGCGCAGGAACAATGAGGGGGGGGGGGGGAGGCGGCGCTCTCCCCAAGTAGCTGACACAATGCATAGATAAGTTTCCTTCCCCTCCCCCATTCTGCATAAAATATTCCTGGCGCCGCCCTCGACGATGTGTTGCCTGACGAGGGAACAACGCCGACCAAATCATGAATGCATTTTCCTAAAAGACGTTTCGGCTCTTGCGCGGAAGTCTTGTTCACATTTCTACTTTGGTCAGCGGTGTGTGTTTCTTCGCCCCTGTTATTCTCTGACCAGTCGGGACTCAATCCAATGTTGCAATTTATAAAACTGACGTAACTCACCTCCTTGCATAAATGCAACTTGTATTTTTTTAAAAATGAATATTGAAGCGCTTCTTCAGAAACATACGCGAATGCTTTAAAAAATGGATCTATGACAATACTTCTCCGTTATCACTGCTGATTGTGCGTTAGCGCGACACATATAATAACCATGGCATTCAAGAAGGCACTTTTCTTATATCCGTGGAACTCACGCAAGCTGCAGCTATGTAACATTAAGCCGCCCAATCAGCAGCCTTTCTGAACTCCACCATCTGACAATCATCTTGGTGATGATTACATTCTAAGGAGTCCACCGAGCTTCAGCTAAAGACACTGCCCAGTTTTCCCCCTCGTAGGCTTTCCTCCATCTTGCCGGATTCCGCTGAAGTGCTATGCCATATCACTTCATGTAAATCGCTAACAAGGAATGGGGGCTTTTACAGTGTTTATATTCCCGCAAAGAGCTTTGACCGGTACGACAATTTCTCTTTTTTTGCTGTTCGAGGATTTCCCAGACGAAGCCTTGTAGTGGATTACTTCCTTCGATGCGTTTATGGGCGAGAAATCTGCCACTTCGCGCATTAGCTCAACGTTTTATCGCACTTCCTGAACCATGCAAAACCCGGTCAATAACTTTCGCGCATCTTGCCTGTAAAGGGTGCTTCGCTGCTCGCGAGGTCGGCATGCGGCGGAGCTACCCTCGCCACAGAGACGAATGTATTGGTTATCTGATCTCGGGCAGTTTTAACGCGACAACATTATTCGCCTTAGCACTATAGCGACAGTGACCGCCGAACAGTCACTGTCGAGAGCCACTTTGAGATTATCACGACAGGCGTGGCCATCTTCATTTATATTTTAATTATATCACGCCTGTTATACTTCGGCGGCACAGAAGGCATTTATTTTTTATGCTTTTATTCTCGCCTCAGCATACCCATTGTTTGCTTGTCGTGATGTTCTTTATTGCGTCCAGCTGCGATGACCTCCTATCGCGACACGATCCCAATGCGTCGCCCCTTTCGGAGGAAGCTGTGATTTCCTTTCCTTTTCTCACTTTACTGTAGCGGGAGTTACTTGGCGAAATAGTAAAACACACAAAGAAGCGTTAAAGGAAAAGGCGGATCGGGTATAGCGCATCCTCTTATCCAATGTGGACATGTCCTTGCAGCTTCTCCCTCTCTCTCTCTCTCTGTTGCCACTAAAGAACGAGTTTAACTTAAAGTAGGTAAGTAACGTTATACTTACGCTTTCGTATCTGTTAATTTCACATCAGACTGCATTATTACAAAGCACGCCGCAGCGATACCAGAGTACACATTGACACAGGAAGTATTGTGTTTGTTTCTCTTATACTGTAGATAAACATGACAGGAAGGTGCATTGTTGGAACACGAGGTGATTTATGCAGTAGACGTTACGTGTACACATTGGGAAATCTTCACTACTACAGGTTTATTTTTGTTACTTTTCGACGCATATTATACTTTATAAATTGTTACCAGCGAGCTGGCAATGCAGGAGACTTATTTGTCTTTTTGAGCAGTGTGTTTTACGATGTATGATCTAAACCTTGCGATGTTTCTTTTCTTCTTCGATGTATTATTAGTACACTTATTTCACTGTATAAGCGGGCTCATTAATCGAAATTGGCTTGCTTCGAAACACTGGAAGACGATGAGAGAAGATACCTTTAAGGATTTCTTTGATAGCTCAAGCTTTGCGTTTCCTTGACGGTATTGCAGGCGAGGCGCTTCAGGAGATTAACTAGTAAAGGATAGATAAAACAATTTTGAAAGCTTCCGCCATTTTCGAAATGTCGGCAGTAGCTGACCACTCTCCGTTCAGACGTGAGAAAATAACGCGCCAAAAGCTCGTAGTGCGCTGCTTCGCGCCTTGTTCTGTTTTTTATTGCGTCAGTAGGACGGCAAGCATTTCAGTCTTGTTTTTATTTTTCCTTTTTTCTTTTTTTGAGCATTACGCCCTTATGGATCAATAAAATATTCAGGCGAAGCTTGTATTGGTTGACTTGTGCAGCGGTTGTCAATGGCGTACGAAAAAAAAAAAAAATACCGTCATCGTGAAAACAGTGCACGTGTACTTCTTTCTTCTGTTTCACTTCGAGTAATAAGATAGACGGAAAGTAGAATAACGCAGACTAAAAAGAACTGCTCGTCGGACTGCGTATCCGAACCACCGACCGCCCGGTTGCGAGATCGCCGTGCTAATCGGTCCAGCCACTGTCGGTTGATCGTACACGCCCTCTTAAGCGTGGTTTTACATTCATATGAAGAGGTAGACGCCCGTGACGCATACACGCTCGGTAAACGAAGAAAGAAAGAAAGAAAGAAAGAAAGAAAGAAAGAAAGAAAGAAAGAAAGAAAGAAAGAAAGAAAGAAAGAAAGAAAGCACGCGCTCGGCAAGCCTCTCCTGCTACCATTTTGTCGATAAGGAAAGGGCCCCTAAATTCGTTTTTAAATACTTGCAATGTTTAGTCTGTGTATTTTGGAATACAATATCATGCACATTTGTTGACAAAAAAATAACTAGACCAAAGCTGACTGTGTCTAAATTCGCGACGTCATACTGATCTCGGGCAAGAAACTGAAGATAGTGTGGCCACCACCTTTCATTTCTCTTGAACATTTTCTGGCTCACCAAATGTCTTTTTTTTTTTTTGTCGTTGTAAATGTCTTCATTGACTATATAGCTCAAATAACGTTTATTCTTATTGCACTTTTTAAGCACGGTAGCTGCGATCGCGCTGCATTCCCGACCCAAGGCAGTGTAAATCCAAATGTCAGAGGCGACGGTAAAATCATATGATTCAGCACGGATATTAATGTTGCTTCAGCGACTGAACCAGTAATATATACATGTTTGCTGCGGTTAGCGAAGAAATAAGAAAAAAAGCAAGCACATCATGTAAATTATATCAGCACGGATTGCACGCGACCTAACGAGCTACTTTAACGAGTGATGAAAACAGGGATCGTACCATTTTCTGTAGACGGAGTACCTACTGTCCACTTGGTATTAGCTTTGGACGACGCTGCATAAAAAAAAAAAATGCGCAAAGTCGGAATCACTCAAAGCGTGGAACATCTTCGTCAGTGTAAGCGATAGCCGCGCGCTTCAGGAAAGCTTGGCAGCTTATGTTTCTTCCCGCGTGAACACTTACAGAAAACGCTCTTCCCTTCGTAATAAACACGTAACCCTTTTAAGTATGTCCTCGGTAAATGCACGCGCCCAACGCAAACAAACCTGTCTACAGTTGTTAAACGAAGCTTCACAAGCTGTCGCCATTGTATCGTCCGCTGACACCATGCTACGCATCCTCGCGCACGATGGAGCATCAGGCACGCTTGAAATATCCGAACGTGCCACGTTGCACTTTCGGCGTTGCAAAAGCTGCACGCGTACCACTGCAGCAACAGTGCGAGACACCGCAAAGCTTATGGTAGCTGGACTTAGCACCCTCGTAAACTGCAATGCTTCTTCCGTCAAAAGTCGATGATTATTGTGTAGACACTATACGAACACGCGGAATTCCAAAGCGGCCCACATTTCACAACTGTCAGCTCTAAGGCGTGATCGCTTATACCGTTATACGCTCGGTAACGATGGTCCGTAGGCTTCGTACTAATTATATAGGCTAAGCGTTTATCACGGTAGTATTGCCAAACACGTAGGCACATAAGCGTTCAAGTTGGCCTCGGCTTGTCCGTACGTTATGATAGCACGGGAAAGTGGACGGCGATAAGACTCACATGATCCGATGAGCGCGTAGATGGTAAGTGCGCCGATCAGTATGGCCGCCAGGCACACTGCCAGGCATGGCTGGACCGGAAATGGGCGATCCTCATCCTCCTTCTGACTCCGGCGCTTGCTGCATGCGGGCGACGTGGTTAGGCTTAGGGCCAGTACGTTAGGATTAACCTTTATTTGCTGGTGGCCACGTTCAATACTGTTTCGGTATTCTCGGGGTTAAACTGACACCGACCAAAGTTCGAACTATAGTCTATACATTTTGAGGCCGCTTCGGCTACTTTCCTCGGGTTTCGAGGCCGAATTTATTTCGAAAGCCAGCTGTCGGGCTTACAACATCCAAGTGAAAGGCTTGCACCGCCACTGGCGGCACTTATCATTTTTAAAGTCATAAGGGCTCATTCACAACTTCGACTATAGTCTTTTGCAGAAGTTCCGTGCAGCAGAGCCAATGCCACGAGGCCACCGAGCGCATAATTCTTCCGAGCGAGACGAAATGTCATTGTTCGGACGCGCACCTGCGAGCCCCCTCTGTCCTTCTCCAAGGTGGCTCCTGCCACAGCAACGTCCACCACTGGCAGACGCCATGGCACGGAGGGTTACGTTTAACACGTGTTTGCCCTTTTCATTGGCAGGAGGGGCCTGTAGCTTCCGCAGTGCTGCACGGAACCCCTGAAACAGACTATAGCAACGGTCGCGCGACTAGGGTAACAAGGGTAGTCGCAAAGCTACTGTTTACAAATGGTCTGCATATGGCCGCTTTGGTTGGAGGGCGACTGCTTTGGCTCAGTCGCGATCGCTGCTAGACCTTTAAGACGCACGACTGCAGTCGCAAACCTCCGAGTCAAACACATGCGCTGGGAAAGGGCGTCTATTTCTTTTACGAGTTAATGGCGGTGAGAGCAAGCAGACTCGAGCTCCATGTGGCGACGAGCGAGTCCTTCTCGCAGATGTGAACCTCAGTCGCTTTGAGTCGCATGCTTGATCTCCAGTCGCAAATGGCTGCAGTCTGTACGAGACATTCGTCGCAGTGAGATCGTCAACCTATACCCAGATGCACCCGACTCTTCCAAGCGAAGCAAACAAACTCGTGTTGAGAGCTTACCGCATGATTTCGAGGGAGTCTACCTTTCCGCTCTTGAATTGGTTGGCAAGAGCATTCACCTGTGAATAGAAAAGGCCGATGTCGTGAAATAGAAGAAGAAGAAAAAAAAAAAAACGATCTGTAACACAGGCAAGGTTTACAACGTGTGGTCGCAAATGCGTAGGGAAAGAGGTGCTGATGTTAAAGTAAGCCAGCTCTGAGCCATAAAGCGCATTTACCTGATCTTGATACACTAAGTTATACAAAAATTTAATTGCAACTACTGGCGCTAAGCGTGAAAGAAGTGCCTGAACACTGCACCGTGCCTCTTTATCTTTACATCAGTTGTACTTTATACTTCCCTCTCGTCGCTTCAGACTCACCTCTTCCCCTTGACGTAAGGTCCCATTTCCGTCACGTAGTTGGCGATTCATACTTGACTACTTTTACTCCCAGTACTCTCAGCTGTTGTCAAACTCCGAAGTGATGGCAAGCTCTACGCGTCGCGGGATGACATTACAGGTTTTGATTTTCTGGCGCTACTAGCGCCACGTTTATTGTAGATTACTGTGCGATAGGTCGTGACGTCATCGCGGCACTATACATAAAGGAACTACCTGTTTTGGTTTGAAGACGCCGTTTTTAGGTAATTTAAGGTTGTCATCGAGATGAGGTTCTATACAAACTGAATCACTCTGTAGATTACATGACACTCAATCAAGTTTGACATCGGCAACATCCGAATATGATTGCAACATGATTATGATGAATATGACTGCAATATGTCATATTCGGATGTTGCCAATCGGCAACATCCGAATAAGTTGCTCTTTTAAGAAGTATATAATTCGCGCTACATATGCCACAGTCGATTCTTAAATGGTGCGCTCGCGGAGCTTAAGTGTACGTACTTAAGTGAACGAAAGACCGCAGAGGCATACCGGACTGAGGAGGGTGGCGACGATTCCCTTAGAAGCTGCGGGTGCCTTCTTCTTGGGCCGCGGCTCTTCGTCTTCTTCACCTGGAGAAATTTGGGTCCCCTCGGCTGACGGGCTGAAGGTGGTCGTCTTGGTGGCGTCACCCTTCCTCCTGCCACCCACGTTCGCCAGGATCGACCGAAGACCCTCGCCGTCCTTTCTAATCAATCAATCAATCAATCAATCAATCAATCAATCAATCAATCAATCAATCAATCAATCAATCAATCAATCAATCAATCAATCATCGGTATTCTGGTGCACGCGATTGCATTGTGCGTGGCTATTGGTTTGTATGGTAGAATGCTACGAGCACTCGTTCGGAAATGAGAATTGGGTAACACCCCCCGAGCGATAGTTTCTGCAGCTCAGGGGGGATGGCCGCTCGTGAAGAGGCTTAAAGTTAGATTGAAAGAGAAGAACGAGAGAGCACATAACTGTGCTGCGTGCTCTGCACAGGCCTTGCTCCTCGGGTCAGTGTGTAACGTTATCTTATCTATATTATTTTTGTTAGCTCTTATCCATTTAGTTTCCATTTTTTTCATTTGTGTTATCATTCTTAGTTGCATCAACGTTATCATTTATTGGTATTATATGCCTACGCTTTCGCGCCGTTACTTTCACACGCGTTTATGTCGTTCTATCTTATCTATCGATAATCTAGCTTATCATATATTATTTAGCTCATCTTTGCCTTATTGTCGTTAAACTTCTCTATTTGTATCTACGGAACTGTATATATGTCTTTGCATACTTTGACATATCGTTGTCCGAGTATACAACCTGCTACCTATCGCTTGCTTTCTACCTACCTCTGTCCCTGTCTCTCTCGCT
The DNA here is from genome assembly GCA_013339685.2 of Hyalomma asiaticum. Taxonomy (NCBI): domain Eukaryota; kingdom Metazoa; phylum Arthropoda; class Arachnida; order Ixodida; family Ixodidae; genus Hyalomma; species Hyalomma asiaticum. The sequence continues at coordinate 5,342,680 of CM023490.1, forward strand.
ATATCTTTTCTGTCGTTATCTCCACCATTGCCACTCGCTGTCTATCTTTATGTATCTCCGTCTACCTTTGCTCATTTTGTTTTATCATACGAACGCGTTTACACTTGGTTCCGTTCACGTGCGTCGCGTTTGTTGCAAGTTTCGTTTATTTTTTTTCTCATTTTCTTTTGTGGGGGGGGGGGGGGATGTGGTACCATACGTGCTGTCGACGCCACGGTGTGGTCACAATCACAGCGTCTCATGAGACACTTCAGGGCCGAGCACAGTATGGGCGGTGATAACAGCTCTACGAAATTTAATACAGTCTGACAATAAAGCACAGAAGGCCCTCGCAATGTACGGTAGACAAAGTGGCGTGTTTCGAATGGCGTAAGAGAGGTAGACTGACTCGTGCGAAAGAGTGACACAAAACTGCTCATCACGCTTTAGTCCCCTAATTCATTTCCCTTATCCCCAGCGGCCAAGAGCCGTCCTTTTCTCTCAGGAAAGGTCACATTAGTTTTCAGCTAAGGTCCCTGCATTTCCTTTGAGGGGAGACCTAGGGACTTTTAACTTCACCGTGAAGCCGTCCTATCGCTCTGCACCAGGCGTCTGCCGCACGGCAAGCGGCAGAAATAGAGAGAGAGAGGTAGGGTCGATATGAAGTGGAGGCACCTTTCCTTGTCTTCCAATAGCGGGCGGAGCGACGTCCGCATCGCGGCGCGGAAAGGCGGCTTCAGCGTTTTAAGGTTTTCACCTTAACATGTGAGAAGGCAGCTAAGGAACAGGAGTCCAAATCACCTGGGTGCACGGAGTGCCCCGCGGGCCGTCGGTGGCGCAGCAGCTGGTGGTGCGGCGGGTTGGGCCGGTTGCGCGGAACTGGCGGCTTCCATCGTGAGAGGCTATATCTCGTATCTGCCACAGGCTTTACACGGGAAAGCGACGCTCGGGCTCGGTTGCGACGGTGTATACCGGGCGAAGATGGCCGCTGTCAACGGAAGGGTGCTCGCGTGCTGCCGAAAGGTTCTTCTCCTTGACGATGATTACAATGATGATGATGATGACATATAATATGACAAGTACCCACTGTTATAGCACGATATATACGCGCTGCTGTTAGTCGTCATGGCACGTTTGCTTAACGCGTTAGCATTTAGGGGTACGTGGCAGTTTGACAAAGCGTGTTCAAGTTTGTGCTAACACTACTGTATCGATTGCGTACTGTTGGCTACCGTACTTACCAGATCAGTACTTTGTTTATTCCTTCCTTCTTTCCATTCTTTCTTTAATTCATTATGTGGGAATTCAGTCTGAAGGAACCTTTTCTGCACTTTATCGCACATGGCGGGCCGAGAGCAATATTGCGTCGGCTTTTCCCTCTTACGTCATACCACCGCCGCCGACGTACTAAGGCTACACTAAAAAATCGTATTCGTGTTGTGGCTTATTCCCCAGAAGAATTCACTAAACCGGCGCTTACGCAGCAAAACTGCCCATCACGACAGCTAACACTTTCATTTCTGGGTACCAGCTTCGCTGCATGCTGACTGCCGTAGCGGTGGTGCACCCTTTACAGGCAAACCGCGAAAGGTGCCTGAAGTCTTCGATTTGGTTCTGACGTGTGATAGGACCGTCGACTTCATGTGCGTAGCAGCCTGTACAAAGTAATCTGCGATTTACTGGCCTTGGAAGTTGTCGCAGTTCGATCATTCAATTCGAGGGTTAGTAATTAGAAGGCCCAAGCTGTTCCATTGTCTAATCATCGAAGTTTTGTGTGAAATGATTCTGGATAGAATTAGGAGCCTTGACCGTGTAGTCGACTTGTCTGAGATTTATTTTCCGCATATAATCTTTAATAAAGACCATTGAAGCCATTGAGTTTGAAGAACACAAAATGATGTTTCGGGAGATGAAATACCTTGGTCGTGTACCACTGCATGACAAAAACAAAGGACCGATTTAGATCCCCAAGCTTCGTTTTACGGTTTTGACATTGATATGTGGTCGGTTTTACGAATAACTCTTTACTATAATTTTCACATGAAGTATCTCAGATTATAAATGTCTACCGTAAATTATGCATACTGGAGCATCAATTGGTCATGTATGATATTATAAACTTTATAAACGGCTCGTATCACTAGAAAAAAAAAGTAAAGGCAGTTTCATGCCTGTGAAATGTGAGTAAACAGTGGAACTGGGGAAAGGGTGTCAGGTTCACTACACTCGGTGTAGCACTGTCAATATCACTATCATATAGCAGGGGGTTCAGGGCAAGGATGTGGGTAGCGGGTTGAAGGCAAGCGCGGTTCAGCTCATGATATCATGATGTCACTATTATGTTGCACTATCATTATCACTAGCATCGTCAAGTAGCAATGGCCGAGGGTAATGATGTTCGTAATGGGTCGAGGACAAGCGCAGGTCCGCTTTTCCCTTCTGCGCAACCCGAGACTTGTTTTCTTCAGCTCTCCCTCTCTTGCTCTCATTTTCTCTTACTCTCGCCCATAACAAGTTGTGTTGCAGTCGTCAGCACAACGCAATATCACGGTTTTCACAAATGTGTGTTCTGCAAGCGCGGGTGTATAACCTAGTGTTTATGACGCTCGCCTTCGCACCGTGGATGCCCACGTTAGAATCCCTCTTCGCCAAGAAAGTTTTTGTTTCATTTATTTCTTTATGTTAGAAATCGTATCACATGACGTTCCTCTCTCTCCACTTGGCTACAGTAGTTTTCAATCAACGCCGCGCACGGCTGGAACTGCAGCTTAAACAGCTCCGCCGTCAAAAGGTGGCAGACACACGCAAGGCTCCTTGCATGTTGGAAATGTTAAAACACCCGGAGTCGGTAACATGGCTGCAACGTGTCGCGTGCGATCACGCACGCACAAGGGGGTGAGTTTGGTGAACCACGCTTAGGCGCAGTGGTGGATGAACTGTGGTGTGCTTGCTTGGTGCGTCGATGGCGTCGGCTCGGTCCCTACTCAAACCGAGATACCTTCATTCGAGAAACAAGATTTGGCGTTGTACGAAGATACCTCTCTGATAAATTTGGCGGTACAGTTTTCTTTTTTTTTTCGCTACGATGTCATCAACGACGCCACCCCTGACGCCACTGATGGCGTCATCGTGAATCGCAACCTGCTCCCATTAAGAAGTCACTGACGTCACCTGTAGCGTCATCGATGGCGGCAGCGTGGCGTCATTGTGACCTCGGGTTGTGACGATATACTGACCTCACCAGCTGTTGCCACGTGACATCCGTTCCTGTTGTCACGTGACATTTCTTTCGCTGTAGGCGGCTGTGGCGGGTTTTCGACAAGGTCATTGCTAGCTTTCTCAAGCTCTCTCACCACGGGACACATGAGGCAATCGAGCCTTTAAAGAAAGTCAAAGAATATTCATTTCCACGTGATCGACTAACTTCAAATTTCTTTGTTAGTTGAAGGGAGGAGGAAAGCGCACGTTGTCCCGGACAACTAAGTGCGCAGTGACGTCGTCCTTCTCGTGACGTCAGCGGCACCTTCGTCGTCGTCGCGCGGCTCGTCCGTCGGCGTGTCACTTGCAGCCGAAGTGGTGCGTCTGGGTGCAGGTCTGTCGTCCGTCGGCAAGAACACCAAGTCTCTTTCTCGGGCGTCGTCTGCGGCGCCTTGATAGCGAAATGGCAACTGGATCGCCTGCGAACGCAGAGTGACTACTTAAACCTTCTGCAGGCGTAGGTGCACCCATAGAGTTTACTTGAGTTTATTTCTCTCATACAGAAAAAAGAACAAGAGCTAAAGGCAATTTGCCTGACGGGGTCTCTTACTCCTGTGCACTTTCGGCGTGCATGTACTACATCGTTTCTATGCAGGTAACGCAATACAACAACAACCAAACAGCCAGACAAATAAATTAAACATGCACCATACGTAGTTTTCGCTGCAAATAAAAGAAAATACATCGAATTTGCCGGCTCAGTCCTGTGACGTAAAACACTTTCGCGCGTGTAATTAAGATCGGCGGTCCTAAAGCTCTTGCGTGCGAAAGCACAGGAACGAAGAAGACACAAGGACGAGCTCTTTCTAACAAATAATTTATTACCGAAAAAAATAATAAACGCTCGCTTAAGGACACACAGGTACGCGCAATCCAGTCAACATGACAGTGAAGAGCGCATATTACATTCACTTGTGATAAAGTGCGGTGGAATTGCGCAGACCAGTCAACACAACACAGATATGGCGCATAAAACTACACTTGTGACAAAATGTCTTTAAAGATATGAAGAAACGAGCGTCATTTTTTCAGTCGAGACAGTAGATGGATTGCTGATTCACTTTTCTTGTTTTTCAGTTCAGAAAGCTTCTACAGTTTCTGTCGAACTTTGTTTATATGTTTAAACAGGACGCCAGTGTTGCTTAAGCGAGGTTTACACTCATGATTATGACAATGCATAGCTAGATGTGTACTAGGGCGACCTTTGGGACTGGAGAAATGTTCCCTTTGTCTTGTATTTATGCATCGGTCGGTCCGTTTTAAGTAGACACGACCGCACGTCGTAACAATACTGTACACTACATTCCTCGCACAATCAGCGTATTGGTTTTCACCCGGATGTCTAATACTACATTCTTCCTTTGCAGCTTTCTTGCTTTTTCTCTTGTGCTTCGCCCACTCGTCATGTTTCACTTCGTGGAGATGCGTGGATATTTTTTAAAACCCTGTTCGAGCTTTTTCATTAGTCTAGTGCATCACAGCGATCGCTACTCAGCCTCTTGAAAACGATCAATTCGCTTTGGAAACGCGAGGTTTTATGGCATGATGATACGACTTTAACAGCGCGACTTTAACAAGCATTGGGTATGCCATTATTTACGAGCCTGTAATGTATTGAGGCAAAGTTCTGAAATGGCTTCCCAACTATAGGGCCGAGTTCAACAACATACATGTCCCGGTAGAAATTCCAGCTTGATATTAAAAAAAAAAAATTTGTAGCTAGCTCGTTATCCAACGGTGTTTCAAAAGTAAAAGTCAACGCTTTGCCTCGAGAACTGAGGGCTCGCACAACCCCATCCCTGAATGCGTCGTTGCTAGCGTGACAGCCCAAATACCAAGAATCATAGACAAATAACTGGCAAGAGACTTAGATATGTAGATTATTTCTTGATATTGGGTTGCCCCCGTACGGGAGAGCATAAACGCGTGTGGCTAAAAGCGTGTATCTTACTAGGAGGAAACTCTTGTCATAGAGCAACACACGAAAAGGGAATTTTAAAGCAAACGTAAGGGGGGAAAATGGTGGTTACCGTTTAACATCACTATGCGAACACTAAACGCGCTTTTTAATGCGCAGCTTGCGGAAATAGGAAAAAAAAAAAGATATACTTACCGGAACATCATCCCTGCAGGGCAACAGTGTACGCCATCAGGTTTCAGCATACTTCGTAGCAGAGCAGTGATGCATTACAATCGAACCGAAGCGAAAGCAGACAGCAAAATAGACTAGTGGAAGGTACGCCAACGCGCATGCTAAACGACAAAGGTGAGTTTATTCGGCGACAAGAAATCTTCTTAAACAAAGTTATGGCCAACTCTGTACACACACCACACGTCTACTGGACGAATGGCAGCAAGCTATCCGGCCTTGGAGAGAAAATACTTCCATGTGATGCATACCTTTTTCAGATGCTTTGCACAGCAGATTTAGAACGCCTCATATGGAGATGCGCAGCTTTCTTAAAAAGCAGACACATTCGACATCTGCTGCACGCTGACGTAATAGCTCTACGGAATTTATTGCGGTTTGACAGTGAAGCACAGAAAGCTCTCGCAGTATATGGCACTCAAAGTGGCCCGTTTCAAGCGGTGCATAGGAGAGATCGACTGACTAGTGTGAAGGCGCGACATGAAATTTCTCACCACCACTTAATCTCTAACCTGTTTCCCACCTCATCCCCAACAGCGGCCAAGAGCCGCCTCTTTCTCTCAATAAAAGGTCTTCATTCATTCATTCATTCATTCATTCATTCATTCATTCATTCATTCATTCATTCATTCATTCATTCATTCAATGACTTGCTTGCATATTCACTCATTTAAGCTGGAGCTCTGCCATCAGAAACGGCGCGCGCATATGAGTTATAACGAGATAGGGAAAGCAAAGGGTTTTCAATGGTGGATAATTACTTTTGTGTTCACATGACCTCAAGAGTTATCGGTTGCAACCTGAACTGGGTCTAAATGTTTCTCGGGCAAAGCCACTGATGAAACCTTGATGATGACAAAAATTTGGGAAATATTAAGTCTAACGCGCATTGTTAAGATATGCGCATTGCCGAAACCTCGCAATGACGGTTTCGTGCCAATGATATGCCTGATTCGAGACGAAATCGTGCTTGATGGGCCCACGCACTCCTGACGCAATCAAAAGCTCCCCCGAACGAACGTGTGGGAATGACATCGCACACGTCGTCACCGCCTTTTACTGAGATAACGCACACAGCATTTGTTTTCTTTCCTTTCATAGGTGTGTTGTCGTCACTGGAAAAAGATGCCCTGCGTGAACTTTATACACCCTTTGTAGCCGTGAAATCTTCCTCTGTGTCGCTCTCTTACCTCCTGGTCAAGCTGAGGAACAGTGTTATTTACCATTAAACCAATAAAGTGGCGTTTACGGTCGCTAAACACTACCTGTGGTAGCAGCCCGATACCTGCGTGATTTTTTTTTTGTCCTAACATACGTGCGCTTTCTTTGAGGTACGGCGCGTGGACACGGCGCTGAAAACAAGACACAAAGGCGGAGCATTGTGTCGTCCTGCGCCATTTTCGTACGTTAAGCCGCAAGATAGTCATCATTGTCATCATCACAACCACCACTACTATCATAGTCATCATGTTTACGCCCACTGCAGGACAAAGATCTCTGCCATAGATTTTCAATTATCCCGGTCACGCGGTAACTGCGACCACCGTCTACCTCATGCCCCCCGCAAACTTTGTGATTTCATCTGTCCACCTAACTTTCTGCCGCCCCCTGCCACGCTAGCCTTCTCTAGGGATCCATTTCCTTCACTTTAACAGCAATCGGTTACCTTGCCTTCTCATTACATACGCCTCTTCTTGATTCCAGCAATATATTCAGCGCCAGCTAGCCTACCAGTGTTCCGTCTTGTACATCTCCAGACTGGACGCGTGGTGAAAACGGGAAGTACTTACGTATCTGAAAAATGAAAGGAAGAGACGTAAACAGTGTTACGGCGTGTGCTGTGACAAACACGCAGGTCATATAAAAAAACAGCGAGTGAGGTTGCGCTCCGCTTATTGGTGCACAAGTGAAAATTAGAGTTCGAGAGCTGAGTTTCACGTTACGAGTAGCACCAGCTGCATGAATCGAACATATGATGAAACCAAGGGAATTGTGGAGGAATGAAAAGTGGAGCAAGGCCTTTTGAATGCGCATTGTATTTGTTTTTATGGTATCTGTATAATTCCATTTATTGTGGCACTGTATTTCCATGCACACACTCAAACCCTCTCCTTAGAATTACCTGTGTGAAGCTGTCAGCATTTTCCAAATAAATAAATAAATAAATAAATAAATAAATAAATAAATAAATAAATAAATAAATAAATTGTAGTGAAGCACACCGGCAGCAGCTCTGACTCATCGCGAAGAAGACGACGTTGACGCTGGTGTTGTTTGAGCTCAGCTGTTTCTAATATAGCGAGCGTGTCCTGTTAACGTCTTGTCTGATTATACCTCGTTACATTTGGTGGTTACAAAATAAATAAATAAACCGTAGTATTAGTAACGAATGCCAAAAATATACGACTATGGGAGCTCATTTGGGCTAGCTCGTAGCTGTTCAAGGTGAGACTATTTTGCGCACCCGTAACAACGAAAGACACCTTGTCCTTGTCGTTCTTTGTGTCCTTCGTCGTTAAGGGTGCGCAAAACAGTCTCACCATGATGCCGTTATGGCTTTCGGATGCAGTTACTCGAATGAAAATAGTATGCATGCAAGAGACGTCGTACCATTAATTTGATCTTGTGCATTCTTATCAGTAGTCGTAGTAGGGGTTCCCGTAGTAGTGGTCGACGCTGTGTCAATCAAGCAAGCAGTCAATCAATAAATCAATCAATACAGCAACTTTACCCTGCGTCCACCTGCCTAGAACATCGCGGGATAAGATGAACTGCAGTAACGTTCGCCATTAATACAAGCAGAAAAAAAAGGACAGCTCCTCCCTAGCGCGAAGACTGAAAGGGAATGAAAGAGATAGAAAGGAGAGAAAAGCCGTAGTAGAGGGCTCTAGAAATTTCAACCGCTCTTCTTCAACGTGCACTGAAAGCGCACAGTACACGGGTCTCTGGCATTTTCGCCTCCATCGAAAATGCCAGCGCGCACGTCCAGGTGATGCATCCGCCGGCCGCAGTTTTGCCAGGGCAGTAGTGGACTGTGGCCACGTGCGCAAGGGAAGAAAGAAGTGCGCTTGCGAACGCCGAACATTGAGAATCGCATAGAAGAACACGCGCACTCTTTGAGACCAGAACTAACGACAACGATAGCTACTGATACCAACTACTTTTTATTTACGGCGAAAGAACAGCTTCACTCTTAAAAATATGATTTGTAAGCAAACTGCGCTTATATCAAGCCTGTAATGTAATAAAAAGGTGACGGAAGTGTGCCAAGGAATGCGCACTGGAGGGCCTACGGTAACACGGGCAGGGTTCGCTTACAAGATCCGACGACCACGTATACGACCATGACAATCACCAAGAAGGCGGTCAGGCCGATACCCAGGCACTGCTGGAGCGGGAACGGCTCGGCATTCTCCTCTTTGTTCATGCGACGCTTGCTGCATGCGGAGGAAAAAAAAAAAAGCAACAAACTTATTCGGTGTTTCAAAACCACCGTCTGGCTAGCCACCGAAGCAGTCCTTTCAGAGCATTCGTGACACCAACTATCGATTCTAGTGTTCTATATTTATCCGCGGCACTTTAGACCAACGTTAAGAGATCAATTGCTTTTGACTAAGCCGCCATGTGTCCTTACAGTATCCGAGCTTTTCACTTCACCTGTAATTTCTCTCCTTTAGTCATAAGTATGTACACAGTGCTTTGCTTCGTTCTGCCAGAACGACGCTTTATTTAGTTCCACCAGAACAGTTCCTCTAGAACAGTGTTTTATTTAGTTCTACCAAAACCTCTATCAATGGACCCCTTGTTTTCATAAAGCTTTCTTCTTGTCCCACAGATTAACTTCCATTGTTCATTTGAAGTCATTAACTGCTCGCATAGTTTATTTTTCTGTTATGCACATGTTATTGGGATTTGAAATAGCCGCCGTGAGAACTCCCTGCACAAGTTGGTCACTGAAGAATTAGCTGAACAATTGCCAAATCTATGTTGATTAATTAATTACTCATTATTCCTGATGTCTTTTCTATGTATAGCTCTTCACCGAGCATCCTTTTCCTTCTGTTCTGTGTCTATAAAAGTGTGTGTACTCACTCCTGCAGTATCTTCATGTGCAAAATGCCAATATATGTAAAAAAACAAAGAAATAAATAATAAAGAAAATGAAAAAAAAACACATAAATACACGAAGTCGAGTGTCTGACGAAATCTTGTCTTGTCGGGAGTAAACATTGGTAAAAGCACAGATGGACGCCGACTGAGGAAAATAAAATTTACTGACGTTTCGGCTTCCGCACGGGGCCTTGTTAAAGACTCCCTTTGATTCATTGTTCACAATCAATATTTGATTCGTCGTGAACAATTTTTGTGACGCTGATAACTTAACAAGAAAGGTTCAGCTTTGTCCACGTGTCAACCCCGGTGCACGTCTCCTTAACGTCACACTCTTTTAATGAAGCCTCGGCACGTCGCCTGCACTCCATTCCTCGTTCTCATGACACTTTGCTTGCTACCTTACTTAGTACCTTACTTGCTTGCCAAGTTACCACGTTGAATATTTGACAATAATAATTCTAAATGTCTTCTAGAACATTTATAATGCTTATAAAAGAACACCAGGTGGTCAAGTTGTACGGAGCTCTCCACTACGGCGTTTCTCACAATTAAATCGCGGTTTTGGTACTTTAAACCCCAGAAATCTATCAACGGTACTCACCGCAACACTTCGAGGGAGTCCTTTCTCTCCACTTTGTGGCGGCGGACAAGTTGGAGCTGTGTGTGTGACAGAAAAACACGGGTGGCGACACCGCCATTAAGTTAACCTATTGCCACACTGCACGTGATCTACGTAACTTGCGTCTGCTAGTGAATATACAGGGGCCATCCGGATAATAAGGTCTATTTATTTACACAAAGAATTCAGAACACGACACTTGTTCAAACAAAAAAGTACCGGGCATTTGGCTTTGAAACTAGGAAATGCATCCAACGAGGGTGGTTATTGCCAACGTGGGGAAGGAAGTTGGGAGACGTCACACAGGCTGCAACTGCGTTTAAAGTGTTAAGTGAAACTTCTTGTGAAGCATGACGATGTTGCCTATCTTGTGGCGGGAATCTAAGGTCTGTGCATTTGACTGCTATATGCCAAAGTGAGTGAAACGTTATTTCACTCACTCACTCACTCACTCACTCACTCACTCACTCACTCACTCACTCACTCACTCACTCACTCACTCACTCACTCACTCACTCACTCACTCACTCACTCACTCACTCACTCACTCACTCACTCATACTCAGCCCTACTTCCCCCTTTCTCCCTCCTTCCATTCATCCATCCATCCACCAAAACGCCCACTCATCCGTCCGTACATCCGCTCATCCATCCATCTATCCATATGTCCATCCACCCACTCACCCGTCCGTCCACCCATCCATCCATCCGTCCTTCCATCCATCCGTCGCGCTTGGTCTTGTCACACACAGCTCGATCGAATCAATCAATCAATCAATCAATCAATCAATCAATCAATCAATCAATCAATCAATCAATCAATCAATCAATCACTGAGCGTGCGCACCGGGTTGAGGCCCATCAACGTGGCCACCAGTCCGTTGTCCTTATTCTCGGCTGGCTCCTTCCCAGACTTGCCTTCCTCGCCGTCATCGTCGTCCCATCGCTCCGCAGCGCCACTCCTGCACAACGGCGGCTTGTCTGAATCTCCAGAGATTACGAGGGTTTACCACGGTGCCGACTTGCATTACAATTTTATAGATCTTGAAGGTGCGTGCCAGGGCCACGTATTTATATACCGCTAAAAAATGAATGGTATTGTGTTCTTACGTGACCAGAGACGTCACGTAGCGAGTTTAATTAAATACCATTTAGCCAATGTGGACTAAATACGAGGGAGAAAAAGAACCTTTGAAATTTGTGTCATGCCTGCGTTGAGATGGTTTAGGCGCATAATTCGAAATGAAACCTGGACCTTCATTTTCTCTTCTACTGTGAAACTGACGATGGTGATATCCACGATAATTCTCAAAAGAACGATTTACCAATGTAAACTGATTCATTGTTCCACTTGAGTGTCCCTTCAATTGTGACCACGTTATCACCGTAAACTACTTGATCTCCTTTGCTCACCTAACTTCCTGCTTGCACCTACCGCGTTTGCCTTAATTTGTCTAGGAATGCATCGTTTTGCCTACTTTTGACGACTATCTGTTGGCTTCTGATTACATGCCCTGCCCATGCACACTTTTCTATACCCTAGTCCGCCGTGGTTGTCAAGCGGCTATTGTGCTTGACAGCTTGATTCCGGACGCGGCGCTCTCATTCTCATTGAGGAGAAAATTTCAGAGACTCGCGTACTGAGCGTTATCAGTGCGCGTAAAAGGGTGCTTGAAATGGTTGTTGACAACGTGTCACTGATTAGGCTGCGGCATTATCAAATCTTGCATATCATACATTAAACCAAGTACCTTGCACCACGGCAGCTGTAAGCTTGTTGTGTCGCTTTCCTTTTTACCATTGTCGTTTTTTTCAACTCGCTTATCTGCGGTGTGCCCCGCTAGCGACGGCTGTGCCTTTCGCGGCAGCCGCTACTGACCTGCTCGCGCCAGCCGGCCTCAATAGTGTTGGGCCAGTGCCTTCTCTATAACTCATATAGAGAAGGCACTGGTTGTGCTGGCTGGATAGAATACCCTATAGTTGTGCGCCGACGAAGCGAGTGTACGCTGTAAGATGCCGCGACGATACCCGTGGCTGACCTTCCGGTGCTCAGGACGTCAGTTGGGAAAGCCAATCACATCACTAGTTGCGTGTCGGATGCACGACCCATGGGTAGGCGCGCTTCAAATTCTTTGTTCTTTATCTTTAAAAAATGCACATATTTAAAACCTCGTAGTAAATCACATACTTCACGCAGAGCGCTGATAATGGTCTCCTAAAAAATCTCAAGGAGTTAAGATACCGGCGAAATTGCATTTGTGTAAAATCATCAGAACTGTTCCATGGTCCACTTAAAGGACTCCAGGTGGTCTAAATTCTGGAGTATTCAGCTACGGCATGGTCCTTGCTCGTATCGTGGCTTTAACACGTAAAACGCCAGCAAGTGCACGAAGTTAGTTAAGAAGGTTCCCTCATCATACTTTGCGAATTTACGCTCACAAATGCGGTATTACTTGGCTGTGCTGGGGGCTGTTGAGGCAGTTGCGGCGCTAGGGGCACTCGCTGCCGGTCGTGATTCGGGCTCTGGTTCCGGCTGCGGAGCCGCCTCGGGATTCATGGTGACGTCAGAGGGTGCCTGGCAGACGAGATGGCTTGCAGGTCGCGGGCGCGATTAGCGGAGCTGCTGTACGCGTAGGCTCGATCGGCCTGCACGAGAATGAGACATGCGCGTGCATGATTTCTTTTTTTCTTTGCTTTCCCGTCGGTTAATGGCGCATACCCACTATAAGCCGGATCGGCCAACAAGTCGGCGGTTAACGCTAGTGAGAAAAAAAAAAATAAGAAGAGGAAAATGTATTACTGGGGAAATCTCGGGGTGCGATCCTGGAGATTGTCAAATTCCACTATCTTGGCAGCTCTGATTGGCTCAGACGGCGGCTACGGGCTCCCTTATTGCTCAAAAATGCCGTCATTACAGAATTTTACGAGAAGACGGAGTTTGAATGTCCAGGACAGCACCATCGGTAAGTTTGTGCATAACGCTGAAAGCGTGCCACTTCTCATGACGATGATCCAAAAATTTATGGCTCGTACCCACAATGCAGTAATGACCGCGAACCGAAAGTTTGAATTGCTAGTTCCTCTCTTGAGCACGGCACCGCACCAGAGATGCATGTGTTTCAACCGCTCAATTTGCAGGCCACGATTACCTGGGCTGTCTGCTCCTACCTTGCTGGCACGTGCGCACTGGTCCCCGATGGCACTTCACCGGCTTGGCCTGCTTCTGCATTTTTCATGCCGACGCTGAACAAGCAAATCTGGACGCACATCTGGCCGCTAGGGGCATCGACGACTACGCCTGACGGAACCGGCTCAGCATACTTAAGCGAATCACCAGCAGATCACCTCGGGCACGGCACCGCACCAGAGATGCATGTGTTTCAACCGCTCAATTTGCAGGTTAGTGACTACAAAGACGCCGTCTGTGTTAGGAGTAGCAATTACTGTTTGATTGCGGTGTCGTGCCCAGCCGAATGGTGTGATGCTTTGAAACGATCTTTGTCGCGAATATCTCGTTTCTGTCTGGTCATCTTTGATATGCTGCTCATGCTGTCGGGTGATATTGAATCGAACCCAGGGCCTATGAGCAAGACCGAGTCTGAGGCTTTCGCCGCAGCTATGTCAACAATACAGAAATTAGAGGAAGGGCATGCAGCCTTGTCAGTGCAATTAAGCGAGACCATTGAAAAACTGACGGCTTCTACGAACGAAGTGGCTCGTTTGACTGAACGCATTTTAGCGCTTGAATCATCTGTCACGTCACGTTCGCCAACTGATACCGGTACGGCTAGTAACTCCCTGCACCAAATTTCGGATCATTTGACCGAGATTACGTCCAGGTGTAACGATACCGAAAACAGACAGAGGCGGTCTAACTTGCTTTTTTTTGGAATAGAAGACGACCCTAAGGAGGGATGGGCAGCATCTGAAAAAAGAATAATCGAATTCTGCTCCGAAAAATTGAACATTTCTTTGACTGGCGCACAATTCGAGCGTGTGCACAGGCTGGGGAAATTCAGAGACAGCAAACAGAGACCCATAATAGCCAAACTGACTTTCTTTAAAGATAAGCAGCAAATTCTTGCGTCTGCTCCAAAACTAAAAGGGTCCAAATATTCTATCGGAGAAGATTTTTCTCTAGCTACGCGACAGGCAAGAAAAAGCCTAATTGAATTCGCTAAAACGCAAAGAAAACCGTTTAAGCTCTCAGTTGACAGGCTACGCATGGATGGCAAAACCTACATACTTGATCATGCCAGCAAAACCGTTATTTTATCAGAAAGATAGCTCGCAACCAGAACATGTCCACCTAAACACCCCCAGAAACCTAAAGCACATTTGGCGACCCCTTCTTTTCTGATATCATTTACTAACATTAGAAGCATAATACCCAAGCGCGATACAATCTGCTCTTTTCTGGAAGACAACAATTCCGATATACTCGTGCTCACGGAAACTTGGCTGTACCCTGCAATCACAAATAACGAAGTTCTTGCTGGTAGTGAAAGCTATAACATATACCGCAAAGATCGCGTCGACAGGAGAGGTGGTGGTGTACTTCTTGGTGTAAAAAATACAATCTCTTCTTATGTGCTGAATCTTGACTCGCCTATTGAAATAATTTGGATAGTGTGTGTGACTAAACACGCTAAAATTCTGGTTGGCAATTGTTATCGTCCGCCTGATTCTAATAATACATTTGTACGTGACCTTCGTCATAGCATCAAAAATGCCAAAGATCTTTGCCCTACTGGTGTAGTTTACCTCTTCGGTGACTTCAACCTCCCGCTGATTGATTGGGCAAACTTATCATCACCATGCTGCCTTTCCACAGAATTCATTAACTTAGTCTTGGACTTTAACCTCTCGCAAGTCATTGATCAACCAACCCGTGGTTTAAATACGTTAGACCTGTTGCTAACTAATGCTCCTGGTTCAGTGAAGACAGTCTCTTGCCTAAGGGGCTTCAGTGATCACAATTTAATCGAGGTAACGTTGGACTTACCTGTACCATTTGCAGGAATATCCAAAAAGAAAATTCGGGACTACAGCAAAGCAGATTTTGGCAAAATAAGTGCACAGCTCGAAGAATTTTTCAGCAAAGACCTCTTCCCGTCATTCTACAACCGGTCTGTAAATGAAAACTGGGTGCTTTTTAGAGACAAGATGTCTTCATTGATAAACCAATATATCCCTGTTATCACTGTTTCTAATGATATATCTAATCCCTGGTTCACTAAATCCCTCCGTAAGCAAAGAAACAAGAAAAAACGCCTGTACTGCAATGCCAAACGCATTGCTACGCCAGCCGCTTGGGAAAAATACAAGCAGTACTTGACTGACTACTGTAAAGCAATATGCAACGCCAAAGAAAAATATTTTCACAACGACCTACCTTCTCTTCTGCAAAATAATCCAAAGAAATTCTGGCGCCTCATATCCCCTGACCACGGTTCCAACCAGTTGTCATTACTTAATGAAAACAACCTTCCGCTTTCAGACTACGAGTGCTCTACTACTTTTAATACTTTTTTTTCATCTGTATTTAGCCAAGAAGATTCTTCTGACGTACCACATATCCCTGATTACAACTTCCAATACATGCAGCCTATTGAAATCACGGTGGATGGTATCGCGTGTCGAATTAAACAGATTAAGGCATCCTCATCAGCTGGTATAGATGATATCAACTCTAAAGTACTTAAAAATACTGTTTCCATAACTAGCATTACACTATACCACATTTTTCGACAGTCGCTATCGTCTGGAAAACTTCCAGACGACTGGAAAATAGCCAAAGTAGTACCTATTTTTAAATCCGGAGATAAGAACTCACCTAAAAATTATCGTCCAATCTCGCTCACATGCATATGTTGCAAACTCCTCGAACACATAATCGCCTCCCACGTATACAGTCACCTCGAGACTAACAAATTCTTCTTTCCAAACCAGCACGGATTCAGAAAGGGCATGTCATGCGAAACACAGTTACTAGAATTCACTACAGACATTCATTACAACATAAATAATGGCCTACAGACTGATTGCATATTTCTTGATTTTGCCAAAGCATTCGATCGTGTCGCCCATTGTCGCCTTATTTCAAAATTATCTGCCCTCCGGTTAGACTCCCTCACTTTATCTTGGCTACGCAATTTTCTGTCACTTCGCAAGCAGTTCACAATCGTTAATAATTCTTCCTCTCCCTCTTCGTATGTCTCTTCTGGTGTCCCACAGGGGAGCGTTCTTGGCCCATTACTTTTCCTTATCTACATCAACGACCTCCCAACTAACATATCATCGCATATCAGAATCTTCGCTGATGACTGCATGCTCTACAGACCTATAAACTGTCCTAACGACCACTCCATCCTTCAAGATGATCTGAACACTATTTCTGACTGGTGTAGCACTTGGCTTATGAGGTTGAATACTAATAAGTGTAAAGTTGTTTCTTTTGGACGTAAACAGGTCATGTCTAACTTCAATTACCATATACAAAGTGACAGGCTCTCCACGGCGACTTCTTATAAGTATCTTGGCATCCACCTTACACCAGGGCTTTCCTGGTTTGATCACATCACCAACGTTTGTGCAAAAGCCTCCAAAACATTGGGGTATTTACGCCGAAACCTTCGTCATTGTCCCACTAACATTCGCAAAATGTCATACCTAACTTTCGTCCGCCCGCAACTTGAATATGCCTCATCTGTTTGGTCCCCTTCCGCTCAATATCAAATTAACATGCTGGAAACAATCCAGAACAGAGCCACCCGTTACATTTCTAGGAACTACGACATCAATTCTAGTGTGACTCAGCTTAAACTACATCATTCCCTCCAAGCATTAAATGTTCGTCGTCACGTGTCCTTGTTATGCCTATTTCATAAGTACGTCTACAGTAACAAAACATCGTCCTTGCACCTTCAACGCCCGCTCTACACGTCACGCAGATTACATAACCATCTCAGCTTCACTCGCATCTTTGGAAAAACAAACGCGTTCAACACATCAGCACTACCACAAGCCATCCGCATGTGGAATGATCTTCCCGACGATATCGCCTCTGATAGCAACCCCAACACGTTTCGGCAAAAACTTCAGATGCATTTCATTAATATTTCATCTTGATGTTCTTTTACTTGTTTTCCGAGCCTTTTATGTTACGGAGTGTTCTTATATATTTCATCACCATGTTTACGTATTGCTGACTTATTGCTTTGTTAAATTTGTGCACCGCATTTTTTTTTGTTGTTGTTATTACTAACCGACATTGTACCGTTGTTGTTTGGAAATTTACATGCGTTTTTCACTGTAACCCCCCTTACTCAATGCCTTCGGGCCTGTAAGGTATTTTCAATAAAATAAAAATAAAAATAAGAAACGCTGAAAGCGTGCCGCTTCTCATGATGATGATGATGATGATCCAAAAATTTATGGCTCGTACCCACAATGCAGTAATGACCGCGAACCGAAAGTTTGAATTGCTAGTTCCTCTCTTGAGTGCCTTACATACTAATAACAAAACAACTATGTATATATTCGCATAAAAGCTGAAAGGAAAAAGGGGAAATAAAAAGTGTTAGACAACTATAAAATTAGTGCAAACGTGCAACCAAAGCCCTCTTTCACTACCACTGTTAACTCGAACACAATCTTTCCAAGGGAAAGGTCAGCGAAGTTGCCCTGCTCACGACACTTTAATAAGTTACCATACTAGTACGAAGGCAGCAGTCTGAGAAGTCATCTGAATTATGTCTGCGGGTAAATCGCTGATGCTATGCCCTTCACTATATCCGTTTACGGACTCGTGTGTTCGTTTATTTGTCTTCTGGTTATGTGCTATGCATTCCGCGCGCCAGAAGGAAGTGTGCTTCCGAGCTCATCAAGCATCTCAGCATCGTAAACGTCGCGAAGGTAGAGAAACTGAACCCGCCGGTGTAGAGTCTCACGAAATAAGAAGCGTCGGTGCAGAGCCCCGAGAAGCCGGAGCTGAAGTATTGATTGATTGATTTGTGGGGTTTAACGTCCCAAAACCAGCTCTGATTATGAGAGACGCCGTAGTGGAGGTCTCCGGAAATTTCGACCACCTGGGGTCCTTTAACGTGCACTGACATCGCACAGCACACGGGCCTCGACATTTCGCCTCCATCTAAATGCAGCCGCGGCGGCCGGGATTCGATCCCGCGACCTTCGAACATGCAGCCGTGTGCCATAACCACTAGGCCACCGTGGCGGGGCGAAGCTGAAATATAACTCCGAAGGATCTTGAGATGATTCAGCGTCGGGAAGGACTGAAAGCTCCAACTAGATATTAGATTTTGCCAGTTCCTGCAATATCGAAGGGGTCTCACCTTGCGGCTGTAGGTTTCGTTGACTTCCTACCCCTGTACCACGTGGAAACATGTAAGGCCAAAACGTTACTTCTCATACGAAGGCGACCTTGGAGAGACGGTGGCAGGAATATATCGTGCAAAAATATGGTACCATAAATCGAGAACTCTCGTCTCTTTCACTTGTTTTATATCAACATTGGCGTGTAAAGTACGAATGTATGAATAACATAACCACCGTTGCTAAAAGCCATGATTGACGATAGCAAAATCACGCATGCCTCGTAAGCCCAAGAGCATTGTAGCCTATGCCAAGTTAGGTTCACGCGATGCTCGACTGCCAAAGGTCCCGGGTTAAAACCCCTAGGGCTCGAGTTCGACTACCAGAGGAATTGTTTCTCGCCTTGACGCGTCTTCAGCGATAGCTTAGGGCGCCTGACAATAGGAAATACTTCTACGAGTCGCGCGTCAATCGTCTGGTATGGTATATATGGCTGACTCTGCGCACACAGCGGTTCAATTAACAGCCTGTTTCCCACGCCCGGTCATTTCCTATCGTCAGACGGCAGCGTGCCGCCTCCCAGCTTCACACGGCACTGTAGCTGAACTCCCATGTCCATTGTGATTATAATCGAGCTGCCTAATCACGCATCTATGTGCGCGATACGCGGAGCACGGGCGCCGCACGTCGCCAGTGTGCGTACTTACCTTCTGCAGCGCAATGCCGGGTCGAGCTGTGGCTTGGAATCTACTCTTTCTCCAATAGACGGGTAGGATGCGCTGTTTTAATCCCGTTCTGTACGCTTTTGATATGTGTGACGCGATAAGGACGCATAATCAAGGACGTATCAGTGAAAACCATTAATTTGTTTTTCGTATGGCTTCCTATAGATTATATATATATATATATATATATATATATATATATATATATATATATATATATATATATATATATATATATATATATATATATATATATATATATATATATATATATATATCAGCCGGCACTCTGATGAAGGCCGGTCCACCGGCCGCAACGTCAGTAAACTTATATTGTTTTTGTTAATCGTGTGAATCTCTTTTTTTGAAAATATTTATTCGGGCTCTATTAGTTCTATTTATTCGGGCTCAGGGAAATTTTCTTTCCGAACTATATATATATATATATATATATATATATATATATACATATATATATATATATATATATATATATATATATATATATATATATATATATATATGTTTATTCATGTGTGCGCATTTATATATGTAACACCCTTTTCCGCCTTACGGCCCTATTGAACCTGGAACCCCTTCCATTTTTTGCGACAGGAAGGAATATATATATATTTTTCCCTTTCTTTCACTTTCTTTCTCTCTCTTTTTACGGCTATATTATTTTTCCGAGTATAGGGCAGCCGTACTTACAGTGCACTTGTAGGCCATCTCCGTCATGGGAACAAGGAATTTCGACAATTCCCAGACGTGAACTAAAGGAAGGAGGAAAGAAAGAAAAAGAAAAATCTCCTTATTGCCCACAGGAGCCACCCCGAGGACGACCTCCAACAAAGCACGGCCACCTTTTGTCGGTGCCCTCAGCTAGGAATACTCAGTATCACCGAAACTCAAGTTTTGCCCCCCACTGTGCACTGCTTGCCGCCACTCCGTGTTGCTAGCTGCCCTCTTTGTTCTTCCTCCCGCACAGCGAAGTCCCGAAGACTGCGGAGGCAGTCCTCGGGACTTCCTTATGTACACTAAACACATATAATATTCCTGTATTTGTGCCAATAAAAATTTTACTCTGAACTACTTGTAACACTTTAGTATGGCAAGTATGTACTGTAGATTACGTTGCTATGATAGCGCTCAACCAGCTCGCTCAACACATAGAAGCGCAAGTCATGTTGCACACGAACCACAATCGCAACTGCCATAGTCATACGTTTACTTACTACATACGCGTGTAGGAGTAGCCCATAGCGTTAACGTGCTTGCTCGACACCTCCGTGACTCGGGTTCGATGCCCCCTATACTGCTTGGTATAGGTTGCGTGTGGGCCTGTAATGCTCATATTTCAATCGTCGAGCTACTACAAACGGTGTGCCTTTGTGGCATTTAAGTGTGTTCTATTGATGTGTTAGATGCCTGTCTTAGTTGCTCCTTGATTGACATAGGCTGTGTGAAATTCAAGCACCTGTGGCACATAACGGCAGGCCGAGCACTTCGGGTATGAGCCACACGCGATTGCAGTATCCTTAATCGTGACGTACTTGACGAGTGTGTCACGTTAGTGACGTAAATGTAGGTCATCAACGTACGTCATGCATTCGTACCCTACCATGCAAATATTCGGGTATATCAGGCGAACGAGACGACCAGGTGAGCACCGAGGCGTAGATAGATAGATAGATAGATAGATAGATAGATAGATAGATAGATAGATAGATAGATAGATAGATAGATAGATAGATAGATAGATAGATAGATAGATAGATAGTCAAGATTGCTTAAGTTCGCCAAGAAATGCTTCGTATTTAAAACAAAATACAGCAGCAGAAGCAAGCCGAACGAAGTTATTGCGCGTTTCGTAGATAATTACACTTGGCGGAGATCGCGCTTGTTATATTCTTGTTTTGCCCGCAGAAATGCTTGTCGGCGCTTTTGTATTCCTCTTTGCCGTGGCGAGTTTACAGGGTATGCTGCTGTGGACTCAAGCCAAGATAACTTTTCAAGATGCTCGAGGAGGTGCGAAGCCGTGACCAAAGGCGTTTCGTCAGTGGTAGTCTAGCACTCAGTGGTAAATTTTCTTGCCTATATGCATTTAGTCAATTATTGAAAATTGTTGCATAAATAATCGATCATTGACATAATTGCAGAAATTTGGACGTCTAATTCTGCTCCGCATCCTAAAGCGCCGTGTTGGAATGATTTCCGAACCGCTACATTAATCAAGCGGAGCTTCTTCTGCCTCGCAAGTGTCGGCGTTGTAGGCCTTGTACGAGAAACAATTGTCATATAGGAAGCAGTGCGCGCACTGCTGTTTTTTTTTTTTTTTTTGAGGGGGGATCTGAGTATTAAAGTTCGAGGCGCGCCCCCAACACGTGTACGCTGTTCACTGCACTCTCTGCGAACGAAGAAGGTATGAACATGTCTCAGGCATAAAGCCCTTTGTATTTTCTACTAAAGGAAAAAAAGGGAAGGAAACAGACGAAAGAGAGAAATAAGAAAGAAAGAAAAGAAAGAAAGAAGCAATGATAGAAGGAACGACGGAAAGAAAGAAAAGGAACAGAGAAATGAAGACAGTAAGAAAAACAGCAAGCAAAAAAGAAAAGCAGAAAGAAAAGAAAGAACTAAACAAACACAGTCAGTCAGTCAGTCAGTCAGTCAGTCATACATACATACAGACCGGCAGACAGACAGACAGAGGGAAAGAGATAGAGAAAGCCGTACGTACTCATGAACGAAAAATGTATGTACAAGTCAAGCTTCGCTTGCCCCGATTTTCCAAGATTGCGGAATTTGACAGTGTCCGTGGGTGCTATCCTGGACACTGTCAAATTCGTCATCTTCCCAGGTCTTATTGGCCCGTAGGGCTTCTACGAGCTCCCTAATTGGCTGCTAATGCAGCCATTATAAAATTTGACAGGATGGCGGAATTTCGCAGCGCCCAAGGTAGCAACCCGGCTCACCATCCGGTTGGGCGGGGGGGAGGGGGGGCAGAATAGGGGAAAGGGATTGAAACAGCGGAAGGGAGAGGAACGCCGTACTGGAGGGCTCCGGAAATAATGACCACCTAAGGTTCTTTATCTTCGCTTTTTGTTTCCTAAGCGATACTCTCGGGTGAGGGGGAGGGTGTGGTGTAAAGAGGTGGGTTCACAGCTGTACAATTCATAATTTGCGGCCACATATACATGAAAAGAAGTAGTGGTTAAGCAGTTCAGCAAATGTTGATGGGTGGATGATTTCAGGGGCAGGCCGTTCCAGACAGTCGATGATCGACAAAAGGAGGACGCGGAGGAGTTCGTGGCGCGGCTGCGCAGACGGGTGACCTGTAAATGATGCACAGTACGAAGGGAAAGGCGTGGGGGCGGGGCCGATATATAACGCACGCCGACGGCTCAAGAGTTCAACGAGCCTCTAGCATTTTCGCCTGCATCGAAAGTGCCACCGCCGCGACCTGGTTCTGACTCACGTCATTTCGGTCCGCGGTTAAGCACCATTACCACTACACCACCGCGGCGGACCATGCATACCACGTAGGTCACCTTTGTACGCCCGGCGTCTTTTCCGTGCCTCTAAATCTTAGGGTGCACGACGCCTCGGGCGCTATTTACGGTCGTTCACTCCCGAGTTGTTTCCCTTAGGAAGGCAAGTTCTTCGAAAACGCCATGAGAAATGGCATTCATGTGCCGGAAACAAGAGCCGCGTTCCGGTCTGGGTTAAGCTCTTCCTAGAACACGTTCAGTCGACATCACTCAGCTTCTTTCACTATCACCCGATACCCTTTCTTCGCTCTTTCGCGAGGGTTGTGGCAGATAACACTGTCTTCAGCACCGTCTCACAGAACCACCGCAGAGAAGGCTTCGTCTAGACGTGACCTCTGTCGGTCGGGGTGAGACACCGCTGCTCAGCCGCGTCGTCTGCATTCTGGACGCGCTTGCTCGTGCTAACCCTAGCGTGCTCGATATCTTGTCGTCGATCAGTCGGCGACCCCCTTTGAAGTCTGCGGCGCCTTTGATGTCCTTAACAACTTTATCTCCCCGCTTGCGATGAATCTACGAAGATGTTCGCTGTGCCTTATCGTCGTCCATTTGTTCTTCTTGCGACGATGGGTTATAGCGATCGCGCCGGCGTCGCAGACCGCAAACGGAGCGTCGTGGGATGCCCCGGAATCGGCGACGTACGAGGACGCTCTCAGCATCGCCCGATGCCAAGCGTACTGCCTCGATCAGGTGCGTACAACTTGCGCTGCTCAACAGCGAGCTCACGTGACGTGCGCAGTGGCTGTCGCTTATAAGAAATTAGATGGATTGTCTCTGCCATGCCTCTCTTTGTCCGTTGTCCGCTGTTTATTACATTGGGTGGCTTCGCCTGCGCTAAGATAATTCGCAATCTGATCGGCTTTCAGTTTTCCACATGTACCGCGAATACTGCGGCCTTCATAATAATCAAAAGAACGGATTTTGTTCCCCTTCCCCGACACCCTCCAGGACGGTTCCCCCACTACCTTAAAATTACTCTACCTACCCGTATTTGGGTGACAGGTGTTAGCGTGACTACTATAAATGGCAAGAGCGAAAGTTTCTAGAGAATCCGCTCTTTGTACATATCTTGCACATGCATTGTGTGCACAGGGCTAGAAAGCAGGGTGGAAAAAAGGAAACACACGAACGGAACAGAAGTTACTCCTATGTCATGTGTCCCCCTCCTCCACCCCGTACCACCTGCCCCGCACCAACAGTGCATTTCATGGAAAGCATGGGGCTAAAAAAAAGGGTAACTACACTGTTTAATGTCCTTGTTCTCCTGGAACTGGATGGGGGCTCAGCACCTGAAAGTAGACTTTCTGGGAGAAACATTGTTAGCTTGTGCATACCTCAACCTTTTGTCGTCTTTGTTAACACTCTTCCGTATCTAATGGACTCAAGAGTTCCCTTTGAAAGGTTTATGCCTGTAGGTTGGAGAGTATTGAACCTGTATATGAGATACGATTCCCTGTATTTTCTGTCCCTCGGCGAGCGGAAGTTTCCTTGGAGTATGTAGAGTTTCAGTCCATCGAAATTATGACCTGTCATATTAAAATGCTGCGCCACTGCCTTCGGCAGGTTATTCGCGGTGTCCGCGCGGTGCCCGTTTAATCTAACATTGATTGGTTGACCAGTTTCGCCGACGTACTGCTTGTGACAGAGTGAACATTCCAACATGTAAATAACGTTCGAACTAGTGCAAGTGAAACTTGATTTTACATGATGGACATAGTCACTTCCCGTGCTTTTAACTTTAAGATCATTTTGAATATGCTTGCAAGTCTTACATCTGGGACGGGAGCAAGTTATTACGCAGGCGGTGCGCTGAGGGTTTACTTTGGCATGTACTAGCAGGTCTTTAAAGTTTCTATTACGGCGGTAGGTGACTCTTGGTATTTCCGGAAACGCTTTTCTAAGGCGATCGTTGCTTGTTAGTATTGGATAGTATTTCCGAAGAATATTATTTATGTTTGGAACCAACAAATTCACAATGTACTCATGCTAACATCACCCCCTCCTTTCTCACCAATCGAACTTCTGGTTAAACCTCTAGGCAACGGGACAGTGAGGATGCGTCGGAATATTTCTCGTGCTACATCTGATAATTTTAGTCGCTTGAAAGTGATTAGAGGTATAACCGCAAAAGTTATTGAACAGGTCCATAAAATCATTGATTCCGCGATAGAGAGAGATGATTGTGGAAAGAAAGACAGCATAAAATTTTCATGTCAGCATACGCAGTGCGCCCCAAATGGGTGGCCTTTCGTTGAAGGCAGCATTTCATCAAACATTGAACACGTGGACGAAGTCAAGCTGGCTTCAACGAGCTAAGCTGAGACAACCATTGTCGCAATATCCTGATTGAACGGGTCCGAAGGGTACTGCGATAGATGCTTAGAAAAACTGATCTTACTTCGGTAATCTCTGTTGAATTTACGTGACTCAGTGTTCTTAAAGATGATTCAACTGTGCTCGTTCAATTCGTGTAGTGATCCATCCTTCCAGACTATGACGCCTAAATACGGAAGCAGAACACCATTACCGCCGCGATGCATATATGTGTTCACTCCGAGCGGTCTGCGCAAACTTGCAAGTGGCTTTGATATACGAGGTGATTAAGCTTTGCAGCGCGAAATACACTGCCTCCACCTGACGCTCCCCAAGACTGTTATTCTAGACTGTGACAAGGATGTAGACACGAACATCCTTAGAACTGTGCCTCAAAGGACGCTCTGCTTGGGAACGTCGCCGGTTACTTCAGAAAGTTGATTGATTGGTTTTGGTGGTTTTACGTCCCAAAACCACGATATGATTGTGAGAGACGCCGCAGTGGAGGTCTCCGGAAATTTCGACCACCTGGGATTCTTTTAGCGTGCAGTGACATCGCACAGTACACGGCCCCCTAGCATTTCGCCTCCATCGAAATGCAGCCGCCGCGGCCGGGATTCGATCCCGCCACCTTCGGATCAGCAGCCGTGCGTCATAGCCACTAGACCAATGTGGCGGGGCTTCATAAAGTTTAAACAAGTGTACCAGGACATTTTTTAATATTATCGCAGACTGAGCTGTTATCATGCCATCATTCTTCGTTAAAGGCGCCCAGCAACACTTTTTTTAACAAAGTCTGAAAACGGTGCCGATCGATCGTGGAGGCTCCTGTTAACATGTGAGCCAAATATTATTGCACTGCACGCACCAGAGAGTTGGCGGTTTGGTTTGAAACACAGCTGGAAGGCGCACGCCTTTCTTGCAACCCATAACGTCACATCTGACACCGAATAAGTCGTTTGAAGCAGAAATAGCACTGAAAGATTTCATGATTGTGGACACATTATCTGCTACGCTTTCTTTGTTCGCTTTGAACTGCGCAAGTAAAGAAAATGTGCATGTCTCTCCCAAAGAGCAATGTAAAAGTCATCCAGCGTAGCAGTTTGTGCCCATCATTTGCAGAATTAAGAGGAGACACTTTTCAGCTGTATTTAAAACCGAATCGCGAATTTCCTGGTACGCGCAGTGCAACGGTGCGTGCCTAAGATATACACAGTATCCTTCACGAATGATTGCCACCGTTCTCTGACTACGTTAAAAAATTGTCGCATGGCCCCCTTTAGGCACTGCAGGGACGCAGTCTAGGTGGTTCTCGCATCTTAGACGCTCACGTCAGCAGCACTGCCTAAGAGCCGCCAGCAGCCTCTGACTTCTCAACTCGCCTCTTTTAGTTCTCGTGCTTATGAAAGGGGTACGAATTAAGCCTGATTTTTTTTCGTGCAGTTCATGGAGCCTGTAACAGAGACATCCACAGCGACGGACGTATCGGAGGAGTTTCTTCGGCCTCCCAGGTGTGAAATGGAGCCTTGCCGAGAGGTACAGTATGTAAAGTCGCTCACTGTCCAAGATCTATCTATCTATCTATCTATCTATCTATCTATCTATCTATCTATCTATCTATCTATCTATCTATCTATCTATCTATCTATCTATCTATCTATTTTCTATCATTTTCTCCTGTAAAGGGTGCACCGCCGCATGCATAGCCTTGCAGTGGCGAAGTATCCCTAATAGTTTGGAGGGGCCTGCAAGCAGTCATGGGCACGTTACCAGTAAAAAGTAACAACGTTACAGTTACAGTTACCTAAACCAGAAAAGTAACTATGTTACAGTTGCAGTTACTCAGTTTCCAAAAGTAATTTGTTACAGCTAGAGTTACTGTTAAAAAGTAACGTCGTTACTTTACCGTTACTGTACAAGACTAAACTAGAAGAGAAGCTCAGGGCAAGATGGATGCTTGAATCGATGAACAAATCGCAAAATACGATTTAGGCTCCTGCGATATTCCCTGTTCTAAATTGTATTGTACAAGACTAAGTCGCTGATTGTCCAAGATCTATCTATCTATCTATCTATCTATCTATCTATCTATCTATCTATCTATCTATCTATCTATCTATCTATCTATCTATCTATCTATCTATCTATCTATCTATCTATCTATCTATCTATCTATCTATCTATCTATCTATCTATCTAATCATGTGTGATGAGAATAACGTTCTTTTTGCAGTGCTTCCTCGGGTGCCGTCTTGCCTTGGAAGGAAACGGAAGCTGCGAAGCGACATGCGTAAGTACAAGAACGGCCAGGTGCACTGGTTGCGGGCCACAAGGCACCCATATATGGGGACGAATTTCATGACCTTACCAAAGGAATGGCTGCCAAAGGGACTTTTTCTCGTGGTGTCTAATCTCCTGCGTGAGGCTAGGTTACCAAGGTCATTGGTCTTTCTTTGATCACTTGGAACGTTGACGACATTGCAGTGTGATTTGGATATGCGAATAGGCGTTAGTTATCCAGCGCGACGGATTCCGAATTGGTAGACCGTCCAGAACGATGCGTGGTGACGTCATCCATGTGCACTCACCCGCCAATGGAACCCCTCATTGCCTGGCATGGGCGTCACGCTCCATGTCAACTAGACTATGACGTCAGCGGGACCATGATCGGTCACCCAAATTACCCTTAATGAATGCAAACTAGAAGAGCATCTCATGGGAAGGTTGAGCCTTGAATTGATTAATAGATCGTTGATGGTCGATGGCTGCAGCGACATTCCCTGTTCTCCACCGTTTATAAAGATCTGTTCATCAATTCGATGAATGCCAATTATAGCTAACTATCGCGTCTTCATAATCAAAATGACCTTGTCTTTGTATTTTAGATTCCCCTTGACAATAAAGAGTTTCTCTGACAGGGTCTAACACGCACTTACCACGTAAAGAAAACTACAGCCCACTAGTGCTTACAGTATTGTAAATAAATAAATAAATAAATAAATAAATAAATAAATAAATAAATAAATAAATAAATAAAAGCACATTCCTCTAACACAATCTTATTTCCTTTTCAGCTAACAGAACAGTGCATGAGTGGCTGCTTGTTCTCCAACGAGACGAGCGCTTGTGAGTACACAGCTGTTATACGTCATGCTGGTCAAATCACGCAGAAGCGTTGTCACATTTTTCTTTCTCCAGCGCGGCGACTTGAATTCCTGCAATAGCTTTCGAACCTGCCATGCACCTAAGGATTCGTTGTGGTGTTAATTTTACAGTCTATGTTACGGGCCCCTCAGCAGGTCTGAGCATTTTGAGCTGACTAGCGTAACACATACGTTGCGCTCTCGCGGTCGTGTCTGCAGAGGGTTACATCGCTACGCACCGCGGAAAGAGCGGATATATCAAACGAAACGCCGCATTTACAAGTCTATGTTCCCGCCCTCGTATTCATAACTCTAGCACTAAACATACAACTGCAGCACCTGGGGGAAACAAGCGGACCCTTCGTATCTTCAGAACTGTTCAGAAACCGCGAGTGACCGTCACGCATAGCCGGGAAAGTCACGCTTCCTGGGCGGACATGGCCACCTATGCATTATACCTGCAATATATAGGCGGGGATGAAGCTCAGCTTACTTTGTTTTTCTTGGTGCAGTTAACGGTTCAACGCAGTAGCATTAAGGAGCTCGTTTCGCAGAAAACCCGGAGTTGGGTCGCTGTCCATGGCGGAAAGGCATCCGCAGCGCTACCTACGTAGAGGAGGCGTTGGCCCGGGTAGGTGACTTGCGTAAACATCATGCAGATGGCGCTAGCCTCCTCGGTAGCGCTGTGTATATCTCGTTGTGGAGAGATATATAGGGTATTATAGATAAGGCGCTGCTTTTAATGAATGTTCTGTTTAACGTGATGGCGTTCCTATGCGAACGGGGCCCGATAACGCTAGATCGCGTTCCACTCTTAAAGGCGAAGTTTGAGCATCCTCCAATTTCTTGAAATATTGACACGAAGAATGCTGCCAGCCCATAACCAGTCGGGATCGCTAGAAGCGAGCTTCCCACTATGGGCACCGATTGCCAGGGAGATCACGTCGAACAACGCTCTCGCGCGCGTGGACTTTTGCTCGGTTGGCCGCCATCAAAGAAGGATATTGCTATTCTCGTTCGACCTCTTGGTACCTGCGTGTCAATGTTGCTAAGCTATTCAGAAAATATTCGGTTGTACAAATAAAGGCGATTAGATCTGAATATCAAGTCGACCGGGACATTATTCTAGTCGATATTCAAAGTTTTCCGACGTCCGCACACCCCATATCTGCACGATCATAGTTTCCGGCCATATTAAACTACCGTATCGGCTTCCACGCTGTCAGCACTGGATAACACTGGTTAAAGGTGGTTAAGTGATTGGCTGACCTTGGATAATTAATTAGTGGATAGCTCTGGTCAGTGCTGCCTGATACGGGTTAAAGTGTCTGCTAGCCTGAATGACGTAAGGCGTTGGCTAGCGTTGCCTACCATCGTTGACTATGACTGCGATTACGCGAACATTTACTTAATCCAATCTCAATCCTATGAATGAGTGAGCTCTTTACCAATATTTTCCGCATTGAGGGAAAAAAACAAGAAGCGGCGTCACGGTATTGCGCTAACCTTGCTAAGCAAACCCCCTCTAATGCCTTGTGCGCGGGGCCTCTTGGATAAAATTAGGTCCACATGGTTGCCAGACCGCTGAGGTTGCTTGGCACGCGGTAACATTTAGTGGCGCCTGACCATGCATGCATCTACCGCTTGCCCATCACGTGACCAGGGTCTGTTTCCCATGATTTCCCCACCCCCTCCTCCCTTAATGTGTTTACGACTATAGACTCCAAGGCTAGTGACGCACTCTCCCAGCTCTTCTGTTCATCCACGATTTACAGCCAACAGCGACGAAGGCGACGTCACGTGGTTCCTGTCTGCCCCTGAAATCGTCTGCTATTCGCTGCGTGGGGCTCGTGTGAGTGGCGTCACGCTCAAGTGGAGCCTGCGTGACGTCACTTCTGGTAACGAGACCGCCAAGAACGCGAGCTCTCCACCGTTGCCTGCCATCTTTGTGACGGAAGTGCGAACCAGATCCATGGCCACCAAGGACACACGACTGTGGACGACGCTCGGAACGGCGAGTGTCCATTGGAAATCAGTCTTTTATTTATTTATTTATTTATTTATTTATTTATTTATTTATTTATTTATTTATTTATTTATTTATTTATTTATTTATTTCGAGAGACCTCGCAGGCCCACGAAGAGGCATATGGTAAAGGTGTAAATAGTACAATTTTCGAAGGTGCATACAAGAATTCAAAAGTTGATACAAGAAAAGACAGTTTGATTATTATAGAAGCAAACAAATCTTAGAAAGATAGAATTCAGAAGTGAAAAGGAAATGCACTACTAAGCATCAAGATAAAATGAAGCTGCACAGCATAACAATACCAGCATGTAACACTGCGTAATGATAGCAATTTACATTGCCTTTGTTTATTCGTTTCGTCATACTTATAGGTTTTACTTGTGATGCTTTGTGCATTAGCGGTGCACACATTTGCGAGTAATACGTCTGAATGCGTATTCCGCGCAAGTGCGTTGGAAATAAAGTGAATTTTCACTTGATTTGGTACCCGTTCGTGACGTAACACAGGTACAATCAAACTGATTAACCCAAACACCAAGAACATCATTGGTAATAATTTGTTAACAATTTCTGAACCAATCACCTTTCGTATTGCATCAGTTGACGAGGCAGCGTCAAAATTTGTTTTCTTTTTGTAGATATTTTCATCGAAGCATCCCAAATACACTGCCTCGTTTCCTTGCATTGGGAAGAAGAGGCCCTGTATAAAAGTGTGTCAAACAGATAGGAATTTATAAGCTACTCAGTATATTATCTAATGTCTTTTCTTTTTTTGCCTCTTCATGACGTAAACAGGTGTTTGAGTGCACCTTGCAATTTCGGCTAGCCTAACGACTTTTTAGTTTTATTTTGTTATAAAAGATGTCTAATTCTGTGGTATTTCTTCACGCTTCCGTTTGTATATCTAACGTACCTTTTTAATCAGTCTGCTCTAGACCCATACTGTCTGAAAGCTTGCTCCTGTCGCAAGTCATTTTGCTTGCAAACGTGCAGTCTACGAATATTGCATGTCGACAGCAAGCAACCGCAACAGCGTGCATGTTTTTGTGCACAGCGGTATCAGGGACTTATTCCTGTCACAGACCTCATCGGCGAACAGCACCAGTTTCGAGTCACAGTCGTATCCAAGAGTGGGCCACTGAGCCAAGCCAGGACGAGCCCATGGACTTACTACACAGAGAGTAAGCTGATGTTCAGTTTTGTTATTTTGCTGCACTTGTACATCTTTTAGTACTGGTATTATCATTAAATCAATCCAATGAATTATGCAGTGTCTTCTTTTTTTTTTTTTGTAAGCAGCTCTGATGCTTCTTTGGCCCGCTTTCAGATCACTGTCAATAATAAGAAATTATGGTTTTACTTGCCAAAGCGATGATATGATTATGAGACGCGCCCCGTAGTCGACGGCTCCGGAGTCATTTTGACCGTGTGGGGCTCTTTAGCGTGTGCCTAAATTTAAGGCCCCTACTCATAAACATACATTGTCCTTATTGCTTGTTTTACTTATCTCTTCAGTGCCCTTATTATGTTTCATGAACAATTAGTCCGGTATCTGCAAACGAGCTTTATGATAATCTGTCACACCGTGATTACCATTTTAGTCCCCTTAACACACTTAATGTCACATGGGCGAGAAGGAAAACAACCGTTAAGGATAAGGTGTACGTTTATGAATACGGGCCTAAGTGCGCGGGTGTTCTTTCTTTCTTTCTTTCTTTCTTTCTTTCTTTCTTTCTTTCTTTCTTTCTTTCTTTCTTTCTTTCTTTCTTTCTTTCTTTCTTTCTTTCTTTCTTTCTTTCTTCACCTGGACTGCACCGGCCTGTAGCGGAAAGAAGAGATTCTTAGAAGGCGTCCAATTCCCACGGCCGCTGCTCAAAAAGTGGTCCGGGAGCGTTGGTGGCTTCCTTATATAACCTCCGATGAGGTCAGCGCAGGCGCAGGGGTGACCCAGCGCCGGAGCTCTCCGCGTGCGAATGACAGGACGCTAAAGGCCGTACAAGACGACGATAGCTAGTCGATGTCGATCCTCCAGTAGCCACGTAGCCCAGGGGCAGACAGGCACTTCTGGTAGACACGTGGCACAGGCGCAGTCAGGCACAAGGGAGGCGCAGGTGGTTGGCTGGTGTAGACACGAGCATAGTTGCGCACGGATGAAAGCTGCTGGGCTGGAGCACCTGGACTGCACCGGCCTGTAGCAGAAAGAACATATTCTTAGAAGGCGTCCAATTCCCACGGCCGCTGCTCAAAAAGTGACAAGAGTTTTCCTTTTTATCGCGTCGGAAACCGCGGTCAGCGCGTAATCGCAACAAATGGAAATATCAATGAAATAGAGAGAAATAGTGGCCAGGTGCGCTGAGGGGGTGATTGTTGTATAGGCTGGGACAGCCAGCAAGGGAAAGAAGAATGTAGCATCTTTATTTCACTCTTCCCGAAATTGCCGCCAGGGTCCTGGGACGCTAGGCCGGTCGTCACTCGCGCGATAATCAACAATCTTCAAATCGCGCTCGATTGACATACGGCCACTGTCGCTTGTGAAACAGGTAAACATACCACTATGCACCCTATACATCGCTCGTGACAGTAGTTCTCCATTTTATCGCAGATGCAACTGCGCCGGGTGAACCACTGAATGTCACCGTGACCAAGTTGACACCAGATGGCCGCTTCATCGTCTCTCGGCTCACGTGGTCAACCGGCGACGAGTGTAAGCGTGAGAGAGGGTGATAGAACCTCGGCTCAAGAAGCTGTGTGCCTGGAATAAGCATATATAGTATACGTGTGAAACCAGGGATCGCATAACTCACTGCGGTCAGTCCATAACGCACCGCGGTAATGCGTGGTCAGTCCTCCGTGGCGAAAAAAAAAAAAAGAAAACCGGACTTGTGACGCATTAGGTTCCGAATTTCTGGCGTGAATTTCAGAACTAAAGCTCTGAAATTTATTTTCTTTTTTAATATTGAAGATAACATGTTAATATTAACGACATTAGAGTTCTCGAAATATGTTATCATTTTAAATCACTTCATCTCTTCACTTTACTGTCCCTTTTGGCGTCCTTCAACTTTTTATACAAAACAAACGGGTTCGCGTACAATTAAGCATTCATTATACCTAATAGCAGGCCTTAGGTTTCCAGAGGAAAGCGCATTATACTTTCCGTTACGTGTCAATTTCTGTTTGTAAACTGGCGACTTACGAGAAAGCGAACAAAGGACGACAGCACAAATCTGCAGCTTGAATTGACGCCTGTTCGGTTGGAAATTATCGTGCAACATTAATGACTCAGTGTTTTATTCTACGAAATAGACGGCACAATTAAATGTGTTTTTCCCCGCTTCTTCGACTTCTACACCCCGAGTGGCTTAAGAGACGGAAAGAGCATTCATCCGCAAGTGAGGAACGCCATTTCTCGTTTTAACCTCGTAAAATCTATTTTCCTTAAAGTCTGATCGTTTCCTGTTGTTCGTAAGACTTGTTATTTGTGCTGTTTTCAAGATCCTTCGTGCAACTACGCCCTCGACATATTGCCGGACCAATGGAATGTTCAGCCTTCGCATATTAAACTTTCCAAGGTACGTCTTTCCAAGCGCATCTCACGGGCAATTGTTTAAATTGGTCCTTCAAAGCTGCCGACGAAGAGTTTCGGGCGGTATCAATAGTATTATCACAGTGCAGTGGCATCGTGATACGTTGTCTCCAGGAGCGTGATCTGTTCATCGATACTTTAATCACTTATCAGCGATAGTTACCCGACGAAAACAGATGCCCTCGAGTACCGAGGTTCGTCCTCACGCACACGCACATGTGAGCGTTTCTTTCTTGCTACGTCCTTTCGCCTCCAGCCGTACGACGTGTACCACTACGACATCCGCGGTCTCAGCTTCGACACCAACTACACGGTGGTTCTGCGAAGTACGGACACCACGGAGGCATTGAACAGTGGTCCCGTCACCGTGTGGTTCAAGACGCCCAGCTGCCTGGACTGCTACCAGTTCAACTTCAGTCTATGCGGTAAGGAGGGTTGTACCATGGCAAAAGGATGAATATGAAGTGCAGTTGGTATTGCGTTATTTGTTTAAATAGAAGAAAGCCACAGAACAAGACGTACGAAGCAACTTTACCGGAACGTGAAAGTTCTTATTGTGTGATATACTCTTTGTCTATCGCATCTCCTTCGCCCCACTTTACTCTCTATGTCTCTCTGTATTTATTTCTCTATCGACAGAATTGATGAAAAGCCAATGGCGGCTTCGCAGGGGTGATTTGGTCCACTTTTTTTTTCCTACCCATACTAGGTTTCAAACATTATGGGCGCATTGAATTACTCTGATTCTGTTTTTAACATGTGGTACTGGAGTTGTGCATTTACACGAGAGCAGGATGGGCTTACTGGCGCTTAATGGTATGGCAATGACGAAGATTTCGTGTTCCTTTTGCGAGTCTTTGTCCACGTTGCAAGTTTGCTGTGTCGTTCTGAAATGAACAACGTGTAAATAATAACAAAGCATAAGGCGTGAAATCAGTGAACCATGCGTAATTTAAGTTACGACGTTTGCTATGACTACAAAGATTCGTTTGTTTTGTGTGCCTACCATACCGGCGCAATTGGAAAGAGCATGCATGGTTGCTGAAATGATATCGCTAAAAACAACAAAAGATTCGAAGTGCATGTCACGGGGAAGATGGTTAGCGAATACATTTGGAAGCTTCGATCGATCAAATTATTAGATAGGCAACCCAGATGACTAGTATGCGGTTGATGGCCATGTCGGCTCTGTGATAGGCGGCGGCTGCGACATCGCGTGGGCTATTGCCTACCTTTATATTTGCCAGCAATGTGAAATAAAGCGTAGTTCCTTGCGCCCCTCTGTCCTATTTTCTTACTTTCATAATCTTCTTACTTGAAGCTGTAAACAAGACCTTGCTACTGCAGAATTCTTTTGACTTTCACGCGAACGTCCCCTGCCCGGAACAATCATGACTCCCCTCGCTCTGCTTCTCCCTACAATGCGAGGAAGCCACACCTGATTAGATATGAAATCCAAATTCGGCTGTGCCTGGAGGACGTGTTGCAATAAGGGTCAAAGTCTGGATCAGGTGGCACATTATAAAGAAAGCATTGAACAGTCAACAGACGAGGCAGCGAGGAGAGATGTGCGCGCACAACGACAGGGCTAACCGTTAATGTTAGCCCAATAGTTGTTTGTGTCTTATCTCTCCTGAGTGCTTTGTCTTGCTTAACAGAACTTTTTGCTGGGCTTGTTGGTATATGCATTCATTTTAGTTTTAAGGCGCCGAAAGACACGGAGCACAAGCTGTCCTATGCACTCGCTTGTGCTACATGTCTTTTATTGCCTTAAAACTAAAATGGCTTCGTCTTTTGACAGGTCAGTTACATGACCTTCTGTAGGCCTTTCCGCGGGAGGGAGGGTGCGCCTTCTTCCTCTTCTGTTTACGGGAGTACAAAGGCTGACGTCGCCGTTAATCTTATTTAATTGGGTTTTACGTCCCAAACCACAAAATCATTATGAGAGACGCCGTAGCTGAGGGCTCCTGGAATTTCTACCACCTGGGGATCTTTAACGTGCATCGACATCGTACAGCCCTTACAAAAATGCCGTATATGGCGATATCAGGAATTGGGCATATGTGGCCATATATGGCACGTGCCCGTATGTGGCCTTATTTGACCAAACCGTGATAGAAACGTATATGGCAATGAAATACCAACACGAAAAATGACATGTGAGACTCTTATGTGTGTTGGGCAAATACAGCTAATTACAGACACGTGCCATATATAGCCAGATATGCGTATATGGCCATATATGCATATCTGGCTATATATGGCGCGTGTCCGTACGTCTCCCTATTTGCCAAATATATATGGGAGTCTTACATCGCATTCGTCATGTTGGTCTTTCATTGCCATATACGTTTCTTTCACGGTTTGGTCAAATAAGGCCACATACGGGCACACGTGCCATATATGGCCACATATGCCCAATTCCTGATATCGCCATATACGGCATTTTTGTAAGGGAGCACACGGGCCTCCAGCGTTTCGAGCACATTGAAATGCGTCCGCCGTGGTCGGTATAGGATGACGTCACTGCATCGACAGCCCCTTTTTAGGGGACACAGCAGTCCAGAGATAATTATGGCAGCACTCAGGAATCGTTTTTCGGATAGGTGTATGGACGACATAATGGGCGTCGTCATAACCTCCTCTTGGCTGGGCTAAAATACCAGCCCACTCCCCCCTCCTAAAAGTACTGCCGAGGCTGTAACGTGAGCCTTTGTACTACCGCGCCACATTCCAAAATGAACGTATTCTCCCTGTTCGGTGAAAATGTCTGTAGACCTATGTCTATAGAACTCGCGGGACGCGTCTCACACTTGCAGCTCCTGGACCGCCCAGTCAACTGGTGGTGCACGAGGTGGAACGTCCTTCCTCGACTTGGGTGGCAGCGCCTAGTCACGGCCTGAAAATAGCCTGGTCGCCGCCTGCGTACGCCTCGGAAGAGAACCCCGTGCTTGG
The DNA here is from genome assembly GCA_013339685.2 of Hyalomma asiaticum. Lineage (NCBI taxonomy): Eukaryota > Metazoa > Arthropoda > Arachnida > Ixodida > Ixodidae > Hyalomma > Hyalomma asiaticum. Next base: position 5,379,428 of record CM023490.1, read on the forward strand.
CTACCAGGTGACCATCGAGGAGCAGGGGTCAATACTTGACGTCAAGAAAAATCCGACACGTAGGATCAAGCGTACCGTAGACGCAGTAAGCCAGCTTTTTTCTTTCTTCTTTCTTTCTTTCTTTCTTTCTTTCTTTCTTTCTTTCTTTCTTTCTTTCTTTCTTTCTTTCTTTCTTTCTTTCTTTCTTTCTTTCTTTCGTTCTTTCTTCGCTTCACCCCTTCCTTGCTCATACATGCCACACTTTCTGTCCTTTCTGGCTTCGTCCATAAACTTTCCTTTTCCTTCGTCCCTCATTTTATTGCCATTCGCTAATAATAAATATCTGATACAGCCGAGCTCTCTCACTCGTAGTTTTCCTTCCAGTTCCGCATTTGATTACAATTTGTCTCCAGCAATTCCCGCATTCAGGCTTTTTTTTTCCCTCGGCATGGTCTTAGCCCTTATTTTGCTGCACATTCATTGTTTTGTTTCTTGCACCACTGTCCATTTGCGTATTTAGTTCCTTCTCTCATCAGATTCTTTTTTTTTTTGTTGTGCTTGTGTTCTCCTTGAATTCATATTATGCATGCCGTCAGCTGTCTCCTTAGCTAAGTCCTGTTCTACTTCTTCCTTCTTTCCCTTCAATATTCTTCCCTTTACCTGTTCCATTGTCTTCCATTCTTAATCAAAACACTTCTTTTTTAATAGCCGTGTTGTTCAAGCTCTGGTTCCAGCCATGGCCGGCGACTGCTCAAAACTCAGTGGAGGAGAGGGAAATGACGAGTAGATATGCAGAGAGCGAAAGACATGCAGAGAGCGAGCGAGAGAAATAAGGAACACCAATTGGAGAGGCCAGAAGGCGAGAGTCATAAGCAATAGGCAATATTATAGACCCATGATTGCAGAACATGCATTTATAGGAACCATTTTACTCCGCTGTACCGATGACTGTAACACGACTTGCTAAGGGCGACAGAAGGCAAACTAAACTAAGAGAGAGAAAGAGAGAGAAAGAGACATAGAGCGACAGGGAGAGGGAGAGAAAGAAAGAGATATGGTGGAGCTACGACGATTGCAACGCAACTTGCAGTGAGCGACAGAAAGAGAAACTGAGAGAGAGAGAGAGAGAGAAAGAAAACAGGACCCCCTTCCCCTTCACCGGTAAAGGAGCCGCCTTGCTAATGCTCCACAGCCCCGCAAGTCATTGGTCTTGGCAATAGCAGAGCCACGCCTAATTTTTCTTTCACTCTGTGTGGACAGTTGTCACTCATCTCTGTCAGGCTTCGCGCTCTGTAAAGGCACAGCGACTTGCTCACACTTCAATTCCTTACAAGTTTCCCATACATAACGTCATATTGTTCGCAAACGAGTATATTGATGCCGTTGATTGTATAACATGTTTGTCCTTGTTCCATTGCCTCGTTTTCGGCATTCGCCAGGAGACGCAGCAGCTGAGCGTGTCTGAAATCTTGGACGGCGCCCTCTACCGCGTTCTGGTGCAAGCGCAGAGCCCTGCAGGACTGGGACAGCCGGCTGTCACAAAGTACAGTCGTGAGTGGGCCATTATGTAGCAGATTTGTTGCGCATGGCACGTGACTAAGTTTCACCGCATAAAGAGCACGTGTCCAGCGCTAGCAAGGTGCGCGATAACGCAGTAACTTATCACAGTTTATAAACAGAAGAGCACGCACACGTAACTTAAGGAACCATAGAGGCGCCGGAGAGAGTGCTGTCCAGGGTGCTAGACTGTCAGCACTCTGATCGAAGACACAGGGAAAAAACACAGGACAGATTGCTTTCAGCACTCCGTCTTGTGTCTAAAGTACTAACAAGGCACAAGAGAGAGTGCTGTTGTTGACGGTGGACGGAGTCAGCATTCTATCCTAGACGCAGTACAAAGACAAACGACAGATTGCTTTGAGCTCTCTGTCCTGTCTCCAAAGTACTAGTAAAGCACAGGATAGAGTACTGTCCCGAGTCCTGGACAGTCAGCGCTCTGTCCTCAGACAGAGGACAGAAAGCATTCAGCGTTCCGTTTTGTGTCTTCTGAGTTCTTTCTGTGTGTGTATTACGTGTGCGTGATACTTACGGACTGTACATCACTAACCAGCCTCCCAGCTACCGTACGTTACTGTTAGTCACAGTTCTTTGTTCTCGAGACATGTAGTAACTCTGTGACAACTTTCTTGCCAAACTTCCTGTGCTTTCTATGCTTGCATATTCCCATCGTTCCCACAGACCGCGTGTCAGCTAGCATACATTTGAATAACTGACTGCGCTAGGTGTCCCGTGCGTGTGTTCTAAAATCCGGTGTTTTTCTTATGGTGCTCACTAACGTTGCATGAACTAGCTGTTCTTTACGGACATGTTCAGTTAACGCCTACAGTGAGTATCTGTACTGGTTTTACGCTCTATTAGTTGGGAATGTATAAATTAATGACACGTGCTGTTTTGCATTCTTTCTTCTTTTTCTTTGTGTAGCTTATTATGCAACCTCCTTCTATAGTGCGTTCTGACTACTGAAGATCGAATTAATACAGAAAAACATGGTTAAATAAAAATAAAGTTTGAGCAATAAATCAGAGAAAAGGAAACAGCATCACTGGCTTTCCTTCAATCTGAGAAAAAAAAAGTTTTTTTGTTTTTGTTTTTTTGCATCGTCACAACTTGCACTGCGGTTCTGTTACTCAAGTCAGAATTTTTTTAATACACGTGGTACGTCGCTCCTGCTTGAACACGGTAAATACTTTGATTTTCAGGGCACGCAGGATACAACTCCATTGTGATTTGGAGCGTCGGGGTCTGCTTGGTGTTCGCGGTAATAGCCACGCCGATTGCCTCGTGGTTTGCCGTGCAACAGCAGCGACGTCGACTGAGCGAAGTCGCCGATAAGGTGCGTATACGACTCGTATAGTAACCGTTCACTGCTACGTCACGCCTCGAGCAACCCTTAGTGTGCGTTCTTATTAATGCGCAAGCCTTATACCTGCATTTCTCATTGGATGACGTCGTTGAAGGAGCCTGACGTCGACACGAAGGGCGCGGTGCAACGAGAAATATCACGTGACCAAAGGGAGGCCAGAAGCGAACCAAAGCATGCCAGCCGTATATAAGAGATTACTAATAATTGAGAAAGTTAATTGATGATTGATTAGGGATTGTGTATGGGCTAAGTATCCTATGGTACTCGAATGAAAGACCGTCTAGTACTCGAATGATCTTGATAGAGAATTTCATAGGAGTCGAAGTTAAGTCCATACTTGGATTAAGTTGGATTAAGACGGATTACGATAGATTAAGGTTAGCCAAGGCGGATTAAGAAAGTTGAAGCAAGACATACCGTGAGGCGTCCGCCGTCGCCTCTTATGCGATAGCTAATGACACCTGAATATTTAACGAAAATTTTCGGCAGACCCAACGCGTGCTGGTGGAATCCAAACATGGCTCAACTCACTCGCACCATCGTCGTCCAATGAACGTTGTGATGCACGCGACACGATGTGCCTTCCCAGACACCTTCTACCTACACTTGTAAAGCGACATGGTGACCACGATGTCGACGATCATTTCGGGGCGATTTAGATTCGGAGGCCTCTCTCAGCTAAGTTTTAAACGTGGAAACCAGAATTAACAGCCACAGAACATAGATAATTTAGTCATGCAAGTTAACAGTTAGTATATATCAATAACTCGATCAGTCAGTGAAATTCATTCAAAGAATAATCAATAAACCGTAAACAGAGTGGAAATCACGAGGGAAGGGATTGAGGCCACAGCATCTAATTGAATTTATTTGCAATGGGGTTGCGGATTACAAGGCAATAAAAGTTCGAGTTAGAACCTGGCCACCCCACACACCTTTTCCAAGCTCGAAGATATCAATCAATCAATCAATCAATCAATCAATCAATCAATCAATCAATCAATCAATCAATCAATCAATCAATCAATCAATCAGTCAAATGTACTCAATGAGTCAGTCAGTCAACCGGAAGCGAAGCGGATAAAGGAAGTCAATTGAAAGATCGCAAGTAGAAGCCGAAGGGCTTGATCAATAGATCCATCATTCAGCCAATCAATCCTATCTCGCGCGCCCATCGTCAGTGCCGCGGCTTTGCAGAAGCTGCAAAAAACATCGCCAGCAGTAGCGGCAGCGTCTTCCCCGAGGTCGCCCGACAAGGTGCGGCCGTATTCGCCGCGCCACTTCCTGCAGCTGCAGAGGAACGCCTTCTGGTTGCTTCGCAAGTCCGGGGACACGTACGAGATCCCCTTCGAGACGCTCGAGCTGCGAGAGAAGATCGGCCAGGGCGCCTTCAGCGTGGTGCACAGGGCTCACGTGTGGCTCGGAAAGGTCCGGGAGACGGTCGCCGTCAAGATGCTCAAGGGTAAGTCTGCAGGAGTGGCCACACCTTCATCCGTACCTCCTCTCTCATTCACGACTCGGACTTACGGAAGAAGGAAAAAAAGGCTAGGGGAGGGCGTCACGCGTGAAGCACCGTAGTCAAAAATTTAGAGAAGAGCATCATGGGAAGTGGGTCCCGGTCACAAGCGATAGATTAACGTACAGTGAAGCGCCACTAAATGTTACCGCGCCCAGTCAACATCGAGCGGTCTGGCAACTATGTGGGCCTAATCCTACCCGAGAAGCGCGCCCACAAGGCGCCAGAGGAAGTTGGATTGCCGAGGCTAGCAAAATCACCTGACGCCGCCTCCTAGCCCTTTTTTTCCCCCTCCATATTTGGACTCGCCTCACCGTGCACTTCATCTGCTCTCGCGTATTCTGCAGATCAGCCGCGGCGGTCTGTAGGGGCATGACTGCTGACCCAAAGGACGCGGTTTCACACCCGGCTGTGGCGATCGCATTTTCGATGGAGGCGCAAATGCGAGGTGTACCCGTGTACTGGGCGTTGTCAGTGCGTGTTAAGGATCCCCAGGTGATCGAAATTTCCGGAGCCCTCCACTACGGCGTTTCTCCCCTTTCTTCTCTGTCATTCCCTGTCATGCCCCTGCGAATGTGGAGCAGGCTACCGACAAGGGCTGTAGAAAATAGCGTCTCTTTCTTAACCTAACCACATGTGTCATTATTATTTCTATTCTTTTGCTTTATTCAGCGTTAGTAACGGTGAGTTCATGGCAAGGAGGCTTTTTAGACAGTTGCTTGGTTCATGGGTGCGCGCAAGAGCCCCTCCCTGCGGCCCCCACTCCCTAACCTCCTCACCCTCTTTGTCGTCTAAGAGGGGCGCCAAGTCTTCCTTATACCTGTACACTGCACAGCATTTTGACCGTAATGGTCTCGGTGGAAGGGGGGCGGGTGGTGGAGGGGCTCGAAAGGAGGGTAGCGTAACGGAGCTGCTTACCGATAGCCTAGCCTGCGCAAGGTTATCAGTGCACTGCTCAAACGCCGCCTGATAATGAGGTCAGCTCAAACTATATTCTTTTGCTGGCAAGCGGTATAGTATAACACCCCTGTCACACTAGGAAACTTGAGTGCACTTTGAACGAGTGCACTTTACGCTCACAGAGTGCACTTACACTCACGCGGCTGCTACACGAGAAAGAGAAGTGCGCTTTGGAAATGCGCATTCCCCTAGCGGACGTAGCCGCAAAGTTCCCGATGGTGAGAATAGCGAGGTTTTTTGTTGAAATATGGTTTGTTTTAATACATAGCAACATTTTCAATAACGAAAACAATGTTTTAAAAATGCTACTGGCGCCGCGTTATGCATTAGCGTATTTGTTTGCAAGCCACTGCTACCGAGGCTACAGACTCCGTCGTCGCGAAGCCCGCGAAGTGAGTTCGGCGAACGCACACGCCTGCAAGTGCGCTTTGCAGCGAGTGTCACTAAACGTTCCCGTGTGACAGCGTGCGAATGACACTAGCGGCGAAGTGCACTCTCTCAAAGTGCACTTAAGTTGTCCCGTGTGACAGGGGTATAAGGCAAGCAGTATAGCATTGGCGGGCTGACTTTTTAACAATCAGGGAAACCAGCGCCGAAAGGTGAGACAAGAAACAGTACACGGACAGCGCCCTCTCCTTGTTCCTGCTATTAGCGTCGCTTTCTGTGATAAAACACCAACAGACGATAAAACTCACCATTTCATATTTACTGACGAAGCTCCAACTGGTCCAGTGCTTGAAGCTGAGAAAGAGAAATTTAAGTAAGACATGCTAAGTCAGCTGTTGGTCTCGCGTGACATAGTAGGCCAGTCGTCGGGCATTGTATAAATAGTAATTGCTGTGTCATTAAAATCTCAATCCATCGTCATCGATCAGACAATCCGACGTCCGAGGAGCGGAGGAACCTTCAGCGGGAGATCGAACTGCTCAAGCTAGTGGGCAAGCACACCAACGTGGTCAACATGCGAGCCTATTGTACGATGGGACCCAGGCTAGCCCTGGTCGTCGAATACTGTCCCCTGGGTGACCTCAAGACATATCTCGTAAGGATCAGGGAACGACTTGCAAGTGGGGTAAGTGTATTTTTTATTTGTGACAGCTCCTGCGTCCTTGTGTATTTATGTATAGCTCTGTGATTTAATACCTATTTGATTGAGCTCTCCGGCGTGTGTCTGTAGATTCTGTCAGGAGCTGGCCCACTCGTCTATGCACTAATTATCGCACACTCTTTAGCTTAGTTCGTATCTGGTATAAGCATCGCGCGCTCGAGTTCTGCACATGTGTCATCAGCACCATGCATATCCTAGGGGGTGGAATTAGCAAATACTATAAACGAGCGCAACTCGCGTCCTCATTCAGCGCACGTCATACGTAGCTCCCGTGCCGTCATGGCGGCGTTGTCCACGGCCACAGTCGTGGTTAACAAGGTGGGTCATTTTGAAAAGAAATTCCGCCATATTCGTTGAATTCGCCATCTTGTCAGCTCCTGGCCCAATGGGCTGCTACGGCCTCCGTGTGCGGCTTAAGCACAGTGCCCAGAATAGCAACCGCTTACTAGGGGGGAGGGGGGGGGGGGCTTTCTGTAACTGTAATGTAATTGTTCCCCTAGGAGGTGCCTTATTTGCTCCCTTAGCGGCCATGTCGGCGACACTGTGCCGGTAAATGAGATCCGCGTAACTCCGTCCGGTCAGCGGAGAAGTGTCTGTAGCAATGGCATTTTGCACAATTTGAGGAATAAATCAGTTGCTGCTGCGATCAGGGGCTGCGACGCAAACACTGTATTTTAACAGCGGACCTGTTTAAGGGCTTGCAAGGTTGGGTGCCCTGTGATGTCTGTCGACCTTCACGGTACTGAAAGGGAACCACAATATTTTGTTGTGTTCGCCACACCGCTTGTGCAGACCTACGAAAACGAATCGAAGAAAGGTGACCCAGGGTTTCTCAACGTATCGACAACGAGCACCGATTCCGGCATCCCAGAAGGTACGTGTCCGCAAAAATTCGCTGTCAAAGCTGACTGGGACCTTTATATACGAAAGGTCTACTATTACTGGACTGCTCCTAGGAGGAAATTTCAGCCAATCACGACGCCGAATATATAATCAGTGAAGCTTAGTTAATATATAATCAACGAAACACTTTTTACGGTAATGGAATTTTCGAAATCTGTGGATAAAATTACACCACAAGTATGCCCACTGAGCAGGATTACTAGGAAAGCTCGATTTTACCTACACTGAAAATCAAAATGCAGAAGTGAGTGACTACTAAGTGCTGTTATAATGAATGGGACTAGGATGGCGTTAACAATACCTAACTGTCTCGTGAACCTGAACTAGTTTTGTCGTGACTGTGAGCATAGATATCAAGGATGAGAAATGTAGGCAAAGGATTGGCATCAGTTTTCTTAATACTATTCGATACCCATATATCTAACAGGCGCATGTGCTGGATGTGTTCGTCCTTGCAGATCTCGGAGACGTGCCGCCACTGTGTCATCTGCTGCCTCTGGCGCGACAAGTGGCCCAAGGGATGGTGAGTGTTTTGAGAACGTTCGAAACGAGGTGTGTCGTGTCTCAACTGAGCTTTGGATCGCCTGTGACAAACGTGTTTAGATTCTAGGGCTTATATGTAGATTAGTTTGTAGGGGAATTTCTCGTAACTGAAGTGGCTGTGGCACCGAATCAAGTGTTGCAGTCACCCCAAATTACTTCTAAACTGCAATTGTTTTATTTCTAAAGGATGTACATTATTAATTTCGTAGCGCAGTATCTATCTATCTATCTATCTATCTATCTATCTATCTATCTATCTATCTATCTATCTATCTATCTATCTATCTATCTATCTATCTATCTATCTATCTATCTATCTATCTATCTATCTAATCTGCAGGAGTTCCTCTCCTCGAAGCGTGTGGTGCACCGCGACGTGGCCGCCCGCAACGTTCTTCTGGTCAGCAAGAACCATGCCAAGATTGCCGACCTGGGCCTGTCCAGGGACATGTACGAGGAAGGCCTGTATCGCAAGCATGGCGCCGGTCGCCTGCCGGCTCGCTGGATGGCGCTCGAATCGCTCTCTCACATGACCTACACGACCATGAGCGACGTGTGAGTGTGGAGTTTTTGCTCGCTTGCTTTCACGCTCGTTAAATGTCGCAGCTGTGCAGCGAAACCGTATATGGCCAGGGCTAATCTGTAGTCTGCGAGCAAAAATACCTCTCTCCAGGCGGGAGGCTGTGTGGGAAAGGGGAGGGGGCTTTCTCCTTTCGGCTATGCCCTGCACTGCGCACGGCGCGAGCGACTGCAGCGCCGCTGTGGTCAAGACTACCACAGAGCAACGCGTGAAAATTGTGCATGCCATTTACGCAGCAAGGAAGGTGCAGCTCAACCATGAGCGCAACGCAAGGCGCGTCCGACCGGCTTTGGAAAGATAAGAGCCGCAAGGTTCGAGGTCCCAGCCAGAGGAACAGGGGAGCGTCCTTCGCTGACAGCCAGTTGGGAAGCTACTACTCCAGCTATTAAGTGCGGGGCACTTTAGAGGTCCCGGGATGTCCCTCGTTAGACGTCATGCTTGCCAAAGCAGAAATCTGAGGCGTAAACCGATGAAAAATAAATTATTCCAGATTAAAAATGGTTAAGATAAACCGGCTGGGAAACACTGGCGAATTACTGCTCCTTTGCTACACAAGCTTACACACATCGATGAATTCACGTAAGCCTGATCAGTAATGGTTAAAAAATAAACTGAATGGATCCAGGTTAGGACCTGTTAAGATAAACGATATTAGTATGATCAAATAAATAATGCACGTTAAGAGTAATCAAACGCATAGTGAGATCAAATTCAGTGAAGGTAGTTAGAAAACGCCGACGATAAACAGAACAGAAACGCACAAGAAATGTAGGCGAATCACTCCACCGCTCTTCGTACATCCTTCGCTGCAGTGGAACTGCCTTAGATTTCTTTTGACCCTACACTTCTCTTGTCCCAGGAATCGTTAGCAGCCACGAAGGCGCGGCTGTTTCGGTCACCCTCACGTCACCGTGATTCGTTCTTACAAGCTTTTTAGCAGTGCGAGGGAAAGTGCAGAGGCGGGAAATGAATAATATTGGCGCAATACGGGGCAGGAAACCATGAGTAACGTGCAGATTCGCTGCTGACCTGCGTTCACAGCGTGGAATGTCTCATGAATGTTTGTCATAAGCTGAGATGTTAAGGAGAGAGCGAGAGGAAAAAAGAACTCAAATTGTCATGTTTTCAGATTTCTGCAGGAACCCATCCGAAAGAATGTGTATGAATGTACCATTTCCAGCGCTTATTTCATTTGGTGTTACAGTACGGGGATTCAGCCACAAATGAATTGTGATGCTTTATGTGATTACTACGCGAGATAAAATAAATCTCCCGCATAGATTATGCTATATCATTTTGGTTTGTTCCCGTTTCTATCCATCATTTAGGAGTAATTAGTTTGTCGGTCATCCCGTAACACTTAACATTCACTTCGCAATACAGTATCTCTTTCTTTTTCTAATTTTCGTAAATGTTCTTTTTTCACTCTTTTGTTTAATTTATAAACCAATTTACCAGACTAATCATGACCCATTTCTCGGGGTTGACTGATCCAGGATCATTAGGATCATTCGCTTGCTTCTTCCCTGTGATGTTTAGGTGGTCCTTCGGTGTTCTACTGTGGGAAGTGGCTAGTCTGGGCGCCGTCCCCTACTCCGGCGTTGACAACCACGAGCTACTGGAATTCCTGATGGCAGGGAACCGCTTGCCGAAGCCTGTCAACTGCCCACAGGAAACGTAAGGACTAACTCGTGTGTTCTTTCTTATGACTAATTTGAAAGGCTTGCCGCTAGAGCTCATAGTGATTCAGGGGCCTTCGAATTCGATGCTATGGCATTATCTCTCATAATTTCAGCTTGTATTTTAGTGTTTTCATACTTATGTGCACGTGTCACTGTACACGTATCGCTATTGTCTTTGCGGTTTCTTCCTAGGTACGACATCATGACGTCATGCTGGAACGCCAGCCCCGTCTGCAGGCCGACATTCTCAACTGTCGTGTGCAGACTCGACGAGATCCTGGAGCAGTCTCAGGAATACTTCAGCTTCAGTTCGGAATCGGAGTAGCGTGTTCCCTCACTCGACAAAGCAGTGTTCGGTCCAGGGCAAACCAGGGCCTTCGTCCACCCAAGGATCTGGACTTCAAGATAATGTTCAGCCGTTCACTGCAACGGCGCGCCCATCACTCTAGTAGCAGTATAGTCTTATGGCAGGACCTGTCATGCAGCATCCCGCCACATCTCATAGAGTCCGCAATGGCGTCCCAGTTTTTAGGCTTCACCTATTCGTTCGTGTCACTGGAGCGCAACATAAGATGAGTGTGCGCCTCTGACGCTCGCTATTTTGCACTACTCCAGGAGTCGGCTATCGGCACATAAAAAGGTATAAACAAATATATAAAAAGGTTTACAGAAGGTGGTCTGGACTTGCGACCTTTCGGTCACGCTTAGCGCGACGTCACAGATCGCAAACGGTGGCAGCCTTTATTATAGAGTACTTCTAGGTTCTTTGTGGGCAGCTGTCGCCCCATCACTCTAGCATCCCTCTCTGTAGGTCAGTGATGTTCCGCACAAGGTGACAGAATTCCCATTCTCCAACACCAAAATTCCCTGTCTTGAGCAGTCTTCCCAGGCAACATTTCCCGAAAATACCTATGAGTTCCCCCCGACAAATATATGCACAAGAACGGACATAGTTAACCATTCCCTCAGGAGAGTGCTTTGAAATTGGCGCTGTTCTTTAGAGCCATACTCCACAATTTATGTTTTGCGTGGCTTCAGTGTCTCGTTCCAAACTAATTAGCTTCTCTTCCAAGCGTCTTCGAGCAGTGTTATTCGAACAAAAATCCGGTATTTGAAGCTCTTGGATCTGCTCGCTACATGCGGCAAAGGCGATTTTGGGGAGTCATACACTGCGACCTTCGGACGCCACCATCGCGAAGGTCGTGCCATGACGGTAACGTGTTGTGAACTGCAGGAGGCTCGTGGCCCACTGACATAGTTGGGATATTGACCGCACAAGTCGAAAATTCAATACATACCTGAGAGGTTCCCTTGTTATTCCTTTCCCTTGAAATTACAGCCGGAAATTGCCCGGATAAAGTAAAATACATTGCATGGAACACATCACCGCTGTAGGTGCTTCCTACAAATCACATCAAGCGAACTATTTATTTATTGTTCTGTCGTCTGTTGAGAATAAATTTTTTTAAAGTCCTTGTCTACGTTTCGTTCCGTTTCGTGGCATATCGTGACCTTCGTTTTCGCACAAAACACCCACACTTTTGTTTCGACGAGTCGAAGGGTGCAATTCGACAAATATAAAACTGATTCTTTCATCATTGCTATGAGGTAGACATCGACAGCAAAATGCGCGTGCGAAAAGAGGACAGCATGCATCCCGAGACATAACGCTGATCACACTCCACACTTCCCGTGGCACGAACTTCCTTTGCGTCCTTCGAAGCTGACTGAACTCGTCTCGGAGGCTTTTGAAGCAAGCAGGCGCAAGGTTTAGTACAGACCTAAATTGTAGACTACGAACGCGCGCTCTAAAGTCGTTTGGCCCACTGGAAGTACAGGGTGGACCTTAATGAAAGAGAACATGAGAGCTTGTAGCCTCTTCAATGTGGTGTCTGGATGGGGCACCAGCCAGTAGAAGCGAAAGAAATCGCTTCCTCTTTTGACGTCACGTATCATAGGCCAAGGCGACTATCTATCGTTGTAGAGATTAGCTTTACTAATCGGCCGTGGCCAGGTTATGTTGTCCCGTCAATAGATGATGCCAGAAGCAGACGTACTTCCTCTCAATGCCACTTTCTGGCGCTGTAAGCAGCCGCCGCAAAGTAGAGGCCATGTACTCGAGCGTTCACTTGCATGAAGGACCACGTACGATCCGTCGTCTCTATGGCTAGATAAGCCAGACAGGTAGCAGCGTGACCTATTCGGTAAGACAACAGTAGTGTCGTCGCGAAGACATGGTAAAGTTCACGGCAGCAGCTTCGCCATGCACGTTTGCAAAGAACGCACCAAAGGTACGTACAACTAGTGACAAATTTAGCCATAGTGAAATTCCTTTGCAGTTGCTCACTAAGGCGGCCTCAGACACGATTCAAGAAGCCGCGACAATGTATAACACACAGAAGTCTGAACTCGCCCTTCGATGTTTAATCAATGGTAGTCTCGGAAGTTTGGACAACACATATGTGCAACTTTCTAATGTGTCAAGAAAAGAAACCAACGCCATGTCGCTCACGTCCCAAGATATAAGAACAGTCGGGGTGTTCCGTTTTCTGCAAAACAGCACTGAAATGTTGATAGTAAGCCAGCTCGCCTCAAAAGCACAAATGCAACTTGCATCGCGAAGATGGGCGAGTGCACATGCATCCGTGTTTGCCAGCTGCCCTTTTTTATCTAAAACCCTTCCGGATTTTCACCTTGACAGTGATGGCGGCTCGGTGCCCCATTCAATTTTGTATTGCTATGATTACTTTTCTTTCGAATCGCAGCTGAAAGCGCAGCTATCCAGGTTCGCTAGATTGCAACGACGTTATCTTTAATTTATTGGGGTGGCCTTCAGATTTTTGGCCATGAGGCAATGTGAAGCGTAACGTCATAAAAGGAACCTTATTGCGTGTTTCTGTAAATACAGCGGAGTTTTTACACCAGACGTATACGCCCTAAAAGGAATGTTTAAAATCGGCTAACTGGTCGTACTTCATGAAATAGAGAAATGAAAATTATCTCAAGTGGTAAACACTGCAAAGTGTACCAACGTGCACATGAATCGTGTTAAGTTACACGGAACATCCGCTATAATCAGCCGCTATAATCAGCAATATTATAGCGATCTTGCTTGAAGCATCAGCTATCTACATATACGACAGCGCTAAACAACACTCCTATGTATTTCCAGCGCTTGCAAAAAGAAGAAAGAATAGAGAGGCAGAGGGCGCAGGAAAGGGAGAACGCTAGAAGAATGCCGCATTATCTGCTGTCTCAACAATATACATGTACAATTGATCGCCTTACTACGCAACAAGCGAAAACACGCAAGCGAATTAAACCAATTTCCGCATATACTATACAAAAATGCATTCGTGAGGCGTCGGCTGCTGAAGGTGATGACAGCCGAATGATTTGTCGAACTCGGAGCCGTTCATGGCCACATTGCACTTGCGTCGGCCTTCGGGCTCTCCGCAGTAGTGGCTACAATAGCTGACGTAGAAAGTCTGCGTCGCCGAAAGCCCTTCGAGGGACTTGAGTCGCAAGAACCGTTTCTCGCGGTTCCTTTCCGAGCTCTTCTGCATCGCTGTCAATGCCACGTCGAGGGCGAACAGGTCTGCGATCGAGCGACGCTCCGCGTGAGACCTGGAAGCGTCTAACCTGCGTATCCAAACGCCGCGGCACTCCAGTAAGTGGTGACGGAGAGCAGAGCTGGCTTATCCTACGGTAGGTGCGGTAATACCATACTGTCGTAGTCGGCGAGTAGCCACTTTAGTCCGCAATACCTTTATTAGTCACACTCATCACCTCAGCATGTTGCCGTACGCTCTGAGCAACTCGTACAGGTCTTGCCCAGAAACACCAGGACGGTGCGGTAATACCGTACCGTACCACGTAGCAATTAGGGAGTTTAAACTGCGGCGGCTTATCGTACGGTAAGTACGCTAATGTCGTACGGTCGTGGTCGGCACGTAGAAAATTTGGCTCATGAGAAATTTAACAGCAAGTTTTATCACCTGATGACATTTCCGTACTCACCGATCAACTAGTTCAGCTCTTTCTGACTAAAATAGCCACGTGCCGACCATGACGGTACGGCATTGCCGTCATTACCGTATGGTAGTGACGTACTTTTGTGCATCATTACCGTACTTTTGCCTCAAGGTCACTTAAAGGCCGCCGACAACGTGAGCCAAAATTATTTGATGCGTAACATGAAAACGATAAAATGCAACAATCCCTAAACCCAGTGTGGGCACGTGTTGCTTTAAGAGTCACCTGCAAGGGCTTTCTCTTGGCTTTCTGAGTTGCCACCAGGAAGTGTTGCGACCCGCGCCGTCCAAGACTCTCCCGCGCAAGTCCACCGAGCGTAGTACTTGCCTGGCCAAGTTGAACCCCAGACCCGCGTATGTCATAGCACCCGATCCGCTTCGGAGGTACGATGGCGGGAGCAGCGCGCTCAGGCTTAGGCGCAGTTCATTCAGTGAGTACAGGTACAGCACGCTACCAGTCTGCCAGCGGTACCTGTCAGAAAACGCGCGTACACGCTTCAAGCGCTAATTTTGATGAAGTGTTCTTATGACATTTATATAGTAATTATAAACGCATGCGAAATCTTATGCTATAGCACTCTTAGGATAAGATCATGGTAGTGGAGAATCTTGCTTGGTGAAGACCTTATTCAGGATTTAAACACACTGTGATTATTATGATGCATTTCTTATTGAGGCATTTGTTGGTGCGTCTGAATAAATTTAAGGAATTGAAATAACTTAAGCAATATTCAGTGCCCTTCACCTTGACATCATTATGTTGTCATAATACGGGATGGCCAGCGTCACCCTCAGGGCCTCCCTGGATCCGAGCCATGCTTGTAAAAAATTCTTGTCATCGCCGGTAAAGTTCGCGTAGATCGAGTCGAGCGAACCTTCGCGCGAGTACGTCTCGGGAGGCCACAGCTGTCTAGACGACGCCAGTGCGTATATTTTGCCCTGGGCTTCGGTCTTCGTCGATTTCGCGATTCTCGGGGAGGCTTGTACCGACTTCACCACTGCTAGCGTCGTCCAGCTGAGAGTGTCGTTCACCTCCTGCCTCTGGTGCTGGCTGAACGTGTTCCGGTAAAGCGGCAACGCTTGCGCAATCCCGAACGATTCCTGCACTGCGACGAAGCACAGCACGCGCTCGCGCTCGAGGTCTTCGAGAGCGCTCCGGGACGTGAAGCCGAAGTCGGCGTTCACGATCCAGGCGTACGCGTAAGCGAACGTCCATCCGACGACGTTGAGTAGCCTCGACGCTGGCGTCGAGTCTACCAGGCCTCCGACTCTTCCAAACCGTCTCTCGTTCATTATAAGCAGCTTCGTGTCGGATGATACGTTAATGACGTCATTCAAATGTTTGCTTAAGAGTCTTGTCCATAGCGCCGAAGACACGGCGTTGCCAAAGACCTCGGTGACGTCAGACAGCGGGACGAGGTCGTCATATATTTCGTCTTCCTCGTCCACGCTAAGCAGCGTCTGCCTGAAGACTGCTTCGTCCCGGCGCAGTTCTTCGAGCGTCGCGCCGTCCAGTGTGACACGTCCGCCGCTGAGGACGGCGGACAAGTTCCTAGCGACGTCGTCGTAAGCCACGTCGTCGAGCTCCGCTAACTGTTCCATGCGAAGTGCGGGAACGCCGCCCTGCTCGCCTATGATGACGATGCGTTCGTCATCGCGCGTCCACGACGACGAGACGGTAACGTCGAACCACAGGGCCACCCTCCAATTGATGGCGAGGTCTAGCAGAACGTCAAGTACATCGGGCGGCGCGGCGTTCTGACTGGGAGTTCTGGAAGGAAGTGGCCACGGTATCTTTCGGTTGTGCATGAACGCCACGAATTTCTCGATTTCCGAGATCCGGCTCCTGTCTAAGCATTTCTTGGCAGCGTCGAGTGCCATGGTTGCTGTACGTGAAACGGTTGCGAGGGTCTGGAGAGCCTACGCGTAAAAAACGAAAAGATGGAAAAGATATGGTCAAGACGTGCCATAACGATCAAGATAGATAGTGACAGCCGAACTAGACCTTGCTGATAGGACATATATTATTATCGTATTCTTAAGGAAAAGAGATAGCATTGATAATTTGGCTAGTTGGTGCGGGTTCATTATTGTCAAACGGCACAAATTAAGACGAAACCAGGAAGAAAAAAAAGCAGGAACACAAGCGCCGGTGCTTGTGCTCGCGGAAATCCAGATGGATTTTCTTGTAAGCTTGTGCGACGGACAGCTGCATGCTACCTTTCTTTTTCATCGTAGTTGTTGCCTAGCGAAATTCCGCAGAACTCGTTTCGCCATATTCACGCGCACGCGCTTCGAACTGTCGATCAGTTCGCCCCGTTCTCCCGACAGATAGCCTCCTGGTTAGCTCAATTGGGAGAGCGAGTGCCCCGGATAGGGCCTTGGTCCCGGGTTCGAACCCCGGACGAGGGCAAATTTTCCGTCAAGTTAGAAGCTTTCATGAGACGTCCTCATGGGTCTCTCATAGCTTTGAGCCGCAAACAGGTGGGTGCCAATTTTCCCAATCATAAATGTTACCCCACCTTGAGGAATTCCGTAGAACTCACTTCACCACTCTTTCGTTTCATAACCACTCCTCAAGGTAGTGGGGATTCGCTGCTTTGCCAATCCTGTGTCATTCAATACTCGCCTGTTGATCGCCGATGGCGGCCATGACATCTCGGCTGTAGGCGTGGAACAGTGTGCCTGCTCTTCCGGACGTCCACTGGGCTCCGCGTCCGCAGACGTGCGCGTGAAAATCGACGCACGGGTCCGCGGACTCGTCCAGGGTCGCGAGAATGGCCCTGGCGTGCTGCACGCAGTCGTCCGTGTCGCACACGTCGGAGGGCGCGTGCATCGGGCTCTGCACGCGGCGCACGGCCAGTATCGAGAGCACGACCACCGCCAGGGCTACCACGCCAAGCGCGGCACCCACCAGGGGCCTCGACGTGGAGTCCATCCCGGGGTGACGGCTGTACGCCTTCCGAGCAAACGTGCTCGGTTGACCCTGCGTGCGCATCGGTGGAACGAGCGATTCGAACTACTTTCGAGAACTACCCACATTTGTGTAATAGCGGCTATGGCATTGCATTGCCAAAAATGAGCACGTGGGTTCGACTCCAGCCCACGGCTACCGCGTACACTTAGATTAAGTTCACGTTAGTGAACCACGTTTGGTGAAGGCTAATACACAGTACCCCCCCCCCCCCCTCCTTACAGCGTACCTTGCATTCATATAGTGGTTCTGGCACATAAAACCTAAGAACTGTTTCGTACAAAACCTTCATTTAGAAGGGTATGTAAAACTGTCAACATTCTAAATTGCGCGCCCAATAGCCGAACATACCACTATCTATCTATCTATCTATCTATCTATCTATCTATCTATCTATCTATCTATCTATCTATCTATCTATCTATCTATCTATCTATCTATCTATCTATCTATTGCAGTCTCGGATGACGCGCGATTATTTTCTCTTGTAAAGGGTGCACCGCCGCATGCACAGTCTTGCGGTGGCGAAGTATCCTTAATATTTTGTAGGGGCCTGCAAGCAATCATCGGCACGTTACCAGTAAAAAGTCTGTCTGTCTGTCTGTCTGTCTGTCTGTCTGTCTGTCTGTCTGTCTGTCTGTCTGTTCACGGGCTCGCAATGAGGTCCTATATCACAGGCCTGAAACCTCAGACGCTGTGACATATGTAATGCCGAAATTCCTGAACGTCATAATAAATCGGCGTAAGAACAGGTCTTATATTTCGGTGAGGTAATCAAGTTCTTCAGAGGTATTGAAGCTCGGCCCACGGACTTACTCGATAAACGTGTATGCAAATACTCACAGCGCTGTCGGTGAAACTCTGCAGCGACCTGACGGACGGTGAGGTCGGAATTATGTGGCCCTTGGAGACACACACGTCTATCGATGCCCGTCCAATCATGGGCTCGCGAGGGTCTGCAGCCGGCTTGTCATCGCTGTCCTGCGAACGATAATTCCGTCCTTCTATGAGGAATTCTTCAGCTTGCACGAAGCATACACATGGCGCATTGTTGTGTCATTCATATATTTTTCCACCTCTATTACAAGGTCACCTCAGAAAACATAAGGCTGTAGCCTTGTGTTAGGAACAAATAAAAGAAATTACTCCATCTCCCGCTAAAGGGGACCATGAGGCGATGCGAAGCAACACGGGGGGTGCACACCGCGTTTTCATCGGTTTGACTAGGTGCCGCGTTTGCATCGGTTTGACGCTAGCAGACGCTGCCTGCGTCAGCATTGCCTCTCGCGGGCGAGGGCGCGTCCTTGTTCCTTGCGAGCTGGCAAAGCGTTCATCGAAGAAAGCGTTTCCGTAGTCAACGCGCGCCGTTCGGAGAGGAAAGGAGGAAAGCCGAGAGGAGAGGAGAATGAGACAAGAAGAGGAGGGGGAGGAGGATGCGCATGCGCAGTGCGGGTGTGGACACCACACGGCGGAGCGAGGGAGGGACAGACAAAGCCCCCGTCATGAGGTGCTTCGCATCTAAAACAATTTAGAGTAGTACTATGTACTCTACAATGAGAAGGTATCACACGCGTGTGCAGGGTTATCCATTAGGAGGGAGGGGGGGGGGGCGAAGGGTTCACTGCATTGCCCCCTCCTCCTCTAAACTCCCGTCCACTGAGGCCATTTCGGTCAAAGCGCGGTGCAACGCAAAAGTATGAGTAAGGTGCGGCGACCCCTCAGTAATGAGGGAGGGGGGTTGCCTTGACCATCCCCGACCTTATGCTCATGCCTATGGAGAGCACTAAGATGTCCCTAAAATCTACGGATGGAAGCGCACGCATCTGCACTTTAGCCTTGTGTTAGGAACAAGTAGAAACATTTTATGGTACTGCACTGTGTGTACTCTACTATGAGCGGGCATTAAGATGTCCCTTTGGCATGTACAGAACAGAATGCATGCGTCTATGGACGCAGACTGTACACTCTACCATCTCTGTGGCTCCACTAGAAGACAGCTGCGCGCAACTCACCTCCTCTTCTGTAGAACAACTGTGTGAACGGTTTAGGGTAACGGCACCCTACTACGGGAGAGCTGCTGCAGCTGTCCCAATACAACCAGTGTCGTCTGAAAGAACTGTGTTTAGAAAAAATTACGCGGCTACTTGACATCAGCACACTTTCCAGGGCTGAAAGGCTGAACCAACCCCATAGAAAAATTTATTTCGCACAACCCACACACTTGACTCGGTATTTCAATAGCTCGTTGCCGAATGTTTCACAGAAATTGGGAGAGGTAAGAAAGTGAATCCTGCGTAGGCTTTTATTTTATCCATAGCGTATGACCTTTATTATAACATTTCACATTTCTTGTAAGCAAGACGTATACTGGAGAAAATGATATCAGAGCGCCAGGTCAATGGAAACTGTGAGCAGGCAACAATCTCCAGCTTTCGCGCTGAATCAGATGACACCGCGAACGTCAGCACACACGCTCTATGTGCGTCGAATATGAAAGCATGACGTGTCCGAGCGTGCAACCCATATCGACGCCCATCGGGACGTCGTCACATTACGTCGTACGCTGATTTGGCCAATGACATGTCCGGATTTCCAAACGCAGTTTGGCAAGTGGTATGAGTGAAGATCTTTGGGTCATGTGGCCTTGCAACTTAAGGTTATTACGTGGCCACGTGACCGTGTCACATGACATCAACACTTTGTCATGTGCTTGAACGGCGCAAAGTCAGTTTTTGACGGTGGGCCCAGTAATTCGTTGAATGAGTGGGCAGGTCAGTTTTATACGCGTGTCTTGGGGGCCGAAACCCAGGTGAAGACATCGCTTGGTCAAGTGAGTTTATTGTCATCGAATCGATGGAACACCGATGCTCACCGGACGCTCGCCGGATTTTTCGCTCATGCACTTGCGTTTAATGTACCAGTAGCGATGAAATCTACTGTGCTTTTGCACAAATATTGTCTTTCTTTTGGTGCAGGAATCATTTCGAAGTATTCGTTACCTGTCCGAAAAACATTGGGGTTTACAGCTATTTTATGTTATATTCGAAACTTACAAACAATCGCATGCCCCTAATATAAAGGCAAGCACATGTGAGTTCAGAACAACGTACGATTGTGGTGCCCTCAGTGGAGAGCGTCTGAAGCACACTGAGCGACGCTGGCTTAGTAGGGAGGACCACGCCCAGGGAGATTCTTCGGTCTATTGAGCCACGCTTGCTGAGGGGCTCGCGTGGGTCCACGTACACCATCTCGGCAATGTCCACTATGCCCTGGAGAGCGCCCTCTACACCATCTAGAATATCATTCTGTTACGGGAAAGAAAAAAAAAATCACGTCGTGGTACAATGACTTATTTCTGATTTGTTTGAACGAACTTCTCCTCCAGGACTATCCGATCAGTTGTTTCCGTTCATTTTCCACAGCGCACTACTGCTTCCACATTTTATCGTGACGACCATTATTTTTTCGTAATGACGCGCAGTCTAGAAGGACGGCAAGTTTAGCAAGTCAGCCCTGACATTTGCTACGCTGCTGTCTAGCATTGTTTCAAATGCTCTCGTCATTATCGAGGTTCATTGATAAAAGTCTGCGATGGCGCAGTGCTGTCAGGCGTACATTGTTCGTGCTGTTTGCCGTGACCGTCTTTCACTCAAGTAACGCGACTATATGAGGCATCGGTTCAAACAAAATCAGTTTACACCGTACAAAATCTTGCGCTATCACACTTTAGATAGCAGAAATATTTGCCCGACAGCTTGTGCGCTGTACAATGCACACGTGGAAATATTACTTTGGGAATTATCGTTGATTGATTGATTTGTGGGGTTTAACGTCCCAAAACCAGCTCTGATTATGAGAGACGCCGTAGTGGAGGGCTCCGGAAATTTCGACCACCTGGGGTTCTTTAACGTGCACTGACATCTCACAGCACACGGGCCTCAACATTTCGCCTCCATCGAAATGCAGCCGCCGCGGCCGGGATTCGATCCCGCGACCTTTGGATCTGCAGCCGAGTGCCGTAACCACTAGACCACCGTGGCGGGACGGGGAATTATCGTGACACATGCATACATAGGTGACGTGCTCGTTTCGTCATATTCAAACGAAGAGCGACTTGAACTGCCACTGTCACCTTTTTCTGAGTCAGCCATTAGGAAGTGCACAATTAATATATATATATATATATATATATATATATATATATATATATATATATGGAACACGACGGCGAAAATGCGCTTGAACTTGCGACGTTACTGCTAACGCCGTGATAGGACAGAAACCATTGTACGCACGACATTATTAATGATATATTATTAATTCTTCATTTACACTATTTTATTATTCTTAATCGGCTAAGCTAATATGTAAACAGCGATATTTCGCAGAGGCTGACTCCAGAGACGGTCTTGAGCGGAGAGTGAGCCGGCGGCGTGGTTGGCACCAGTATGCCCGAAGAGACGCTTCGGTCGATCGATGCCCGCTTGCTCAGTGGCTCCCGGGGGTCCAACTGCAATTCCTCAGCAATGTCCACGTCGTCAGCGTCGTTCTACACACACGACAAAATATAGCGGCAATTTCAACTTGCGAATTTCGAATGAAAGCATAAATCAATAGAATAGCCCCGCAAAATTGAGGGTAATGCAGTCATGAAATCTCGTTTGGTTCTTGGCAAAAGAAATGTAAAAATGTGATGAATTTATAAATAAGTTGGCCTTTCGGCAATGGAGCTAGGGCGAGCGCTTCCAAATTGAGGCGACTTCTTTTTTTAGTTATAATTACATTCGGTCCGCACTTCCTGGTGAGCTGCACTCTGCTTTAAGAGCGAGTGGTGCAGACAGCGGTGCCGTTCTGTACTCAAGAAATATCCCGCATGGAAGCAACAAAAATGAGCTCGTAAGCAGGCGACCTATATCATCAATTTTGTCCGCGAGCACTAGCAGCTCATTCTGGGATAAAGTTAATTCAGCGCCTGCAACCACAGGCTAGAGTTCTTGCTAAGGATACAGAACAATGGTCATCAGTTCGTATGTCTCTTCACGACTTCACTACATATTTTGCAGTTGGACGGAAGGCAACATTACATCCGCCGTCAAGAGGTATTTGGCGGACTTGACGGATTTTGCAAGTCTAAATTGTGGGAGCCACACACATCGCCAGGTTGGCCTCAGCTCAGCACGAGATGCGCGCTGGCGATGCGCGTTGACCACTTGTGCGGGAGGTGTGTGCTTGCCAGGGAGAGGGTTACGGACAAGTGCGTGTACTTGTGAGTATTTGTTTGATGTTCTTATATAGTGTTCCAAGTTAGTTTTCATGGTTGTTCTGAGTTAGCATTAATGAATGTTCTTCTTATTGACTTTATCGGCGGCGGCTTCATTCTTGGCGTCAAGACGGACCGAGCCCCTACAGAATTGAGTGTTTGAAGCTATCCTAGTCCCGGTGATTTCGGTGCACTGTTTACAAACTCAAACACTATACTTCAGCACATTTCGGCATGCGCGTTCGGGCCCACAAAGGTTTCGACAATATTTCAAGGGTCCATGCTCGTTTCCCAAGCGTAGCACCCCAGAACTAGAACCGACCGCTAGGCCGGGGCTACGCTTGTGCCCATTTTGGAAGAGGCGGGTGCCTGGCAGCGGTGGGATTCGTATACACTCGCGACTTCTCGCAGCCGAGGAGAGCGCTCGGAGGTCATGACTGCTGGGGTGCGCTGTTGAACAGGGTTGCCATTTGGGATATAGGTGGTACGATTTCAAATCAAGATGTAACAAAGAGAGAGAGAGAAGGAGGAGGAAAGATACCACAAGCACTCGTTCGCTGCGTTTGAAATTCCTAGCTACTTCGTTGCCACTGGAACTCGGAATTCACAACTTAAAGCGCCGAAGAACTTCCAGGCCTTACATTGCTGACAACAGCAGAGAGTGCGACGCTGATCGGTGAGTGAGGCAGCGGCCTGGTGGGAATGACCTCTCCTCGGGAGATGCTTTTGTCGATGGAAGCCCGTTTACTCATGGGCTCGCGTGGGTCGACGCAAGGCACGTCCGCGATGTCTTCGACTTCCCGGTCCGCTTGCGTTGAGACAGCAAGAGCGTCTTTCTGAAAACGATACAGATGAACGGACGTGACGTCCTCGCGTACAGTTGAAATAAACGAGGTTTAGATGAATCTAGTAAGGGCCGACGTAATTACGTGAAGTGCTAGCGCTGATAATACACTGAATTTCCTCATACGTCTAAAATCTGATTTCTTCGCTTTAAGTGAAGGTGATCGAGGTACCTTAAGCACAAATTACTCTCTGGCCTCTGAGCGCCCTGCAAGTGTTACTAATATTACAGGCTCCCTGTAGCCTGCTTCTGTTTTGCTTTCACAAGCTGTGTCACGCTGTGACGCACTCTGACGTCATGGTCCAGAAGGTGATCATGTGAGAGCAGCGCATAATGGAGTTTAAGTGCAATGTCGGCAACAATTTAGCCTTTCATAGGGAACTATGTTAGCGGTTCAAAGGCTGGGGTCTTCTGCGGTGTGGTTTAGTTGATGGAAGTGCTTTTAATTCACCGAATGTGATTCGCAGAATTAAAAGGACTTCTATCAACTAAAGGCCTAGAAAATCGTGGCATGTGGCATTCCTCTAAACTCTCATGAACATCTTTCATCCTCACGTCTTCTCCGAGTGCTTTCACTCCATCCTTGGCCAATAATCGGTGGTCATATGTTCGAGCGCAGCGTCGGCGTGGTAGTGCACACAGGGAGAGCCGAGAGTTCGCTCGGCGTTGCCTCTCGCTTCAATGCGCTTCGCCCACATTAAAATACGCTCACATCTGCGATTTTGGCCTTGTTTCCGCCATTGAGACAAGATTGGGGCACTTGCTTTGCAGAGACTGACATGGCCAGAGGCGCGTTCTTGTCCACATAGAGAGTCACACTCCTGGTGGCCTCTCGCTTCAACGCACTACTGCGCTTGGGGTTGTTGGTGATGCGCCATAACTAGGGTCCTACCTGTTGGGAGTAAAACCGGACTTTACCCGAATATGACAGTCTGAATTTATTTCAGGAAAATCGGGTTAAAACCGATTTCTCCACGAGTTCTAATGCCTGTTTCTATATATACGCTGCTGCGCGGTGCACTAGCGCTGTAGCTACCCAACCTCAGGACAAGGAAGTTACGTCCTGTTTTCTTTAGCGATTTGCAGTGACGTAAAGCTTATTTTACACGTTGCGTGCAGAACTGTAAACGCTATACGGCTGTCGTTCATCAATTTAAAGAAGGCAAGAGATGAAGACGATGATACAAATGCCAGTTTCTGTGTGTGTGTGTGTGTGTGTGTGTGTGTGTGTGTGTGTGTGTGTGTGTGTGTGTGTGTGTGTGTGCGTGTGTGTGTGTGTGTGTGTGTGTGTGTGTGTGTGTGTGTGTGTGTGTGTGTGTGTGTGTGCGTGTGTGTGACGATGCTGCGATGGGTTTCCCGAACACTGACGTGCACTTACACCTGTGATGCTGCTAGCGTGAGTGACGGAATTGAGAGGCGAGCGGTGAACGTGCTTCGTTGGGACGACCATGCCGACGGAGACTCTCCTGTCGATCGAGGCGCGCTTGCTCAGGGGCTCGCGGGGATCCATCTGCGGCTGCTCGGCGACCTTCTCGGCGCCCAGGGAGTCTTCCTAAACGTGGTTCAATAACACCACAGGTACGCCTATAATTCTCTTACAACTGCTCGCCGAGCAGTTGTAAGAATGAACGTGAATGAACGTGCATGTCACTCAAAACCTCAGTAGCGCCATATTTGGCTCATTCGTTTTGTACGAAACATAATGCAAATTTGCGAGCTTTTGACCAGAACAAGAACCAAGTAGCAGATGCAATGACCGCGCTGAAATGTGAAATTATTGTCTCTGAATCGTGCTACAACGTGTACAAGGATCGCCAGTTTACCGTGTTTATTATGTTTCGACGTACTGTCCTAGATAGGTTTCAAAATGAAAAGCAAAGCCAAAAAAAAAAAAAAAAACGCACACGCGCCCGTACCTGTCCGTTCTTGTTCCAAGAATGTGTAATAAACTTGGAAATTGAGTAGTACGCAAGTCATGCACAATATTGTTCACCCACCCTTTACGCAATGCCTCCTTCGGGAGGCCCCTAACGTAAATATTCCTGCAGCACTTTGTGCCGATTTCACCTTTTGTGGCCCCCGGGCCACCTCAGTCGACGGGGCCTGCGGTGCGTGATGGACGACCGCCTCCTTCGCTGAGGCGGCAGGCTCTTCCAACGTGTCGTGAAACTGAGACCGACTCGTAGACCCGTCTTCGGATGTAGGCGTGCGCCTCAGGCTCGAGTTCATTGAGGCTCGGTCGGAGGCACCCCTGAGGCTTTTGGTGGAAGGGCTGTCCGGAGTGCCATCCTTGTGGTAGCGTTCAGGTTCGCCTTTCTTCAACCCTGGGTCCATTCTTAGTGAAGTTGTAGGTTGTAGGCGTAGACGCTTTCCAGACTTGGCGCGTGCCCACTCCGAAGGATCGGCCAAGAATTAAGTAGGTAAAATCAATAATTAGAAAAAATTACCACACTCTTTAGATTATTGTCGTTTGGAATTGGTATACGGTCAGAGCGGCAGATGTTGTTGTTGTTTCCTTCAACAGAGCGGCAGCTGATCTGGGACAGGGACACCACGAGACATCGTCTTTATCTTCCACTTTTCCGTAGTTAAGTGTAAAATATTGCGGTTACTTGTCAGAAGCTTGCAGAGATCTCGTCTTATTTTGCATTTCTGGATTATACGTTTAACGAAAAGAGAAAGGACAAGGGCTCGTTTTTTTATTGTTGTGTATAACCTCATGAAGCTAACTAGACAGAGAGGCCAAGGAAGGCATAGGGGAAGCTATTTGTAGTTTTTATCAGTAGTGTAGTAGATGTGATGGAAGTGGACGAAAGAACACCAGTCATCGGCGGGAACCGAACCCGCAACCTTCGGATAACGCGTCCGATGCTCTACCAACTGAGGTACGGCGGCGGTCGTACCAACGTCAACTTTATTGGGTATTCCTGTACAAAAAGAGTGTCCCGCACTCGCCACGACGGCTTCGAGGGGTGCTGAATGAACATTCCCAGGAATAAATGTGCAGGAATACCCAATAAAGTGGGCGTTGGAACGACCGCCGCCGTAGCTCAGTTGGTAGATCATCGGACGCGTTAATCGAAGGTTGCGGGTTCCCATGGCCCATGCTTTTCACAGCTCTCGTGAAATCTGAGTTTCGAAAACAAAGGACTGGTGTGAAAGAGGTACGGCGCCTCGGATTAGGTGTGTTGACCATTGTTTTTCTTTCCGTACTGCCGGCATATATGCTCGTTCTCCATTGAAGACAGATATGAATTCCTTACTGGAACTAACAAGAGAAGCGCAGAAATATATGAAAGCACAACTGACGAACGCGGATGACCACAACGGGGAATTGGAGTTCGCTTTCCGAGTTAGCTAAATGATGCTTGATGACGGTGATTGCACATATCATTGCAGTTAACGCCCATGTACAGGACGAAGTTCTTTGCCAACGAAATCCACTCTGACCTGTCTAGCGCACGCTTATTCCATTTTGTGCCTGCACATTTTAGGATTTCATCTCTCGACGGACGCGTCTTGCCTCTCTTGGTATTCATTCCGACACTCTAGTCGACCATCGGCTATTTGTCCTTCTCATTACGTGACCTGCTTAGTTCACATAACAAATCTTCATGATATGCATTTAATCCTGTAGAAATTTGCGTAAAACCTTGAGGCATTAAAGATGTCCACGGTAGCTCAGAGGGGTTCGTTGCAACATAGCATTCCACTAGTGTAAGGTGCCCTAACGGATCACCGCCGGCACACAACTCGGGGCCCTATACCATGCGCTTGTTCCGTGAGCCGAGCCTTATTTGAAATTGGAGGTCATAACCTCTCATCGCGACACGGTAGCAATGCAGCTTCGGGGAAACTTTACCTCAGGTTGCAGTACCGTGTCATGTTGGTGCGTATACTTCCTGCACTGAATTTTACCAGCACCCTTAAGTAATGATGTGAGCCCCTGATGTCGGCGGTGAGATCGAACTCGAGGTTCGAGCACTTCAACTTGGCGAATGTCTCGTGAAGTGCTGGTTCTACGTTTTCCTATCATATGCCAAGTGCCTACTGTCCTTGACGATATGTCTGCTGGGAAACACTAGACTTAGACGCTAAACGTATTTTCAAACTTAACGATCCCTTGCCCTGTAGAAGAAATGAGGAGCAGTGATGATCGGCATGCGCGCCTGACCCAACTTTCTTTCCTTCTTTCTTTCCTTCTTTCTTTCCTTCTTTCTTTCCTTCTTTCTTTCCTTCTTTCTTTCTTTCTTTCTTTCTTACAATCAAAATGAAACAATTCTTACACGCAGCAACTACGATACACATTTTTTGTGAGATCGTGATTCACACGTGTGCAAGAAATAAAGTACGCATTATGTTGGAAGACATTTACAACTAGCGATCGAAACACATTCGACGTGAATGCCTCAGTACTACAGAGCGTGAGAAAACACACCGATTCGGACACTGTGTCAACCATGACGGTTGCTCAGATTGACGTACGGGTGTTAATCACTGCTTTAAGAAAGCCCTACCGGACTGGTCGTGTGACTGCACAATTTTTGAAGGAAGCATACCTAAGTGGGTGCCCATGGAGACTATTTCTGAATATATTTCCACACTGTTAATTCGATGGGAAGCCCAGGCCGGAGACGCCGCCAGACATCACAGGCTCCTGAAGGCGTGGCTCGCCCTCACTACGAATTCGCCAGCAAATAAAGAGCTATGTCCTTATCGTGCCACTTCCACACTTCCAATACGATTCCTTGGGCAAGGAACCACGCAGTACTCGCACATAATTTGCATTTACATTGAAATATGAAATCAAATGAACTGCACCCTCTCGTGCAACGGAGACAACGTTTCTGAGAAAGAGAAAACAGGCTTATGCCGTCCCATTCGAGGAGCGCTTGATAATTTTTTACAAAGCAGAGCTCTCCCAACGAGTTCCGAGGGTCACCGTCACTTGTTGAGGCGAATATTTTTTTTTGCTTTGCTCTGTTCGAACCACGTGGAGAGGCAGCTACAACATGACCTGCGGCTGCATAGGCCATTCACGACGCCTCTTGACCCGTCGCCTCCTTGTGATGACGCTTGCGACGTTTCCTATGCGTCTTTCCTTTGCCTTCTTCATGTCGTTCACAGTCCGGAATTACGGCACCTTCTCCTCTAAACGGAGGTTGTCGCGTGATCCCGCACATGCCACCCGGAGGCTCCGCTTCCGCAACCTCTGGTTTCGGAAGGTCTCTTCCGGCCATAACTGCGACCTTGTTCGCATTCCGGTCCTCCTCAAGTGTTCTTCCTGTCCCCGGCACACCGCGAGGTCCGTTCACTGCGGCCGACTTTCCAACTGACCTCAAGCTAGATACCGACCGCGAAGTCCTCTTTCCGCCTCTTCGAGAACCCTCTGCAATGGCCGACTTCTCCTCAACATTCAGGGCGACCAGCATCGCATATTCGGCGGATGCCGCCTTTGTGACAGACTCCACACTGTTGGAAGACTTCCTCGCGGACGAGGAATCTTCTAGCCCAGCACTGTTTCTCCGAGACTCCCGCCGTTCTGGTGGTCCCTCTTGCACGGCGCAGGGCACGTCTTGCTCGCCTTGTTTGTCGGTGGCTCCGCCAGTCGCCGGCATCCTCATATATGCGGAATCGCGCTCCACGGAGAGCAGGGCCGTAGTGGGCTTGTGGTGCACGAACTGTGCCAGCCTCCGCTGCTGAGCCGCTTGCTGCGGAAAAAATGGATAAAACAAGGATGCATGCTTAATAAACGCGCAACTGGGAGTATTGGGACGAGCAAGGGGCAATATATATGCAGAAAACTGGGCGAGTCGGTCAATGTTTACTGGGAAAAGAGCACACTAGGAGCGAGAGAGAGAGAGATAGAGGGAGAGAGATTGTGGTTAGGTTAAGGAGAGGACGCTAATTTCTGCAGCCCATGTCGGGGGCACGGCTAAGCGTCCGTAGGGGTAGGGGAAAGGGACTGAAAGAAATAGGAGAGAAAGGCCGTAGTGGATGGCTCCGCTAGGGACCACAACACAAGGCAGGACAGGCGCGAGCTATAGAAAGGATGAAGTAGAGCAGCACAGTCGCAGGACGGGTTGGACTAACTTTTTAGTTCATCATTTTATTTTATTTTCTTTGTATTTTAGTTCATCAAGTTTCGCGCCCTTAATGCGTGCTTTTTTCCTTTGTCTCGCTATCCCACCAGGGCTCATTTCGCGATGACACCAGTCATTCCTTTAATTTGCGACAGCTTCATTTACAACAAGAATGCACACAAGACACGTCCTTTGCCCATCTCCCTCGAACCAAGATTCCTAAAGGTTGTTTTATGCCGACACGACTTTTCTATGCTTGGATTGCAGGGACGGAGATATAGCACGTCCTCGAGAGTAAGCCTTCAAATAGCCCCGCCACGGTGGTCTAGTGGCTATGGTACTCGGCTGCTGATCCGAGGGTCGCGGGATCGAATCCCGGCGGCGGCGGCTGAATTTCGATGGAGGCGAAATGTTGAGGCCCGTGTGCTGTGCGATGTCAGTGCACTGCTAAAGAACCCCAGGTGGTCGAAATTTCCGGAGCCCTCCACTACGGCGTCTCTCAAAATCAGGGCTGGTTTTCGGACGTTAAACCCCACATAACAACAAGCCTTTAAATATATAGTGCAGCAAGATCTATTGGTTAAATGAATAAAAAAGTAACTGAATTTTTTTTTCGGCTAACGTCCGCCTCTATGCACCAATGACAAGAGCCCATGAAGACGACTATATTAAAATCCAAGCATGGAAAGAAAGATTTGTGCGGAGATTTTCAACATGGAGTTTTGGAATGGAGCATTTCTGTCTGTGCCCGTTTGTACTAGCCGTACTCTATCTCAGTGGATTCAAGATCGAAGTTTTAGGTTAAGTGAATTTACACACTGTGACATGACCACTAAAATTTGTATAGCATATGGTTACCCTTTTCGCTAGAAGTTTCAATCTGCGACGCTTAGCCTTGCTGGGCCTCGAAGCTCCTGGCGTAGCATTCTTTCCCGCAGAACCCGTTCCGGCTTCCACATTTTGTCCAGGACCACCTGCACCGCTTGCATCTCCCCGCAACGGGTGCTGCTTTCGTTTTGGATGCGGTTCTTCGGTTTCCTGCGGCGCCGGTTGTCCTTCCGGTTGCCCCCTCTTCGAAACTCCTTCTGCCTTCTCCGGTACTGTAGAAGGCCGTGGCGCAGCGAACACCTGGACATGGACGTCACTAGTGCAGTGTCTCCTGCTCGGAATCAGAAGGCAACTGCTTGTTGAGCATCAACATTTGCTCGATGCTCATTCGGGACCGCTTAGAAGCTACGCTGGCACGCGGCTTTTCCAGAGCACTCGTCCTTGGAACTTCGACACCGCCTGTCACTTGTGGCGCAGCAGCGTCTGCTGGCTTTTCGATTCCTTCACCACTGCATTGCTCAGGAAGAAGTTCGTCTGCTGTCCTCGGCTTTCGTTCATCCGGGCAGGGAACACCCTTGCTGGACCTCTGCACACCATCTGCCGTGGATGGTACTAAAGACAGCATGTCAGTCAACTTCTTTCCAGTACTTTTGGAAAGTGCACCGCCTTGGGCCACAACAGCAGCATTTTCATAAGCTTGTTTATGCAGGAAGCCGTCAACGTTTAGATCTAAGTGTTCCTGACGATCATCCTCGGTAACTACTCCAGCTGGGCCAACCTGCGCGTTTAAGGAAAATTAAAGTTGTCGGTAAGTTAAAAATGAAGTTACGTGGCTCAAGTTCTATCAGTGCAAGGTGCATTCAAGATACCATAAGGTGAGCATTTCGGGCACCATAACTTAGAATGAAAAAAAAAAGGCTTGTGCCTTTACTATGGTTATCAAACCTTGCTTTCGAATGCCAAGCTTATGTTAGCACTTCGATGCCGGGCAGCAGTCACCCGGAAGTGAATCGTTCCAAAACCAGAGTACAATCGCCATAGTACAGCTACCCACACCACCACACTGTTCAAAACCCCAACTTTGCCCGGGCCAATATATATAACCATTTTTCCACGCACTATTACTGGATTTAATCCTTTGGTTATTGTACAACTCTATCCGCAATCTCTTTGTTTTCATGTGGTCACGTCTTGTTCACTGTGCCCCACTTATAATTTTACCCGACCTGCGTTGATTTCTTATAGGCAGTACGTAATAAACAATAATAATAAATAAATAATGAAATAGGGAGCCTAGTCTCTTCCATCACGCATCACGAATACAGCGATAAGATAAATATCAAGTTCACTATAACTTCAAAGACACCTTGTTGGTTATGTTGCTCGCTTCGGGGCCGATTCGGTTCGGCAACTTGGCAGACGGGGGAGTGACGACTCCGGGCGCCTGGCAGCTCTCCTTGAATGACAGGGTGGTGCAACAGATCGGCTGGGGTACGGTGACGACGCTGACTCCTTGGGGCTTGTTAGCCTCGGTTTGTGAAACCAGAGGCATCTGCGAGGCATAAATACACCAGTACTGAAGAACCACATTGAAAAAAAAAGCTTATCGATGGCTTGGCAAACGTAAGTAAAGCAGCGAAGCGGCCGAGACGGTATTATATTTAAGAGACACAGGGACGTACGCTCTCGTATTTGTAAAATACCCCCTTAGAAATATAAAAAGCACCAGTCTTGCCGCGAGCAGACGCTTGGTAAGCTAGAAAAAGCACAAGGTCACGGGATCGAATCCCGGCCGCGGCGACTGCATTTCGATGGAAGCGAAATGTTCAGGCCCGTGTGCTGTGCGATGTCAGTGCACGTTAAAGAACCCCAGGTGGTCGGAATTTCCGGAGACCTCCACTACGGCGTCTCCCATAATCAGAGCTGGTTTTGGGACGTTAAACACCAGAAATCAATCAAATCAAAACGCACAATAAGAGAGCCTGTTCCCGCATAAACCAGCCGTGACGTCGTTGATATTGGCTTGTATTAGGGCGTGCGTAGCTCTTATTCGGCAAAGCTGCATTACATTTTCCGCCAAGGGAGTCAAACACATTGCGTAGCGAGGTTCGGGAAATATCGCCGAACCTAGTTTATCTATCTATCTATCTATCTATCTATCTATCTATCTATCTATCTATCTATCTATCTATCTATCTATCTATCTATCTATCTATCTATCTATCTATCTATCTATCTATCTTTGTTTCTTTCTTTCATTCTATAGCTTCTTCGTTTGCCGAGCGTTCGCTGGAGAGCGCGCGCTCGGAGCGAAAAAGAAGAAAGAGAAAGAAGGAAGCAAAAGAGAACTGCGCGTGCACTGCTCTCACGATGACGACTGCTTTTTTAAACAGCAACACCGACGACGACACGAGTCGGTCAATAGTAACATTCGCCTGATAAAAAGCTGCTTCAGTGAACCGTTAAGTAATCGAGCCCGGCTTCTCACCTGCGACACCTTCTGTTCCGGTGGGGCCTCGAGTATCTCGCGTTGCGCGGACCGTTTCACCGAGCTCAGGTGTCGGGTCACGTGCAGCGTGCCGGACAGCGACGCCACTCCGCTCGGCACCGGTGGTGCGTCGGACTTCGCTCGGCGCTCCATGGCTACGGTGTCCGTTCCTGGCACGGCAAACGCACGGTCGCTGGCCACCACGAAGTCGGACGCCATGATTTCCGTCGAAGACGTGGAGCTGCCGCTGCTGCGGTTCCCGGAGCGCTTGGAGAGCTTCGAGGACCGTCGACTACGCGCCTGGCAGAACAAGATGGCGAGTGAGGTAGTCAAGTACTCCTATATATATCGTTACATAGCAGCGCTGGGCAGCTGTCTCGAAAGACGTGGGTTCGATCCCAGTGGAGACGATTTCGATGGAGGCGAAATGCTAGTGGCCCGTGTATTGTGCCGTGTAAGTGCACGCTAAATAACTGCAGGTGGTCAATATTTCCGGAACCCTCCACTAGTCTCTCATAATCATGTCGTGGTTTTGGAATCACGCCAGTTTGGAAGAGGTTTGATTCCCGGCCAAGACGGCTGCATTTCGATGGGGGGGCGAAATGTATCAACACCCGTGTACATGCATACTGTTCGGCGCATTTAAAAGACCCAAAGCGTGGAGCAAAAGTACTCTGAATGTCCTCTCTGGCAGAGCGCTTCCGAGAACCGAGATAATGCTTTCAGCCATGTAATGCACTTGCTCAAGCAAGTGGACACAATCTGCATTTGTAATGCCGTCCACGCCAGTTTTGGTACCTGAATTCATATCAGTGAGTGCGATGAAATAAACGTACGGTTTTAGTAATTGTTGGGTCATTTACGTGCCACAACCGCTGTACAATAGTCAGGCACGCCATTGTGAAGGGCTCCGGAAATTTGGACCGCTTAGGGACCTTACCTTAACCTGCACTGACATTGCACACTACAAGCGTATTCTCGCCTCCATTGAAAATGCAAACGGCGCGGCCAGGATCGAACCTGCGTCTATCTGGTCTGCAGCCAATTAAACCTGTGGCTTTGAGAACTTGTCTGCGAAAGGCGGTAAAACCGAAGTCCTCCGCAACGGCATGCATCGTAATCTAAACGTGCTTTAGGCAAGTAAAGCACAAGAACTTCATCTTTGCTTTCGTAGGATACTATTTTCGCTCACGAATAGCTTAGCTCTAAAGGACGCGCACCGAAACTCTCGAAACATAGCTGTGACGTAAGGCGTCCTTCGCTGCACGAGTACTGAAAATAAGTAACTAGCTTTTACATGCCATAAGCACGATACGACCATGACGCACGCCAAGTTGCAGTGCCAGGATTAATTTTACCCACCTAGTTCCTTAGAGTGTGCGTAACAAATAGTGGGAAGTACTCACAGCAATCGGCTATTGCAATGTTTCACTGTATATATGCTTGTGAGGTGCGCAAGTAGGCGTGCATGTATTGCTGATAACCTGGGTAATACAGACCCCTCTCCCCATCTCTTTCTTTAAATATTATTGAAATCGTACGCGCCTTACCTTCCCCGAGCTTTCTTGTGCATCTAACTTCGACAAGAATCGATGGCTCGTACAGTTGGTAATATTTCTCGAACACATTGAAACCAAAGCGACACGGGTAACGCAAGAAACGTCCTTTCTTCTTCTGTTGTCCGCGTCGTTTTGGCGCTGCTGATCGATGCTCCGACTACGAACCTCGCTTTTGGCACGGTAAAAAAAAAAAGAAATTTCGCAAGCTTAATTTTTGAAACTGTGACCGAGGAAAATTGTGTGACCGTAAGAACTCGCCTGTAAGCGCGTTTGGGCGTTCCTCGCTGCGTCCGTGTCGAACCCTTCGACGACGAGCGTCTTTCGGTAATACATGGCGTGTTCCCAGTTCAGCGGCACCCACGTGGGCAGCGGGATAAGCAAGTTTTGGAGAGTCTGTTCGCGCTGGGGGAAACAGAGATGGAGCTTGAGTAGGTAAGTGTCACGCTCATTAACTTTATTAACTAAATAGAAGCCGCGTACATTCATGACGACGTTTGACCTCTGGCATTCTTGTCTGAGAGCGATAACCTATTTTGGAAAGATTGACACGCTCCGCATCTTAATATTGACACGTCAGCCGCACTTGTTTCGGTTCGCTCACGGGTATCGGTTTTGTCACTTTCCTGCGACGCGCAGCGCTGGCCGCGCCCTATCTTGCATGCTGTATCGCGAACGCTGTCGACGGTTCTACAAACTTAGCATGCCCGACGATCATACTTGAGTGCGTTCCAGAGCATTAGCGATAATACCAGAACACACTGTGACGAATGTATAAAATCCTAAGCATTTCAACGCTCGTCAGTATTTATCGTCGACTGACGACTGTTCTCGCCGCCAACACTGCTGTGCTATCTCCTTTGCTTTCCTGGGCACAGAATCGCCCGAAAAACGGTTCGACTGCCAATGCCCCGAGTTCTGCGTCCTTCATCGCTACGACCACGTGACAATATTTTGAGTGATCCTCTTATTCAAGAATTAAGCGCCCGCAGCTATATTGGGACTAAATTTGCAATTTAGTCTCAATTACAAATCGCCCGCTGTTCTTTCAACAAGTGACATCGCTGGTAGCACCGAACAGGTAGCCTGACTATTCTCGGTCTTCTTAAACATAGATACATACATTGTCTTGATTTCTTGAATTCAAAACAACCAAAGCGATTAAGAGATCAACCAATGCCGTTCTTGCCTCAAGCGACGTAGTATACAATCCCACAGTGACGTCATTTGGTAAAAAAAAAAGAGGTGCTTCCCAGCTGCATTTGCAACCAAATAGCAAATTCCCTAGCACGAACAGCGCAAATAATGTTTGGTTCACATCTTTACAGGACCCTCCGCGACTTATCGGCATCATTTTCTGACGAAGTTCAAAAAGAGCTGCAGAGCTCCTTTAAACTGTTACGTAGTTAGATATAAAATATAGAGAAAGCCCACAGTAAGGTAATGAAAGTGCGCAGTTGCTCACCATGTTAACATCATTCAATAAGACAACGGCGAACACGGGGATGAAACTCAGCTGAACGAGCCAGAACCACGTGATCACAGCGTAAATCCATACTGGGTAAATACCGTCTTCTGAGTGCCTTGAGGCTACCTTGGCTAGAAATAGACTCTGGAAAGGAGAGAGAGATATATTGAAGTTGAATCAATGTCTCAATCGCACTGGGTCGGAGCGATTTGTCGTACAAGAGCCATAGTCACTTTCAGAAACCATTCGTAAGAATAAATTTTATCATCGTCGTAACTCAAGTGTGCTATGCGAGTCTCTTTTGTTTGCAAGCATAGATAAATATTTCACTGACTAGATATTACAACGGCGTCATGTAGTGATGTCATGTACATACATTGCCCAAATATGATCTTCATATCTCGCCTACATGCAAATGTAGATGAGATGCGAAGTGCCTGAGCATCCATATCCGATACTTACGATCACTATCACAGGTATGACTGACGTCAGGCATACTTTTACGAAGTCGCTGCATTCCCGACCAGTCATCAGTCTACAAGCGATATCAAGTCGACGCACACCTGTGACAGAAGTGAAAGGGACAAGACCATTGTGATTAGGATATCATACACGGAATTATCTACTAGAGTAAACTTGAAATCCGGGTAAATTATTACTTAATGCTGCAACTATGGACCGGTTAAAGGATAAAACGCCGACTCGACAAGCGGAACTGTCTGCACTATCAAGGTGTAGTGCGAAATAATTGACGTATATAGTATCAGCGGACAGTTTCGCAGATTGCGAAGGAAGCAAGTTTTCTGTCGGTCTGGGCGATAGCTGTCGGTGATCCTCAGTTTTTCGTGGTCTTGTCTTGCCTGTTGAACAGCGCATGCTCTCCTGTTTTTCATAGATTATGATGTTGTTAAATGAAACAAAGTTGACAGTCCAGCCATTGTGTGTGCCAATCTCTCCTCAGTGTTCTGTCCTTTTTGGTTTATACTCTCAAAATTATCTTTTTAGTTCCCGCAGTTTAGAGACAACCACTGAAATTACGGTTGATATTCTGGGAAATGCTCGAACTCTTACTGCATGTCGAAGTGGCAATATCCCGATGACTGAGGAAACAGGTTGACGGGGCTGACACGGGTGTGCTTACTGATTATTAGCTGTTAAGTTCTCGAGGACACAGAGCAGCTTATGTTGCGGTTGAGTAACTTTCCTCATAGGAATGCGTCATCCACGGTTGCTTCCCGACTGGAACGGTATTTGTCCAATCAGGATCGGCACCTACCTCTCAGCAGCTTCCGATATCTCATTTCGGATAACCAGTATTTTGGATGCATTCTTAACTTATCGTCTCATAACTGTACCCAGAGCGTTGAAAGGGGTCCTGCGACACCTTTTGAGTGTAGTAAACGATGTCGGTATGTTGGGGAGTCTAGTCTGAGCTTGCGATCCAAATGTTATTGCACTGCATGCAACATGGCAATTCGCAATTTGGCTTCAGATACAGCTGAATGTCGCCACGTCTACTGTCGGCAAACTACTTCACTAGGAGTACCCACTATGCTGCCCGACTTTATTAGGTGTTCTTAAAGATATATGCATGTACATATTATACTGAACATGTTTCAGCGATCATGAAATCGCTCTGTGTTCTGCTTCATGCGATGTACTCGGGGCTGCCTGAGACGCAGTTTGTTGAATAAAGAGCAGGCGATTTCCACCTGTATCTCACACCGAGTTGCATGTTCCCTGTTGAGTGCATTAATATTTGACCCACGTGTTCAAGGGAGCCTCCGTGACTCAGCGGCACCGTTTTTTTTTTTTCGACTAGGTTCCAAAAGTTGCGGATCCTTTTTTGAAAGAATCGCGCACGCAACTCACCGTAGAATTGTAGCAACACGATGGACTCCAGAAAAAGCAGTACAAAGCGCAGCTTCTGGTCGTGATTGTGAGCAATAATTGCCGCAACGTTGGCACCACCCTGAAAAGAAACGGGTGCAATTTGCGGCATAACGCGGAAGAAATGTGCCATAAAATTTCTCTCCGTATTAAATGAAAAGCGAAGTGTGGGCAAAAAAGGCACGAGATCTGCCGCAGGTTTTTTGTTCAGGTACACAACCTGCAAATCAGAAGCGCAATGCTTCTGTGTTACGTGAGCCGTGGCTGTGATTGCGCCTAGGTCCATATGCCACTGCTATATTCGCAAACATCTACCACTGATAATTTTTAGTGCTCCTAGAAGATTATTCACGGACAACTTGGGACCACACATCTCGCTGTGAGCCTTGCAATCACCAATACATTTAACCATGCTTCACTGCGTCAGAAGGCTTCGCATCAATGTTGTCGCGTATGTCCGTTCTTGATTGGTACGCTGACGTGGTTCGAAGGAAGTAAAATGGCAGCCAATTTTTCTATTTGTTGCTTATTCCGTTTTGCGAGAAAATCGTGTTGTCTTGAAGAAGGAAACTTGAAATAATGTTTATGTCAAGCTTTACACCTACCAAAGCCGTTTTAATATAGCAGTGTTGTATAGTTATAAACCATGCAGCGTCATCGGCACACGAGTGCAATTGTTTTTGTCTTCTGCATCGAGCGTGTGTAGCTTAGCGCCGAACGCTCGTATATTGCAGAATTATATTATCGTTTATCATTCTTTCTCTTTCATGTTATGACATCTTAGCGCAGTCCACAAATGAGGTCATGTCAAACGAAATTTTATCTACTGAGGCCGGCGTGCCTACGCTCGAGAGTATGATAGCTTGCCAGGGTTGATGCTTGGGCCAGGTGGTGGCGATCCATTGTTGAAGTTCCTGCAGTTCATATATCCTAACAGGGAAGTTAATATACCGCGGTTATTCAATAAAAAAATGAAACTACCCCCGCAAGCACCATAAATAAAGCAGGCTTTACAATAAACCTTAAGTTAATGCTATGACTTTGATAAAAAAAGAACACGGCTCACCTGGCTGCAGACGGCCACGCTGGTCATGAGCAGTGTTACGCACACAAAGAAGTGAATCAGCGTTCGGTTCAACAGGATAAATGGCTGGGCATGGGCGAGTAATTCGATGACGATGTCGGGCACAATGAGCTGGAGAATAGATCGTGCGGATACCGGTCAGGCTTATTTTTTTTTCAACATACTGTTAACCCTTTGCAGGGTTTTTACAGGAGTGGGAGCAAAGGGAAAAGAAAAACAGAAAATATTCACATCAGCAGTAGCAACAAATTTTGCACCAAGCAGCTTTTCTGAACAAGTTAAATTAAGAATAAGGAGACTACATACATGAAATAAAAGTGGTAGTGGACGAATATACATATTATACACCCGTAAAAAAAGAAGGATGATAAATCGCAGCTATAACAGTTGATGAAAATACAAATGTTGGCAAGCAAGCCAATTCAAGGAAGTAAACGAAGAAATGAAAATACAGTACATTTTATGTTATCAGCGTTACGATTAAGTGCTATGTGCATTTTGCAACATTTCTAGAAAGTCGTCAACTGTACGCTGCTCGGTTATATGTCGATCAAGAGCATTCCATTCACGAATGCATCTAGGAAAAAAAGAATAATAGAATGTGTTATTGTTGCACGAGTACTCTTGGAGTGTGTGATCATGTGTGTGACGTGTTTCCCTTGTTTTGTTGGTTTCCACGTATTTTGCATGGTCTATCTTAAAACAATTGTGCAATAACAAATATAAGAACTTTAGGCGATGAATTTTTGCTCGACTTTCGAGTGTCGGCAAACCTGCGCGGCGTAGTAATTGTGTTGGGGAGTCGAGGCGACGATATCGGTTAAAAATAAATCTAATCGCTTTACGCTGCACTTTTTCAAGCGTGCTGACACCACTACCTGTGAAGGGGAACCAGATTATGCTCGCATACTCCAAGATCGGTCTCACAAGTGTGACGTATGCAAGTAGCTTAGTGCTTCGGTCAGCGTGTCGCAGAGTCCGCTTAAGGAAAAATAATTCTTTTAAGGCTTTCTCGGCTATACTTTCAATGTGCACTGTCCAACTGAGATCGGAGGTTATAATCACACCAAGATATTTATACTGACTTACGTTGCGTAGCACGATGTTGTTGTAACCGTAATGGAAGGGTAGGCTTGACTTCTTTTTTGTTACTTGCATCGCGACTGTTTTGTCAGAATTAATCACCATTTGCCACTTAGAACACCATCGTACAACGTCATTCAGGGCATCGTTCAGTTCTATTTGGTCACTGCAGCTTTTAACCTGTTTGTACAATATGCAGTCATCTGCAAAAAGCCTGACGTTTGCGTTAATATTGACTGCTAGATCATTTATAAATAGAAGAAATAATATCGGTGCCAAGACGGATCCCTGAGGCACACCGGACGTAACGTTCAAAGTGTCAGAGACGTGATCACTGCATTGTACCAATTGTTGGCGACCGGACAAATAGTTAGATATCCAACGGGTTACTGGCACATCCCCGAGTT
The DNA here is from genome assembly GCA_013339685.2 of Hyalomma asiaticum. Lineage (NCBI taxonomy): Eukaryota > Metazoa > Arthropoda > Arachnida > Ixodida > Ixodidae > Hyalomma > Hyalomma asiaticum. Next base: position 5,419,621 of record CM023490.1, read on the forward strand.
TGCAAACCAGCTGGAAAACTAGCTTTTCATGGGAAACCCGGTCAAACGCCTTTGAGAAATCCATAAAGATTATATCAATTTGGAAGTGTTGATTAATGGCTTCGGCCAGATCGTGGATTGTTTCGGCTAGTTGTGTTACGGTCGATAGGCCTCTCCGAAAACCGTGCTGATTGGGTGTAACAGGTCGTTGTCTTCGACAAACTTTGTAATGAATTTAAGGATAATATGCTCGAGTAGTTTACAGCTAGTGCAAGTTAAGGAAATGGGCCTGTAGTTTGATGGAGTCGATTTGTCCCCAGATTTATGCACTGGGATTATTTTTGCAAGTTTCCATTCGGAAGGAATCTGCGAATCTTGAATAGATTTTGTAAATATTAAGCGCAGGTACTTACTAACCGGTTCCGCATACCGTTTGAGAAAAGCGTTCGGTATCCCATCTGGACCACAACTCTCTTCATCGTCAAGGTTTAATAGCAGACTCAGTATACCGTTTTCAGTTATTTCCGGAGTTTCTGATAACTTCTTGTCGATGGGTGGCATAATCTCTGGATGTTGCACTAGCCCATCATCGACCGTAAAGACGGACTGGAAGTAGCGGTTGAAGTGGTCTGCCTTATCTTTTGTGTCTATCGAGGGGGAAGCGTTTTGGCGACTATGTTTACCACTTACATAGCGCCAAAATTTTGCTGGCGAGGTTTTGATGAATTTTGCTAGAGTGGTACCAAAATAGTGCATTTTTGAAGTGCGCACTTTGCTTTTCAGTGTTTTTGATAACGTGTGATCTGAGCGGTGTGGTGAGCTCGTGAGCTAGACCTCCTAGCTTTCCTCAGCCTACTGATTTTACGTTTTATATGAATTATCTCGCGTGTGATCCAGGCGTTATGCTTTCTTGTAATTTTTCGCACTGTGAGGACAAAGTTCTCAATGCAATGAATGACACGTGCCTTGAATTGTAACCATATGTGATCCATCGACAAATTTTTGTCCAGGCAAAGATCATAGAACGCAAGTAATTCGTGATTAAGATATGTTATTATTGCTGCGTCGTCTGCTCTGTTGAATGCAAGAACGTGTTTATCGGGGCCATGGTGTCGAGAAAGACCAGATAGAGGCAGTGTGCATAGGACTGAGCTGTGATCTGATATACCGTCTAAGATTTCAATGCGCGTCTGGTCTTCTGGGAAATGGTCACTAACGAGCACAACATCTAGAATAGAACTGGATCCGCCCTGCACACGTGTGGGGACGCGTACCAGTTGTTCGAGGTTAAAATTGAACAATATATCTAATATAATATATGAGGTAACCGAGCAAAATTTTCTTGCAAAAAGCCCGAAGTGAAGAGAATTATTAAGACTTGTGCCGCTCCAGCGTTTATTCACTAATTATCACAACTGTTTTCTTGCATGCATGCATGTATATTATGATTTACACAGATTTCTTAGGCTCCAGCCGCCGGGCCACCTGTCTTTGGTATACACTGAGTCTAGTATACTACAGGTACGGCTAATTTCGCCTATGTAACGGTTACACCATGAGTGTAGCTCTCGTATTACATGAGGGAGAAACCAACTACAAAACTTCGCCTCTAAACGTGCAACGTTAACAGCCGCTGACGTGTGTACGGTAAGCAGAACCTGTCGATTATACTCACAAACTTTGGAAGCATGGTGGACAATAGCCAGAGGGCGTGGACTTGGCTCCACAGCTCCTGATACGGCACGGCACTCATGGCTTGCGGCAGAATGCCCACTACTAGGCGTGACTCTGGAAATATGTGAAGATTCATCCATATGTCGAGCGTCTAGTACAATGAAAGCAGACATCACGACGGTTGATTATTTTCTTTTAATTTCACAAAGAGAAAAACTGTCGCAGCTGGAATTCGTGCTCAGTTTACTGAATGCATCACACAAACCATATCGCACATCACATAAGCCATATCTCGCACATGGTATATCTGAGATATGGCTGTCAGCGTGCTTACCTGTAAGGAGGAGCAGTACCATGACGCTGTGCACAGCGTCAAGTACTGAACCGAAGGATCTTATTGCAAAAATGTAAGCGCCATAGCGATAATATACTTCTCAAGAGCTATTATCGCTAACACAGCAGGACACTATCGTTACTATTATTAGTCTCACATATATGCGCATGCACAGTAAATGTATGTTGTAATTTCGCCGTAATTACCTCGCATTAACCTCGCCTTACACAGCCACAGGTGCGGTTGTCGTCCTCTGTTAAGGAAAGGAGATGTGGCAGGTCGCGGAGCTACTAGATTAAAACGGGAAATTCTAGAAGCCGCTTTGATAAATAATTGTGAGCCCGGCATATGCGCGAGCGTTCCGTCGATTTCTCTTTTGGACGAAGAAATGTGCTTTACGCGTAGCCACGTTTAAGTGTCGTACTCGCTGTAGTTTGTTGCACATATTCCATTAGTCATACCCGCGCTACTCATGTTATGTTATGCTCGAGTCTTGCATCATTTGATTGAGTAGATGTATAAATTTTTTTAGCACGTGTCTTTTTGGTGTAACGGTGGGGACATCTATTGGCTTGTGTTTGTTGTTGTGTTGTTCAGCATCGTATGCGCATGCCCGTGTTGTCTTGCTGCGACGATGTAGTTTCAATAAACCACTACAGTTGCTAGTTAGCGCCCGTGTCGTTCGTCTCGCTCTCTTGTCCTGTACTTTGCGCTTCACCCTGCAATTAGTATCCTGTTAAAAGATTCAGAGAGATCTTTAAGAAACAAAACTGGCTACACTACTGCCGGTCGATCACGTCACTCGTGGATTGCCGTAGGATAAATAACAAATTTTGTGACACACAAGATTCGATACTGTTCCTATTTAAGCACTAATTTCGCGGCCTTTCAACGAGTTAATGGTAAGGCCGACACGCTTAAAACTTCGTCCATGGCCACTTCATCGAAGCCCGGTACAGTCTACGGAAAGAATTAGTTTTGCAGTGTGATCTCAAACCTCTTCCTCGCCTGCTAACTATATAGTTATGTGAATAGCTCTGAATAATTTTGTTTCGTTTCTGTAAGCTCCGGAATTGTTTATGCTCTTCTGTTCAATGTATACTACTGTAAAAAACGAGTATTGTAACCCTACTGTATTGATATTTCGCTCGCTTGCGGTACAAATTCGTAACTTCTTTTTTTCATAAAATAACTAACGTTCCCTTACGCTTAGTTTTACCGCTTTCGTTCTATGTAGGGCCCCTGGTAGGACCCCTAAAGATTAGACTAAAGTTTATCATTGTTAAGGAGAAGACTAGCATTAACAGGCATCCAGAATGGTGACAAAGGCGGCCGGCAAGCAGCCTGTTCAGCGCTTCGTTGCACCGATGTAGCTGTGACACAGCAATCCTGCAATATTCTCGAAGTGCTTGTCCTAACTGAGATGATCACGAAACTGGCGATATCGTGCTATTGGCGGTCGCCTCAAGAAGAAACTATTTAGCGGATGACAGAGCAGGGGCACGTGGTATGGTGACAAGGTGTCAAAGCGGAAGACGCTCGTGCCGAGGAAGTCAAAGGCGATACGAGCTAAGCAGAGCGACTTAAACGCACCTATCCTGACGAGCATGCGCACGTCAGTGCCAATGGCCGATGCCAGGTGGCCGAGGTACATGAACGTGATGGCCATGCGAAGTACCCCGGTGGCCGTGTCCGCGACCAGCACTAAGTACACGTCCCTGCGTTCAGATGTGCAAAGCTCAGGAGATTATGGTGTGTGCAGTAAGAGTAACAACAATTATATTGCACTAGAAACCGCAGTGAACAATCACAATGTAAAGGAGGTAAAAGAATTCGTCGATTTACTTCGCTGATGCATTGGTATGCACGACCATTTCAGGCTGTAGTGAACGAGGCAGCATAGCGCTCGTAATCATCTGATCACAAATTTTACAAAGCAATCAAGAAGTGCAAGCACGATTTCTTTCCCACAATCTTAATAACGAACACAACGGGTATTTTTCGCATTTATTACTATCCCGTAAAAAGAAAAACAAAAGCATTTCATCTACAACAGCTCAGCAGACGGTACTGACTGAGTATATTGTCGGATAGTGAAGGGGACACCATACAACCCGTAACGACGACGACAGAGACGACCAGCTTATTCAATTTCCGCCGCAATCGCTTAAAACATTGCCCCTCAAGTTATCAACTATTCGTGGCAGGCACAGTGGTGGCAAGCTGTCTCACCTCTGATAGACGTTCTTGAAGTTGTTGAACCGAACGATGCCCAGGTAAATGGAGCCGGTGACGCCGACGCTCTCTAGGGACACGTACAGCGCGTTGCACCACATCTGCGTTCAGTTCATGTGGAAGAAACATGTAGAACTGCGATAAATTTAGCTTCTCACGGCTTCTGTGTTTCGATTTTGTGGCACACGTGAAGTGCTAGATTGAAAGCAGCCCCGACCTTAGGCTTCGGCCATTCAACGGCACTTTAGAAGTAAGTTTGGTAATTATGATGGTGGTCATCATCATCACCAAATTACAGTAAAGATTCTTGCATGTCATTCTCTAAAGAAAACACTGCATGTTATATGCAGCCTAATAGGCTACCTGGAAACAAAAGAAGCTTGGAAATTCTCATTGCTGAAACCATTCAGAATTTACCAATCGCAAAGTCCACCATTAGATGAATGGTTAACTAGGTGTCTCATCTTCCCCTTCAACAGTAAGCAAGTTAGCTTATTACTCACTCACTCTACCTCACATAATCAACCAATCTATAAATGATCCTTCAAACACCGTCCGATCAGTCGACCAGTGTCTGACCTCGAAATTGATGACGTAGCTCCAGTCGGCGTAGAGCATCGTGCCCAGCCCACTCAGAGCACCGGGTAGAGTGGCGCCTCGCACAAGCAAGAGCGCTGTGGTTGCCACGTGGATGCACACCATCATGTACAGAACCTGCAAAGTCATTTTTTCGATCAGCTCACAAAGAAGTAAACCGTGCTAACTAATGGCCCGAATGGCGTAGCCTTACGTGACGGCCACAGTCAACTCTATCTTGGATTGCAGTGTAGTAGTAGCTGTGGGCCGACCGTCCCTCCCTTCAGGATTACACGTGGGAGACAATAATGCATCCACTAATGTGTATGGGGGAGGGGGTGAATCTGCCGTGGAAGACAACAATGCATCCACACATGTGCATGAGAGAGAGAGAAGGGGGAGGGGGGGGAACCACAGCATAACTTTACATTGCACTGAGTTTCGAGTAAAATGGTCCCAATTTCAGTGTGTTCGGATGAGGAAACGCGCACCCCGCCCCTTGATGCGCACGCCTGTGAATGCATCTCATCTCGCCGTGGTCAAATGATGGCACAGCCGCCAAAATTTTTCTTTTTTTTTGAAGTTTGAAGTTTATTTTCATTAATTCAACATACAGTCGTATCCCGTGGTACAGTGGGAAGGGGTGGCGAAAAGGCAACTGAATGCCTGACAATGCGCCAGTCCCCGCCCAGACCACGATATTGCATAACACTCAGCATGTGAAGCACAAATGCAGTAAACAAAATAACAAAAACATTGAAGAACACTCAGCCTGGTGTTCTAATACATAAGTACACTGAAAGAAAAAAAAACAGAAGAACTTATCGAAAAGAAATTTTCACGGCTGAATTTTAGGACATAGTACATTTCTGAAAAGGTTTAGAGGATACGCAAGTTGTACACAGGCGAGAAAAGAAAGTGTCACGTTTGAAGCGTGAGTAAGATAAGCGTGTATCTTTTTTTTGAAAATTGCTTCTGACCGGGTTTCATTCATTATGCTCATGGCCATCGTGTTAGAGTTCAAAAACCAAGGAATCAGGTGTGTTAATTTCTGCTTGCCGTAATTGGTCCGAATCCTTTCACTGGAATAGGTGGTTTTCCTAAGGTTATACGTGTGTGTCTTCCGGGAGTAAGTATCTTTGAATATATCTGTGTTCGATTTAATTTGATTGTAGATCACTGTCGCTAGCTTTTTATAAAATATATTTTCGAATATTAAGACACTGTGCTTATGGAAAAGTGGAGCAGAAGGCGTTCGGCGCGGAACATTTTCGATTATGCGCAAGATTCTTTTTTGCAGTCTGTGAATACTATCTTTATTTGTTTTCGTTGTAGTGCCCCAGATTAATAGGCAATAATGTATGCGCGAGTAAACTAAAGTGTAGTAAAGCTGTTTTGTCACCCAAAGGGGCAGTAAGCATCTAATTTTACCAATTATGCCAATGGAGCGTGATATGTGGGTGCGAAGATTATCTATGTGATTGGACCAACTCAATGTTTCGTGAAAAATAACGCCTAAAAACTTTTGAGTCTGAACGCGTTCAATCAAACTTCCTCGGAATGTGAGCTGCGTATTGCGGAGAATACAATGGCTTCGTGGTCGAAAGATAATGTACTTTGTTTTCTTAATGTTTAATTCCAACTGATTTGTTCTCAGCCATAATGACATATTGCTAAGCCAAAGGTTCGCTACTTTTTCTAGATTAAACATATCTTGACCCGAAAAAAAGATGTTAGTGTCATCTGCATATAATATAATATCTGGTGTTAGAGGTACGTTTACGATGTCATTTATATAGAATAAGAATAGTAGTGGCCCAAGTATAGACCCCTGTGGGACACCGTAATTTATCTTACCCATTTGTGACTTCGAGTGTTGCAAGTCCGTGTACTGAAACCGATTGCTAAGGTAACTTCTTATTAAATTAAGCGGCGTGCCTCTTATTCCATATTCATTCAGTTTTTGCAAAAGAATTTCATGCTTGATTGAATCAAAAGCTTTCTTAAAATCAAGAAATATTCCAATTGTGTGATGTTTTTGCTCAAAATGTTCAATAATTTGATCTTTAATAGATAATAGGGCCTTTTCTGTACACTTGTTCTTCTGAAATCCAAATTGCTGTTCTGTTATAATTTTTTTTTGAGCTACAGAAGTTTGCAATTCGCACATATATGACACGTTCTATAATTTTTGAAAAAATGGGCAAAACAGAAATGGGCCTATAGTTATTCATGTCATTTTCATCGCCGCCTTTGTGTCATGTCATGTCATTTTCATCGCCGCCTTCATCGCCGCCTTTCTTCCTGTGTGGACTCTCTTCAGTCTTGTCCTACGGCTGGCTAATGTGCGAAAGGACGGGCATGACTCTTTGAAGTCGCATACTAAATGTAATCCAGGGACGTTCCTATGCAAACAGGTGCACAGTGCTCAGAGAAGGAAACGGGTCACATTATGGCTAACCAACTCACATAGCTGCGTTTGCATCATTTTGATTAGTGTCACATCAGCTTAAAGTTATCTTGTAAATTTGTGTTGAAGTCAACCACGTCTTTATCATCGGCGACATGGTGCTATTATCTCGGATGATTGCTCATGGCACTTCGTACGTCTAAGGTATTGAGACACCACGTTTTATTCTGTGAGCACTGTGTGTTTTGGCAAATTCTGTTCACTTACCAACTTGACCCTGTTGAATCCTTGGTGAGCAAGTGCGAACACCAGCATCCAGATGGCGGCCAGTGAGAGCAGGGGTTGTGCGCGTATCTCGCTCAGGGCAAATGGGCTCTCGTCAAACCAGTTGACATGGCGACGTCTGTGGAAGGAGACGGTGAGACCAATAAGCCTCGAAGTTCGAGGACTTAAAAGATTTCGGCGCATCTCGCTTGCGAAGACAACGCATTTGAAGCATGATACTCATACAGGGCAACCAAAATCAAGTCGCTAAGTACTGCTCAGCACTGTTGTTCCCAGTTGCAGAAAGCAGAAATGCCGCAGCTGTATTGCTGAGGTCCTTGGTAAAATGTACATTGCGCACAGGAGCCTATATCCTGTCGGATATAAAGCTGGTGTGGATAATGAAGAGCAATTATGTGATCGCCAACAAGTACCCTAGTGAACTCGCAATGACGTCCTTGTTTAGAGGAATAAAATTTGTTTTGCAAAGTTTCGCTTGAAGTTCTACGGACCTCGGTGGGATGGACATGGCAGTTGAAGACTCTACATATTCTTAGTTTGTGAGGTTATTCCATTCTACTGTAAGCTGTAAATATTTTGCTAAGACTACTCTAGTATTTCGCATTGTTCAGAGGTATGTTGGAAGCAAATGCGGAGATTCTGTTTGTAGCAAGAAATGCTTTTGTTCAGTGGATCTTGGAATGAAGCTGGCGTGATGTTAAAACTGTTTTTGCTTGTTTGTGACTTCAGAGGACAGTAGAGAGAGAATGTATTGAAGCAAATGCATCTGAGCTTCGAAGTCGCCTGTAGCGTATACAGCGGCCTTGTACCGCTTTAAAATTAAGTGAAAGTGAGATTAGAAAGCCAATGTACTGGCGCCAGTGACCAAGAAACTTCAATTAGCCATTGAAACACTCGCACAAAAGGCAACTTTTCATATGGGAAACTGCTTTCGTTGAAGTTGACTGTCGCATTGGTAGTTTCCTGTCGGGGTCATTACGTATGCCTGTTCTGGCGCAGAAAATTGGTACGCCAATCGAGGGTGGATGTGACAGGGACGCTAAGTGGTAATGTCTCGTCAGCACCTACATCCTCTACCTGCGATAACAGCGCACGATACAAAATTGCGCCGTGGTATACCTCGCCGATGTGATCTGCTGGTGCTGAATTCATGATGAGCACGTAGCTTGGTTAACATTTCGAATGACACGCGCATGTTTGGTGTCTCAGAAGGGTGACAAGAACTGATTAAAACGTAGTGAATAAATGTAATCAATGTCCCCGCCAGCACTCCACCTGCAGTCCCGGTTAGAAAAAAGGAACAAGTACTTCAGCACAAATTTATGCTTTGCTTCACATGGGAGAACACGATCGCCCAAAAAATCATCAATCTATGTGAAAATGATGCTTGCAGATTTTTGAGAATGTTAACAGTGTTGCATAAGAAGGACTCACTACGCTCGACGTTCATTCTACGTATCATTCCGCTGTCGCGCATCTGTATATATCTGGCGGCTGCCCACTATCCTTCGCAATACTTTTGGCTAAACGTTCAAAGTTTCCTGTTAATGCAACGAATATAGCCGGTTGCTGCAATGACTACAAATCGAAAGAGACTCACAGCTGGTACGGCTGGAGGTAGCTGTACACTCCGGGCAGGCAGCCGGACACGCCGGTGTGGTACACCTCGGAAGGTACCAGGACGACGTGCCTGGCTCCGCCCCCAGAATCCACGACCGGCATTCCTTGATTATGGGAGTGCCGCCGAAAGGACTCCGCAAGCCGAGCGCGGGCGGACCTGCACAGTGGCTGTGCAGCCACAGTCATACGAGTGACGGTGTATTATTGCTCATAAGCGTCGACTCCGCAAGTGCTGACAACGTCGTAGGTGGTGCAGGAAAACGGGAGGAGGAGAAACACGGCGAGACTTTTTCAGCAAAGATACGGCTGCTTTAAATGTGGATGTTTGCTACTTGCAGTCGGCATCTCATTTTGAACGCGATCGCGTTAAGGAGCTAGTGTTGCAGAAAATGCGGCGTCGGCGTCCACGGCGGAAGTAATCGCCACGAGCTGTACCGCCGTATTTCCCGAAGCACACGACCATGCAAGTCATCCGCCATGGCGCGGGTGCATTAGGGAACAAAATTCAATTTCTCAAGTAAAATTCGTTAGAAAGATCGTAAACTACGACTCAAGTAACACCCACACGCGTGCTAGCTCGAATGGTAATTTGAATGTACGAGAATACATAATTCTCTCACAAGGAGACAATTCGAATGAGACCCCAATGACGCTACTGCGTTCATTTTTAGAAGCGAAGCTTAAGTGTAGTGGATTGGACTGGTCACGCCTTTATTTAAAATCGGCGGATTGGCTGCCTGGCCTAGGCCACCTGTGTGCTCGCAGTGAGGCTTAGCTTGTTCGCCGCTTCCAGGGCCTGCTGGATGGCCCAGACGTAGAACACATCCTATGGAAATGCACACACATTGCAAAGCTCTTTGCCCATTGTGATAAGTGAAGTGCGCAGTTTAAAAAGTGCGCGATCAAAAAGGGAGTGACAGAGGAAGATGAAGACGAAGGACGAAAGGCGTGGTCCTACAAAATAAGAGAAAAGAGGACCCAATCAAGAAGAGCCACGGGGTTCCCAGCGCCCAATGGCTGAAGAACACGGGTTCCTAGTGGTGGCCAATGAGTACAACGAAGAAGAAGACCTGGCGGGATCGGATTCAGAGAGAGCGGTTCCAGAAAGCGAAGCGGGCAGGTCATCTACCGGGCCGGGCGCTGAAGGCGGCAGTCGGATTCCAGATCCGAGCCACTAGGCCTTCACCCGTCCGGGGCGTCCTGTTCATCTCTTCCTGCTCTCGGAACTCGTGTCGGCGTTTGTCCAGAAAGCTCCCGTGGTGCACGGATTGTGGCCGGCAACCAACAGAAGCTTATTCATTCGGGCAGCTCCGGAGCAGTCGGGCTGCGGGCCCGAGCTTCGTGACACGAGGCCAGCCAGGAGGCCTCTAACATCTGAACGAGCCTCTCAGCGGCTCATCCGTCGTCACCCGTCGCGACCAGCACCCCGGCGTCATCACCTTGACTAGCCTCCTACGCTCCAATCGTCTGGTCTTCACGCAAGCGCAACGAGATGTGGTGAGACCACGAGAACCTTCTTTGTCGCTCCGCCCCTCGCCACTGAACGATTCGCGTTCGAACTCCTCGCACTTGCATGCCGCTTATAGAACATTTCTTGAATTTTCCGTGTATAACTTTCTTTCTCTATTTTTCCTTTTCTTAAACTTTCCATTTACTCTGTTCGCATTAAAATCTTTGTGGTTTGTTATCTAGTGATATGAACGGCTTTGTCCTCGATTAGACTCTCGGAGGTTTTACCTGAGAGAGTCGTCCAACAAATCTGTTCAAGAACCTGCTCAAGTCATCACAAATTGGCGTCCGCTACGACAGGACAGGACAAAGCCGTTTCATTTCTTAAATACTGTAATCTCGAAATATGACGAGCACCTCGCAGGTAAGGGAAGTATTGGAGAAATTGGCACGGCGCATGGGTTTTGAGGGCGCGGAGTTAAAGGTATGGTGTGACGACCGAGAGGCAGCTGAATTAGAGGAGGAACGGGTGCAGAGGGAGTTCGAGAAGGAAATGGAAAAGAAGAAAAGGGACCTAGAAACGAGCGAGAAAGCAAAGGATTTTGAACTTAAAATGAAAATTGTCCAGCTACAGCTTCGACTCGCAGACGTTGAAAAGGCGAACTTTGAAAGACAGAGGCGCGAATGGTCGTTTGGTGGGAGCTCCAGCGAGCCGGTGTTTGATGTGCTATCCAAGAGCATTGCTCAGGAGAATGTACCGTTATTGAGCGGTGATAGCGAAGATTTCCATAGCTCTTCGCGAGAGGATAAGTTGATGGCACTTATGGAGAATCAAAGTAGCTTCGAGGCTATGGAACGCGGAAAGTCCGCAAAGAATGAATTCTGTTGTAAAGCCTCTAAGAGGCCTAGCACATTTGAGGAGGCAAGAGAACCTCCAAAGCAGGACGGTCAAGGCCTTTCAGAAAACTCGGAGGCGTTTGTCGCCCATTGTTCGGGTGTGCCGCGGACTGCGGTTAGACGTGTCACTGGCTCGGTGCAGGACCATTTAAGGGACCTTCTCCTAAATGGAGGGAAGTTAATTTCTCAAACCAGAGATGTGATCTGTTCGAGAATGGTCGGAGAGAACGAGCAAGGACTCATTAGGGCAGGGATAATAGAGTCCGAAGTTGAGCCAGTAGCATGCCATGGTTTAAGCTGGCAGAGTAACCTTACTCGAAATGTCATCACGGTGCATGAATGCACCACAAGGGTTATTGAAGGAGATCCGGAACTCCTTAGCGTTCTAGACATAGGCGAAGAGCCAAGGAGGCGCTGGGCGGAGACTACTGTTCCGACACTCACTAGAGAGACCCCGGACGATTCAGATGCAGAGACGCCTGATTTGCGTCCGAGGAATGAGACAGAAAAATTTGCCTCAACGTTTGTGCAAAGCTCTGTGAACAAGAATGTTCATACGCGTTTTGGGCTGTACCTGAAATCAGATTGTATTTCTGCTAAGACGTCCGGTAGGCTGCCAGGTGATCCAGTGATCCTCCGAACGCGTCAGACGCATTGCGCGTGCGGTCAACAGCCTCGGCCGCCAAAGAATTGCACGTGCGGGGCATGTAGCTCGACAGAGCGTACGAGTCTTTTGTGGTGTAATGGAAGAGATGCGTGTCTGTGGATACACCTACCAGCGTCTACTGTGCTTTCCCATAAGCACGTTAAAGGAGTCGTGCGCCTCGCGTGGGACGCGATTACGTAAATGTTCTGCGTCAACCGGAGGCTTTCTTGTTTTTGAATTTTGGACTGATGATGGACATTTCTTTGTGTATGGTCCTGTCGCTATTTTTGAACTCTGTACAGACTCACCATAACTTCTCTTAAGTGTGAAAGTGTGCAAGGTACATTGTAGTGTGAAAGTACACCTAGTGGTTTTTATGTGGACTCTCTCTTGAACTCAACTTTAAGCTCCTTGTTAATGAGTGATGTATATATATGTATCAGTGTGGATGTGTTTATATTGGTTGTGAACTGTGAAGTTATGTGGAGTCTGTCATTTATACCATAGTGTGAAGGTACCTTAAGTGTATTTGTGTAAACTCTCGGTGTGTGTGTGTGGACATATGCGTGACGCGACGCGCACTTCTCAGCAGTTTTCTTTTTCTCTTAAAAAAAAAACTTAATCGAAAGGGGGCTCCTTGTGATAAGTGAAGTGCGCAGTTTAAAAAGTGCGCGATCAAAAAGGGAGTGACAGAGGAAGATGAAGACGAAGGACGAAAGGCGTGGTCCTACAAAATAAGAGAAAAGAGGACCCAATCAAGAAGAGCCACGGGGTTCCCAGCGCCCAATGGCTGAAGAACACGGGTTCCTAGTGGTGGCCAATGAGTACAACGAAGAAGAAGACCTGGCGGGATCGGATTCAGAGAGAGCGGTTCCAGAAAGCGAAGCGGGCAGGTCATCTACCGGGCCGGGCGCTGAAGGCGGCAGTCGGATTCCAGATCCGAGCCACTAGGCCTTCACCCGTCCGGGGCGTCCTGTTCATCTCTTCCTGCTCTCGGAACTCGTGTCGGCGTTTGTCCAGAAAGCTCCCGTGGTGCACGGATTGTGGCCGGCAACCAACAGAAGCTTATTCATTCGGGCAGCTCCGGAGCAGTCGGGCTGCGGGCCCGAGCTTCGTGACACGAGGCCAGCCAGGAGGCCTCTAACATCTGAACGAGCCTCTCAGCGGCTCATCCGTCGTCACCCGTCGCGACCAGCACCCCGGCGTCATCACCTTGACTAGCCTCCTACGCTCCAATCGTCTGGTCTTCACGCAAGCGCAACGAGATGTGGTGAGACCACGAGAACCTTCTTTGTCGCTCCGCCCCTCGCCACTGAACGATTCGCGTTCGAACTCCTCGCACTTGCATGCCGCTTATAGAACATTTCTTGAATTTTCCGTGTATAACTTTCTTTCTCTATTTTTCCTTTTCTTAAACTTTCCATTTACTCTGTTCGCATTAAAATCTTTGTGGTTTGTTATCTAGTGATATGAACGGCTTTGTCCTCGATTAGACTCTCGGAGGTTTTACCTGAGAGAGTCGTCCAACAAATCTGTTCAAGAACCTGCTCAAGTCATCACACCCATAACAACCTGGATCTACTTGAGAAGCGTTGGCGCGACGCGCTGGCCAGCTCATAACTGCGGAAGCTTAAGTGTCCGCCAACTTTATTTTTCATTCGAGTCGTACCTGCTGTCACTCCGAAATAAAAGATACCGTGCATAATTTGGTTCACTTGAAGGGAAGTTGATAGAAAGGCCGTTTTGTATAGATCCGTAAAGACAGCCGATGTATAGTCCGGCGAACGAAGGTAATATGAAGTGTTATCTTCAGTTTCTCATCGAGGCGTTGTAATCGTGACATGAAGGGAAATAAAAACGGACGAATACTCAACTTGCGGCAGGTGAGAACCGAACCCGGCCACAGCAATTGCGTAAATTGCGTGGATTGATTAAGTACTATGCAATCGATGTTGAGAGACTAGGTACTTTCTGCTTACACGCGGCCAGAAAAAATATCCACCGTGGTGGTGCAGTATAGTTGTGCTACTCGACTACCGACACGAGGGACGTGGGTTCGGTACCAGCCGCTGCGGCCGCATTTACGGCACGGACAAAAGCGCTTGTGGCCCATGTACTACGCGTTGTAAACAGCATGTTAAGGAACCCCAGGTGGTCGAAATTTTCGGAATCCTCCACTACAACGTACCTCATAATCATACCATGGTTCTGGCATGTAAAACCCCAGAAATTATTATTGCAGTGTACAAGAAAGAGTTACTCACGAACGACTGTCTCGGCACGTAGCAGGTGCGGTTCGGGGCCAGGAGCATTCCGTTGCGGCACTCGTTCCCAGCCGCATCCCGAATCGAGTCGAGAAGGTAGAGCAGCTGCTCGGTCACCGGCACCGAGTCGGCCACAATGTGCACGATCGCGTACAGGCCCATCGCGATACCGACGCCTGCGACGTACGTACGGCTGAACCTCATCATAAGAGACACTTATATTTCGGAATCGGTCGTCCACAGAACCAACTCGCTCAGGATAGGGTGGATTAGAAATCGTTGGGAAAGGCCTTCGTCCTGCAGGGGACCTAAACAGGCTGATGATGATGATGATGATAATGATGATGATGATGATATAATAGACATGCACTAGCGTGGTTGGCTACCCCTCTCTCTCCCATTAGTTGGACCTCTTTCGTAACACACACGCTACTGCGGACAAATCCACTTGGAACGCATCTCGAGCTAGTTGGTTCATCACATGCAAGATCAGGCGCGCACTTACACAACGACAAATAAAAGGGAAGACTACAGCGAATGTGTTTCATCGTCCTTTTTCTTTTCGTTGTCTAAGTGCGCACCTTATCTTGCCTTTGAGAACTTCGAGAGCCCACACGGATATTACAAATTTTTTGTGCTCCGAAATGTTCTACCGCGATGCTCTTCGCTGTACAGCGAGGAGCCACAAATTTATCTAAAAAGTCTGCGGTGAGTGAGCGCCACATCTGGGCACTTAGCATGGAGTTACCCTATACTATGCATGACGGCGCTGTGTTGGGAGCTTCTTGGCAAATTACCCGCGATTCCTCCCCAAATTACCCGCGATGTCTCCCCAGTTTTCGGCGGTCGTCCACAGAATTTTGCCAAGCTTAAGCGGCTACACTGTTGGAAATATAAATTTGAACGGGTTATCACCGCACTCTCAGCGATCCTACAACCATCCTTACAGCTGGTTCTTGGTTTAGCTAACGCTATTTGGTTTATATCTACGTTCACCCTATGCGACTTAAAGCAATTAAGGCAAAAAAAAATACTAAGAGAGAGCTCCATGTAGCCAATTGCACACTGTGAAAACCGTCGAAAGAGGGAAGCTGCTCTTAACGCTTTCCTGAGGTAAATGCCCAGTTCGAACAAGCGCCGGCGGCACTGTCCAATGCAAGTCTTCCCTCCTGGACGAACGTAAGCAGATTCCTCCGCCCGTTTCTACATTTTGCGCCAGCTGCCGCGCCCTTTTATTATCTTGCTCTCTCCCTGTCCTCATCCTTTAATCTACCCTCCTCTCACACCCCTACTTACTGAATACCGCGGTTTGAGTGTCAACTGTGTGAGCTAGACAGAAACTGTGGTCTCCGCTGATAACTTCCCTTTACGTCCCCCCTTTTGCATATACACCTCTTGAATAAACAATTACAACTACTACTTCACTCTTCCCCTCCAGAAGGAGCCTATTTCGGCGTCTTCTTTCTCGCCCACTTCAGATCGCTGACCCTCTCTCAATGTCACTTGCTATTATTTGATCGTCTACCCGCCTCTATTCAGAACAAGCTTCCTCTCTACTGTGGTCACGCCAACTTCAAGCGTTGCGACGATGTCACCAGGTCCACCAAGAGCGGCTCTGCTGTAGGGAAGGGCCTGAGCTCACGACACGCTTCTTCAGTGCGGAATCTATGGTCTCCGAGAGCGCTTACCGATGAAGAGGGGAACTGTGCTGAAAACGCCGAAGTTCCCGTCCCCAGCGAACTGGGCCAGGTTGCTCTCCAGGTGCATGATTGGGAACGCCACGACGGCGAGCAAGGTAAGGTACGCCAACAGGAACGGCACTGCACGGTGAGAGAGAAACAAGAAAAAAAGAGGGCGGCAGCTATTTTGATGGCAGACAGTTAAAGGGCAACTCCGACGATTTTTCATTGTATGAAATGAAATTTGCAGTATACGTCCTCCTTGGCGCTTTAACAATATCTGCCAAGCCGCGCGGTTGCAAGTCCTTTAGTTTGCCTGAAAATGAATTTTTAACATTTTTAGTTGGCTTTCATGTGGTTTTTGACTTCATTACCTGAGTTTTTGACGTCATTACCTACAACACTGCCTATCCGAAAAGGTGGGCTGTCAAAAGCAAAACGGTGATACTTCCGCCCTCAAATCACCTGTCAAGTTCAGAAAAGCTTGCATAACTCTATAGGACATCCGATGACCTCGCCCCTCATTTTATGGCCCCAGTTCCATATTTCTGATGACGGGGACGCGGTGACGTCAGCGCTTACGCGTCAGAAAGCGCGTACACGTTTCGGATTCGGTTTCGGACTCAGAACACATCATTCATTTGGTTATTGAAAATGGCTGGCGTGTTTCTGAGCGAAATGAACCATCTTTACGGCTACAGGACTATTAGCACCATTGGAAAACAGCTATATCAGAATATGGTGTAAAAAACGCCGGGGTTTTCCTCTGAGTATTTATTTGTATAGCTGTGAGATCCTCACTTCCTCCATTGATGATGAACATCATGGGAAACTGTGTTGCGTTGGCGCTACCAGCAGTCATGATGAACAGGGTGGCCAGCTTGTGCGCCCGGCTCGTGTAGTTCTTGGAGCTGTACACCTGCGAGTCACGTGCATCAAGGTTAGTACGTACTTCAGAGCAAATACTGATGTCCAACGTGCATGCTGCGCTTAGTCTCATGTATATATAGGCCTGTTGAAGCACGGAGACATACAGTCTGTGTGTGTGGTTTGAATATAACGAAGTTGAAATAGCCGAAATTTTCAGCTGGGAAGCAATTCAGCGTGCCAGTAACTGAAGTTGAAGTTGAAGTTGAAGTTTATTTGTTCTTTGGCTTCTTACATGTACTTACACTTTTAGGGACCCAACAAATTTGTTAAAGGGTCCCTAACGGCATTATAACATAAAAAAACACTAAACGGCAATTGTCATTGGCGAAACACTAAATAGGAATTAATATCAAAAACATAAGAACTAAGCTAACACATAATATAGCTATACAACAAATCATGAAAACATAAATGACGCAGTAATTTGATGTAATGAGCAGAAAAAGTTCTAAATACGTGATATGTATAAGTGCGAAGTTGAATACATGCGAAAATCAACAAAAGATATCTCTTAGCAGGACAAATTGTTATGGAGCATATTTTTCAATTGTGCTAGGAAAGAGGGAAGTGACGGGGCTGTCTTTAGGTTAATAGTGAGGCTATTCCAAATGGTAGTTCCTCGGAATTCCACAGTTTGACGACCACAATTAGTATTTATTTTTGGTAGTAAAAGTCGGACGCCTGAAAAACACCCGTGAGCTCGAGGTGACGGACGAAGGGACACGGACAGTAAGTTCAGACTACCGTGAAGTATTTTGTATATTATGGATGCTATATTATAAGTAACCAGATTGTGTACACTTAACACACTGCAATCTAGAAATAAATTGTCACCTCTTACGTTCATACTATTAGACATTATTATGCGTAGAGCTCTTTTTTTGGATAACTGTAACGGGTTTAAGGTGAGATTTGTACGTGCAACCCCATATAGCAATGCAGTAATTGATGTGTGAATGAATGAATGCATAATAAAGGTTAATTAGTATTTCTCTTGAATAATTAGGGTTGTAATAATACTTTCACTGACGTGCTTTATCTTGGGCGTTCAGTCATTATGGCTGATTGCTGGAAGAAACTCGGACAATTTTTGCAGAATTTTCTGTGCTTGAAGCTATATTCATGGGCATTACAATGTAAAGCCAACAGCAAGACAGAAAAAGAACAGACAGAAACATGGGGATACAAATGCTGCGCAAAAGAAAGTGGGAGGGGAGGCGGTGTTCGCTGATGAGCCTGTATGTGTGTGTGTTTTCACACTGTTCTTAGTCAAAGGATGCAAAACCAATTACGCCACCAAACAAGCATTAACGAATGAAGGGATATGGTTTTTTTCTTAATTTGAGCATACCGCAGGCACTTCACGGCCCGTGCAGGAGTGGTTAGAACAATGCGTAT
This sequence comes from Hyalomma asiaticum, assembly GCA_013339685.2. Classification (NCBI taxonomy): domain Eukaryota; kingdom Metazoa; phylum Arthropoda; class Arachnida; order Ixodida; family Ixodidae; genus Hyalomma; species Hyalomma asiaticum. The sequence goes on from CM023490.1 coordinate 5,437,997, forward strand.
GATACATACATTGGCAAAAATTGATGCCAATGTCAATAGACCGACTGAGGCTCATCAAGGATTCATTCGTATTACTACATACAGTATCAGTAGTTAAAGGGACAGACAACCACCGAAAACTTGAATTGAGTGACCCCACTGGCGGAAAGATTGTGTGTTGCATTGGCTCAAACGACGCCACTTTTCCTCAAACACGGGCTTATGTTTTTATTTCTTCACGCAAACTTGTGAAAACTGACAGCTGGTAACTCAAGCGGCAAACATATGAACTAGAGTTAGAGTGTGGTCACGTGACCTTCTACAAATTTACGCAATATTTTATCTGTTCATTAGCATCGGACGGCATGAAACTTTTGATATTATAAGCTTTTTGTCACTTACGAAATGTGCAGATAACCCTTCGTTTGTAGCGCGCCTTGCTACCGCACGCTTCTGCCGTCACGTGCGAAAGCGTGGTTTCGGATCTAGCTGGCCTGGCTTGGCTCGACTATGGCCAGAGTGGCGGCGCCGGAGCCCGGCCATTCATGAAGTAGGCGCGGACATGCGAAAGAACGCCTTACAAATACAAGATCCGCCTGGCAAACAATGCCAGCTCCGTCGCACCGTCTTATTTCAAAAAGTAGTCGAACAGGTCAAAGTGTGGGTGGTTAATCATAGCTACGTTCACTCCTGCGAAAGCAGAACGATGTCCGGAAGCGAGGCGGATTATGGCATCGCGATCACTTTTCAACTTTGCTAGAGTGCGCACTCTGCCTTCTTTAGAGGCTTCTCAGATCGAAAAATTCTGCGTGCGAAATATCCACGTGCTTTTGGAAGTAACCGCTGCAGGTGAAAACAGTACAGGGGGCGAGCTTTCCATTGCGCCATAAAAAGAAATCGGTTGTCAGTCCCTTTAACGTGTTCCAGTGGGAGATAGGCGACGAAGAAAAGTGAGGGTTTTTGAGCGTTAATGCGACTTAACAGCTGGCGGATTCTCTGAGTGCCTAGGCGGATCTTGAAGGTAATGTGAACGTGATATGGGGAAATGGCTGCGATATAATTGGTAAACAAATTTTAATCGTGAAATTATTTTGCACTGCGAAAGGGGTGTTAGATTTGACCTTGCGAGCAAACCTGTAGTGCTAGACTGCCTGGCGTAATCCGAGTACACAAACCTCACCGCTAATTTTTTGCATACGTTCTATTTTATTGATGAGGTTTTTTTTATGGGGACTCTAGCAGAAATCGGCATACTGTAAGCATGGCCTGATCAGTATTTTGTGCTGCAGTGCACAGTTACCTTCTCAAGAAGAATAGATTCGCTTCGGCTTTATGACACATAGCCAAAATACGTGGCCCCAGTTGAGGTTAGGTGCTTTTCCTCTCTTTTTCTTCTTTTCTTTTTTGAAAAATACACTTTTCTATGCAAGAAGCATGCGGTATTTCAACTGGAGAACAGAAGGACAGGCAAAGCCTTCGAAGCGTTTCCTGTTGGCCGGGAGCACAGCGTCGCACGGAAAAAAACAAGCGATTTTCTTTTACTGCGACTCCCCCCTCCTGCTACCCCCCACCCTTTTTTCAGAAAAGAATTGAAAAGCAAGGTAACTTATTCCGCGAGCTTACAGTCCTTCTGCTGGCGCAGAGGCGACGTTTAAAACGCTAAAGACAGCCGCGTACCTCTTGTTCTTCGTCGCAGGACGACATGGTCAACGGGAATTAGCAGACCGGACACGTTGTGGTTGGTCCCGGTGGCGGTGAAACGGGGTCGCAGAGCAGGAGGAACGTGGGCTGTCGACAATTATGACCGAGGTAGGTGTCCTCGGGCACAACATCCGCGTTCCCGGGTCAAGTCTTCTTCTTCTTGTGCTTCTTTCAATGAACCGAGGCTCGTGCTTAGCGTGATGTACGACGCTTATTGGTTGGTTGCTCGTGATCACGTAACACTTACCCACTACGGAGGATTGGCTAGTTTAGAAGTGTGAAAAACTATACTCCGTTTCATACATCAGACCCGGATAGGTCTTTCAATCTTGCATCTCTCTCAGAAGCGCAAAAATGCTGATATATATGTTTGTGTATTGTTGTCATGCCCAATTTGAAGCCAATTCTGCTGAGCTGCCAGTGTGCATATATTGAAAAGAACATGAACACAATACGCAGTCGAAAGTTCCCGTTCCTCCTGTCCCTTTCTCTCCTTCGTTCTTATTACGCCTGGCGACCATATTCTTATGATCAATGTTAGTCCAAAGCAGTCATTGCACGGTTTCGAATCTCGGAATACACAATCTAGGGCATACACTAACCATTATACACGCGAGATTTCTGTGCTACAACGGCCGGTCCCGGAGGCCATAATCCTGAAGGAGAATTAGTTCGTCGCATGTGCTGTGGGTGTTGTTTATCGTGTTCCCCTCTCGTGTGGGAAGTGTTATATTGGTCAGACGGGAAGTTGGATAAACGAACGCCTGTGTGAACACAGGAACAATTTCAAAAGTATGTCGGTTGATGGCTTTTTAGCATTCCACTGCAAAATGTGTAAATGCCGGCTGCTGCACTGCTGTTCTTGGAAACACTGCTGTTCTTGGAAGAAGTAAGTTCGAGTCTGCAAGATTGATAATAGGAACAGACCGCATTCTTTCTGCCGGTGACCACTATATTAGCCTGTCAAAGAAATTGAATATTTAAGCATGCCCTAACAAGTGAATGTGTATGCAGTGTAATAATTGTATCGTTACGGCTTGTTGATCTGATTAGATTGTAAGTTAAGAAAAAATAAAAAAAAACAGCCATGGCATCTTTACATGTGGATTTGAGAGCATGTGTGTATGTACATATATTGACCGTACTAGAAACAAAATTTCGTTGTTGGAAGTTAGCGCGTGTGTTCGTCCGTTCCTTCATCCTTTTTCCTTGTCGGTTACCGCGCGCCGCTAAACCCAGTTACGTGATCCAACAAGCCCAAATTGGTACCATTTTCGGCATAATTCAGCAGCATTTTCAAACATTTTATTTCAACACATTTGCCAGGCGTCATCCCGTTTCTGTTAGACATGGCAAGATGACACTTGCTAATGTCGTATATATACATTTACCGCTTTAATTGAACTCTTATATTTCAGTGCTTCAATCCTGACGAAATAAACCGGTACATTACATGCCTGCTGTGTGTCAGCTGCCATTTTTACGCCTGTTGGTACAATAAGAAACGGTGTCGAATTTTCTTTTCGAGATTTATTCAAACTGGGCAGAAGTGTTGGGGCTGGCGCCGAGGAACATATAACACATCTGTGATAAACGTTCATTATTGAGACAACGTGCTATTTCTGGCTCAATTAACTTGCACTCCAAGACTGTGGTTTACATTGGTTCTGTGTAGTTCTTCACGTGAGCACGCGAGAGCTCACGGACGAACGAGGATGAAGAAGAAGTGAACCCTGCTGTGGAAGGTGCGGCTGCCACGACTCCTCGAGGACTCTGAATCATTTTCGACGGCGTCCTATTATTCGTACCGTCAGCATCTTTTCGTATCGCACTGAAAGATATTACCTATCAGTACGAGGTTTAAGGACGCCCATCCAACGGATTTTTATAGCGGAGTTGCTTCCAGTAGCAAGCAAAATGAGCAAGCGTCGACCTGGGCACGACGAACAACCGGTGCGTGACGTTTCCAGAAGCAAAGAAACTGGCCTACCTGCCAAAGTGTCGCCTGGAGGGCCAGCCGTGACTACGGATCGTAGCTTTCATGGCCGCGCTGTGCACTCTCCGAAACTAGTGACGCGCACCGAGGACAGACCGCCAGTCCTTGCCGAACCTGTTAAGGATGCTTTACGGGGCAATGTCTCGCAGTCAAAAGCGGTGCCTGAGCCCCCGCACCTCTTGTACAATCCCGAAAAGCTCTTCCTCAAGCAGCGGAGTCACTCTGCCGTCGAACGTAATAAGGTAGAGCGCGCTTTGTCCCAGTCTGCCAGTCAGGCCAAGCCACTGTCTTCGGGTGTGAATGTAGCACGCAACCTGTCGGAACCCGCTCAAGACGATCCACCCGCACCAGGAAATCCTGTCAAGAGGATCCCGCAGAGCGACCTCTTCCAGTACAATGAACTACCGAAGCCCAAACTCGCCGCAGGCATTGCCACGGGCAATTCTGCTGAAGATCAAGACCCGCAGGCAAGTAGGGCGGACATCATTTCTCCTGGACCCGCCAACCTGACAGTGCCTATGGCCAGCAGTACATGCGCTCTGCACGAAGCTGAACGAGACTCGCACGTTCCGAAGCTCCTAAGGCCCGCCATAGAAATGTCGCCAGTCCTTGGTGAGCCCGTCAATAGTGTGTCCCAGACCTCTTTGTCCTCCGAAGACGGACTACCTAAGTTGAGACCTTCTACGGGCAGTCAAGAGGACGATTATCACGACATTCAAGGGCTCCCGGTCGGCAAGGAGAAGGTATCGGGTCGTCTAGGGTCCATCGACTTAGGTGCACCGACGAGCGGCGTGATGAGGGAAGCGGCCGGGATTGTGAGGACCTCAGCGGCACCGAAGTTGCTAAAGCCATCCATAAATAGGTCGCTGGTGCTCGGGGAGCCTGTCCAGAGGAAGGGGTCTAGGAGCTCATTTTTTCGGGACAACGGACCACCGGTTCTCTCAATGTCTTCCGCCGTTCGCAAAAGTGATTCCCCTGATCGGCAAGGCCTCTTTGTTGGAACGGAGGCTTCAGTTAATCCAGGATTAGTCGTCCCGGCAGCACCACCAACCAGTGGCACGCAGGAGGTGCGCGGAGTTGGCAGAGGCGCGCAGCTTCCTAAGCTCTTGGAGCCTGCCATATGCATATCGCCTGTGCTTGGCCAACCAGTCGAGCAGGTGGCCCGGACCTCTATGGCCCTTATTAACGGGATACCGAGGCCCAGGTATTCTTCCGACATTCCGAAAAGCGATTGTCCTGACGAGCAAGGTATATCAGCTATGGTTAGACCAGAGTTTGCCGACAGCATGGCATCATCCAGTGCCACTCAACTGCGCGGTACTCGACAAGACTCGCAAGCTCCCATGATGTTGCAACCCACTATGGGCATGCCACCGGTACTTGGAGAGATTGCGAAGTCTTCATCGCAAGGGAGCTTTGTCCAGGGCAAGGGAATACTAAAACAGGGACGCCTATCGGCATTTACAAAGGACGACGTTCTCTGCCAGCAGGGTCTCTTAGTCGCCGGCCAAGGCGGCAACGGTCCCCTCGAACCGGCGCCTGGCGGGAAGCATCATGTACGCAAGTACCGATGACACGCGTATTTTAAAATTACGAGGATAGCGTGAAATAACACCTACTACATTGCTGCCGCCATCTTCTTTTTTTTTTTTTAGTTTTTCACTACCCACCGGTAACCATTTTGCATGGTTACTGTCGCACAGTAAGGTCAGTTTCGTCCGAACAACAATGGCAGTGATGGAGCAAGATGATTGAGTTTCCTCTCACTTTAGATAACACAATCCGCGACATGAATCATGGCGGAGAAAGTCTCACTAAGCTGCCAGTCCGTTTGACTGCCTCGAACTTTGTCACCACCGCAGATTACGTGCCAGATGGAGCACGCACGTTATCTTACTCGAAATGTTCAGCTGGAAGGCACCGCCTTTTAGCATCTTCCCGATGCCGGGCTCACGAAACCAGAAACGCGTCCCTTTACCTTGGCACTTCACTCTCGAATAACATTTACTAAAGATGAGTGCACGCTCCCGCAGGTTCCTGGAGACAGCTTGAGTTCACAGCGCACAATGTTGGTGATTCGAATCATAAATGCTCACAGATTGTCTGAGAACTTTCTTGCTGGGCTAGCCGGTTCATGTTTTAAAGTTGGCCAGAAATCTTATGGTTGCTAGGCGCAATAAAAACGGAGGAGGGACAAAAGGACAAGCGCCAACTTTCGACTGTTTATTACCTTTAAATTCTTTCAAATATACACACACTGACAGCTCCGCAGACAGAGATTTCAATCGCACATCTGTCGGAAGTGCAAAAAGTATATATATATATATATATATATATATATATATATATATATATATATATATATATATATATATATATATATATATATATATATATATATATATATATATATATATAAACCTTTCTTTCCACATGAGATATGTGTATTGCCATGCGTAATTGGAAGCTCTTCGTGCTCAGCTGCCAGTGTGTATATATTCGAAAGAACTTGAACACACAGTCAAATGTTCACGCTCCAGGTGTTCCCTTCTATATTTCGTTCTTATTACGCCTAGCGACCATAATTATTATGGTCAATGTTAGTACAAAACTGTAATTGCTCGGTCCTGAATCCCGGAAGCCATAACCTGGCGTTTGCGCTAAGCACTCGATATGCGAGATTGATGTGTGGCGACGGCTGATCCCAGGGACCACAATCCTTTTTTGTTGTTATTGTTTTCTATTGCGTTGTATGCATGCGTCGGTTGGTTTTGTGTAAGTACTAGTGCCGCAGTTTGTTTTATGACGGCGTACGCATGCTACTCCGAAGGAGGGCGAGCGTTAAGCAGAGACGAGGTTTTGTGTACCCGTGTACTGTGCAATGTCTAGTGTACGTTAATAGCCCCAGGTGGTCGAAATTTTAGGAGCCCTCCGCTACGGCGTCTCGCATAATCATGTCGTGGTTTTGAGATGTAAAAGCCCATACATCACTCAGCAACGACTTCATTTAGCGACCCTTTTGTTTGCCCGTTCTTTGAAGAAGGTGCGGGGCAGTCCTGTGACCAGTGACCCGTTGTCCACGACCCTCACCGCCTCGCATCCTGTGGTGATAAACAAGGCCAAACGTGTGTCTATCGATCCTCGCACATCTGTCGACGTGATCACTCCGACAGACACACCTTCCGGCCAGGTAACACCGCCTCATAGTGTTTCTTCTGCCGACTGGAGCTCCCCGATCTTGGAACTGCACAGACACCTGAGTAAGACCTCATTTTGACATGCGGGAGTCTTTACTGTTAATTCTTTATGTTATTGTTAATCGAGGGTCCCACTGCAGTCGCTAGGCTTTGGGACCCTCGTCTGTATACTATTACAATGAACTTTGTACTTTCAAGGAACAATAATAAACGTCTGATGTCATTGATGTCATTGAATCTTAAACACATCCTCGATAAAGTGCTATAGCTATAGGCAGGGAACTAGATGAAGTCCAGTTTCCTGGTTACATCTAGCTATTTACGAGGGACTATTTAGCTATTTACGAGGGTATACGGCGAGGGGATCCATAGGGAGGGGAAAGGAATTCCCCCCACCTCACTCAACACTAAATAAAGCACAACAACTAACGCTTAGACTTCTGCAAACGCACAGTTACCCCAGCCCCTATATCTGCAACAAATACCTCCCGGATATAAGGCCCGAATGCCTCAAATGCCAAAATGCAAAGTGCGACTTAAACCACATGCTGTGGCAGTGTCCCGCGCTAAACGCTAGCTTCGGGTCTCCTGCCACCGAGGACGAATGGATCACCCACCTTAAGGCCCAAAAGGTGGCTGGCGAGCTCAGACTCTCAGTTCCCATATGGACGGAGCCACCGGGCCGGCCCCCGTAATGGGTACCCATGCCCCTTCAGGACCTTTAATAAAGTTAATTCTCTCTCTCTCTCTCTGATTGGCCAAGAGGACAGCTACGCGGGCTCTCCGACTGGCTCGAAAATGCCGACATCACTGAATTTGACAATATGGCGGAATTCAGCAGTCTCCAGGATAGCACCCCGGGATAATTGGAGATCTGTGAGGAATGGTTTGTCCTGCAATGGGCGTGGGCAGGATGGCGAGGACGACGACGACGATGACTATGATGATACGGACACGACCTGAATTCGTCCTGTTCGAATCTTTTCTTTTTCTTTCGTACAGCAGCCATATTATGAAACACATGGTCACGGAATGTGCGCTTGTCAACAAAGCCACAAGGAATATGCGGGAATCGGCTATTCGAAGTCATGAATATTGAACTATTTTTATTTATATTCACTTCATAAGTTTTGTTTAAGAGATGAATCATGGCACTGTAGCTCGATGTAACCCTGTGTGTTCCACTGGATATGATAAATGAAATGCGTTTTCGCGCTATTTGTGTTTTCAAGAAAGGCATGCATGAATCCATTGCTTTCGTTAACGAAATAATGCAGCAGCACTTAACCAAGCTGAGAAGGGGGTTGTCCGCCTAATAATAATAATAATAATAATAATACTCCTGTATTCACCGACTACAGAGCCGGAGTGTCTCCAATATTTATCCAATTCACCCGGTTCTGTGCCAGTGCAGCAGTGTTGGAAAACTGATTTAAAGGGGCACGTGCGCATCGCCCTTTCGTAGTTCTTGCTTAAGTTATGCGCTCAGTCTTCTTAATATTGCGAATCGCCACCAATATAGTTCAGCCAGTCGATTACTGAAATGAGCATAGTATTATCGGGTGTGCTTTTCAGCATCCCTGGTAGTTCTACTGGGCACTCTGTACAGTCCATGCTGTTTGATGCAGGCGACACGCAGACAAAAAGCTCCTCGATACAGCCGCAGTTTTGGTCGGGCATGAGCGGTGAGCAGAACCCTACGCCCCTAGACTCTGGCACAAGCGCGCCGTGGATTAGGCGGCAGGCACTGGCAGTCCGAAGAGCTGTCATGTCGAGGCCCCCCTGGTCCTCCTCGTCGTCGGACCGACGTCGGTTTCGTGCTATTCCGCATATCGTAAGTAATCGTTGCCATGCCTCACGCAGAGTATGCCCCAGGTGCTTCGGGCGCAGAGTGAATCGAAAAACCTCCGTGCGGTCCTCCTGAAACCCAGCAGTGCGAGCGGCGTCCCACTTGTCCAGGTGGAACCCAGCAGCACTGGGAAAGTGGCGGGAATATAAAGTTAAAGATTCTCTTTAAAATATGAATTATTTAGGGTGCTACGGATTCCTTTGTGAGATACCGGAGTCACTCCGGCCTTCCCAGCGGTAAAGACAACTAGCTTCTGAACGTGGCTTCGCAGTTGCAGTACTCGCTCTCTCAAACTTCTTCCCTCTCTAATTTATTCTATCTCTCTATGTAGAGCAACTTGCTTTATAGCGATTCACTGGGTTTTCGAATAGGGCCTGTTGGTTGTTCCGGAAAACGCGTATTATCGCGCTTAAAACAGGTGCAGAAGGAACACCGTGGCACAATGCGGAGCGCCGGCTATCATTTCATGATAATAATTTCTGGGGTTTTGCGTCCCAGCATCACGATACCATCATGATCGAGAGACGCTGTAGTGGAAGGCGCCTAAAATCTACACCACATTTAGCGTGCACTGACAGCGCACATTACACGGGCTTCAACATTCCGCCTCCATCGAAATCCCGCAGTCTATCAACAGTATATGATGGTATACGTCGATATTGATTGCCTGTTCATTAGCTGTTAGTAGCTTTAGCTGCGCGTGTCTCATCTTGCTTATTCTTTGGTGAGTGTTTCGCGCATGCACTTTAGGTAGCCCCAGATGATCAGAATCCGTTGCGTATCATCATTGGTACTGCAGCTTCAGTCCGCCGCGGTGGCACAGTGCTATCCTCAGCTGCTGACCCGAACGATGCGATTTCGATCCCTGCCGCTGTGGTCGCACTTTTGATGGAGGCCAAAATCCTGAAAGCCCTCGTGACGTGCGATGTCAGTGCGCGTCAAAGAAACCCAGGTGGTCAAAATTTTCACTGCTTTCAACTACGGCGAGTCCCGTAATCAAATCTTGGTTTGTCGTACGTAAAGACCCAGCGATCGTTATTATATCCCTGTTTTACGACGTAGTGCTACCGAAGGTAGCCTTAATACATTCCTAATGTAATCAACGCAGAAGCTGTCTCCGGTCAAGAGCCTGCTGCGAACGCAGTCACCCACGATGCCGCCATCTACGACGGCTCGCACGCTGTGGTCTTCCATGCCGTCGTGGTCCACGCGGCTGAAGCACCGATTCCCGCGCCTGGTGGTGGCGGCCATCGTGGTGCCCGTGCTGGCGGTGGCCGCCACGCTGCTGCTGATTGTGGCCCGCCGAGTGCAGAACCCTGCGGTGGTGTACCGCAGCGTGTGCAAGACGGCCGACTGTGTCGAACACGCGCGGCGAATCCTGAGCCGAATGAACACGTCGGTGAACCCCTGCCACGGTGCGTGGCGCGAGGCTTAGTCGGGGATTTAGCGTCCGTGACTGATGCTGTTTGTATTGACGTAAAGTCACAGGTGCGCTCGGTACATACACTACAGATATCGCAGTAAACTGTTTGTGCCTGACTGCGCTGCGACTGCCTTGACTAAGCGGCCGGTACCTAAACGCTGGTTATCCGTCAGAGTTCGAGGGCGGCGACAATATCGTTTTATACTGGGAAAGCACCCAGAAAACTGAGCGTATTAGAGGTCGGGGGGTGGGGGTCAGCGAACTTGTGCACTGTTTTGATTTTGATGCTCTTGGGTGGGCAAAGGGGAAAAGTGCGGGGGGCCCACCCTGTTAGAGTGGGAGCAGAAAAGAAAGGAACGAGTAGACAAAGACTATACTACGTTCACCGGAATGTTGTAGTTCAGATTCTTTCTTTAAGCAAACGAAAGTTTAATCCGCCGGAGCATTGGCTTATCCCCTTAAGTGGTAGATGCTAATAGTTAGTATCATCATCATTATGCTCAGTCACGGTGGGGAATCGAGCCCGCGTCCCCGTGCCGTAGCAGCCAAGACGCTATTGATACCCGAGTCACCGTGGGTGGTCACCCTCGAAATTATCGGCTAAAACTCGTGGTGCGATGTACGCAGATTTCCACGCTTACGTATGCGGCAGCGGCGGCGGATCATCCGGGACGCCTCCGTACGTCGGCAGTCAACCACGACCGGTGAGCATCGCTCGCGACCAAGCCCGCGAGCTGGTGTCCGCGCTCAACCTCTCGGCGACCGCCATGTCGCCAGCCTACACGTCAGAGGCCGCAGTCAAGGCACTGAGGGCGCTGGACGCATGTCTCGAGCGGAGAACTGCGGACACAGCCGGACGGTTTGCGGTCTTCATGCGTGAACGGGGCATTCCCTGGCCGGCGTCGCCAGATGCGGCTGTGAAGGTGCATAAGCAAACCGCAGCACAACTGTAAAAGAATTAAAGTATAATAATACATTCAAGGGACACAAGTCATTGTAGGCGCACTTAATGTGATCGTTCGTTCGTAACATATTCGACTGACCGGCTGTTGCAGCCTTACGGCTAGAGTGTTCGCTTATGAAGCTCGAGGTCGTTGAACCGAATCCCGTCTGCAGCGTCTGCACTACGACATGATTATGGGGCACGAACACTCCACCACGGTTCGTGCCCCATAATCATGTTGTCGCTTTAGCACATAAGATTTAAAACTAAGTATTGACAGCGCCAATCTCATGGCCCACCTAGCCACGTTGTACTTAAAATTTCGCACAATTTCGCACAAGCCCGTAAATATTTAAACCGCCTTGCGTATTTGTATTATAAATGTACTAACGGCCATGAATATAAACAGACCACAGCTTAGGCAGGCGGAGTTGGTCCCACAGCCGCCTGAGGCCCTGTTCGTTTAATATTGTTTTAACATGAGTTTTATTTAGATGTGAGAACATGGTAGGCTACGTTAGAGGGTTTTATGTCAGGGATCACCAAGAAATCACTGACGTATTTCTGTAACGGAAGTAGACGTCTGGAAAAATAAGCATGCATTTTACATTGAAAAAGTACCCCACGCTAGTATTCAAACCCACAACCACCGAGAATTCGACTACAAAGCTCTACCGATCACACCACCGACAGATTTGTAATACGAGGGAAAAAAACGGGACTTATATCTTCCCTACACCGCTTTACAATTTGCATCTAACTGATGCAAATTGATTACGCTTAAATTAACATCACCTCTTTTTCACTGCACTCTCGGTTTCTAGCGGTGGTACCACCACCTATAAACTATGAAGCTAAGATTGTCGCAGTTTCATTTTGATGTTATACCGATTCATGACAGAAGGATCAACCACGTCTTTTGTGCCGATAGTCTATTACCCTCACGCCAATGAATATGCTTGACGACTTCTCTAGTGAACATTTTGCATTTAAATTGAGTTTAGAAGTTGGTCAATCAATTATGATTGATTACCCAAGCTTATCTTAAAAAGAATTCTGATATGGTCAAGACGAGGGTAAGCCAGACTAAAGCTAGTTGCATTCTAGTAATGCGCATGTGGATATTCGTTAAAGCTTCGCGCACGTTAACTGAAACACCCCGTAGGGCTTTCACTTAAATGTAACCATCCGCAGCGCGCGTCAGTTCTCGGCATCATCCTGGAGCTGGCCATCGACTGGCGCGCAGCGCTGTGGTTCGACGTGCGCTTGGAGTACCACGGAGTGGACGGGAACCCCGTGATCGCCGTGGGCGAGGCATCGACCCTGGCTCTGTATCGCATGGAGCAGCTCTCCGATCTGGACGATCGTGCCTGCAGGGAGACTGTACGCGCTGTGGCCGCTTTCCTGACGGACGGTACGTTTCGAGCATGCACCGATGCGGTCAAGCGCTTCTGCAATCTGCAAGACCAAGTGACCGGTGTAGCGAATACAAACGAGACAGAAGTTCGGGGCAAGATCGAAGCATAAAGCGATGAGAAGGTCGTTGATCTTGGCAGCAGAACAGATACTCGTGCGAGTTTGTCTGGGATATCGTAGAGGCCTTAGATGCACAAGAATGTATCTATACATCTGTTAGCCAGCCCTCCGTTAACCTACTAACCAGAGAGGGAGCATTTCTTGAATATTGCTTGCGCTGTGATGTAGATTAGCGACCAAAAATTTGCATATTACATGCATGAATTTTGATTACTTATGCTTTTTAACGCTCATGCGCCTGGAAGGTCTGTTTACTTTTCGGGTTTTGGATTTTATGGCAGTCTTTTTGCATTGAATTCTTTAACTACCTGAGAACGCATGCGCTGTGGTGTTTCATGCCTTCTTGAAATGTTAAAGCTAATGGTTTTATGAGCATGAACTGGTAGTTTCAAGTGCGCGCTCGTCCTGTCTAGTTCACCTTTTATTGCGTCCATGTCTTTTTCGCGCTTCCAAATACCTGCATGCCTTAGCAGCGGTTTATTGTGGCACTGTTAATGCTGACTCGCGTACTTAATTTCTTTTATGGCGAACGCCTTTTTCACTCTGTGATACTTATCCATCGGCGCAGGCCGCGGCTAATTTGAGTGAGCTTCTCGAATGCTAGCCTACATATGACTCGTACGTTTAAGTATACGTTCCAGGTCTTGGACGCGTCTCAATGATAAAGCTGGAATCTTCTCTGACCCTGTATGAAAGCCAACACATTCCTTTGCTCACAACATTTTAGAGGCGAGCGACGATTGTGCTTGCTGTTATCGTGCTAAAGTGAGAGTACCTTTATTCGCTGGGCATGGGTTCGGCCATTAAGATTTCATCTTTAACGGCTCGCATTCCGCGTCCTTCACCGTCACGGCCACGTGACAATACGTAAGATTTCTGCAACACTTCGTGAGTGTCCACGACCAGTAAAATAATGCGAGAGAAATTGTTTATTGCATTAATGACATTGTAGTTATTCCATTTCAATTCGATGACTACGTTGTCTGACATTAGGGAATTCATTTTAGCGTGCCCTGTATACAAAGGCGTAACGGAGTACCGGGTAGAGCGTGGCGTTGTTTGTCGCCTTGAAGTTTGCGCCACCTATAGGTGATAGAATAAGCTTACTCGTAGTCGATGTCCTCGGAGATCCCGGCAGCCGCTCGCTAAGCCTACACCATCGATAATGTGAGTGTGGCTGTCAGAAACGGCGTCGAATTGTCACGAATCCTTTACTGTCGAATCTTTGTGATACAAAGGATAAGGCAAATATGACCTTCGATTAGTAACTTAGGGGATACAGAGCGAACAACGAGCACTCGAAAGATTCGGAGTGGACGGCATCCGCTTTAGGATGGTAGTCAATCTTTGCGCATACGCTGTTTACACCCGGTAATCCGCTATACGCAAAGTGCTTTGCTTATAACGTTTTACCGGACTCCCTAAATTCTCCTATTTTCTTGGCTCTCCTTGTCCTGAATACACCAGGCGCGGTGAATTTAACGGAGGGCGATGTGAGCCAGCTTCTCGCCGACGAAGCGCCACTGAGGCAAGCCCTGCTGTCTCCCGAAGAGCCCGACGACTACGACTCGCTGATGCCGGCACACGCCCTGTTCGAGAAGATGACGAGGAACGTCTTCGACGACATCACGGTCGCCGAGTGGTCCGCTTTCCTCCACAAGCACATGGACGTCCGCTTGTCGGCCGATACCCGGGTCCTGATAATCCACGAGCGCCGGTTTCTGGCGCTGGCGGACATATTCGGCAGCCTGCCGCCCGCCCGACTGCTGAACGTGGTCGGGTGGACGCTAGCCTACGTCTACGCCTGGACGGTCAATCCGGATCTGGACGTAGTCGGAGCGAAGAAGAGCTCCTCGGCGGAGACCGTCGACGATCATCTCGTCGCGAATGAACTGTGCTTCCTCGCGGTGCACGAAACGTACGGTATCGCCCAGGTGTGTGTGTATATATATATATATATAGCTTTCATTGTGTAAGATCCAGCCAGCTTCAAGCCGAGAAAACAGTCGAACAGTGAGGCTATCTCCCACTTCCGAGTGACACGTTTTGTATCGGTAGTTTTCACCACCGCATAAATGTCTAAACAATGGGGAGGCGGTCGCATGGCGGCGCCTGCAAGCTGAGAATTTTGAAACCCTGTCTGGGGGGACTTTGGGCATATCATGTTGAGATAGATGATCGGCAAAACGGCAAGTTCAATCACTGTGGGGAGAGAGGGGCCATCGACTACACAATCTGGGAGAGTGATAGTTCCCCAGTAAGTAAAGAAAATATAAATTCCAGAGAGGCCTGAGAATCCCTAATGCGGAGAGGAGTACCCTGCTTCACAGCAACAAGCCATCCGCATGGCGATAGAAGCCGCAAGTGAAGCGCTTGCTTCAAATCACAGAGATGCCGTCCCCCGGTGGCGTATAGGCCTGTGTTCTGGGGACGGGGAGTAAAGGACCTCTTTAAGCGGCGGAACAATAAAGTCGTTAACATCATCGTCATCATCCTCATTAGCTGAAGACGCGGCGTGGTATTCAGAAACTAAACCTTGCCCTTCATCTTTGGCCGTCGCTCATACAGGTAGCACCGTTCTTTCTGGACGCCTTCCCGACCGAGGAGCGCGTCAGTGTGGAAGCCGTGATCACTCGCACGGCAGAGGCGTTGACCGACATTCTGCGTTCTTCGGGCCGCCTCACTAACGCCACCTTGACGCAGGCGGCCGTCAAGATCGCCCAACAGTCTGCCGTGCACCCGTGGCCACTCAAGGCGTTTTTGCGCCTAGAGGTACGTGTGCGCGTGTGTTCTTGTGTAATACGGTAGGTCACGAGTGTTCACGTTCTACAAATGTGAACTTTCGCTTAGTTATGGCATCAAGCTATTGCTGCTCACCATACGCAAAGCACACGGCTAGGACATCACGCACCGACACTGGGGCACCAGCAATGCTTCCCACTGTACCCAGTGAATCACCGATGGCCCGCGCTCTGCATTTACTGAAAATTTTGTTGAGCTGTTCGGCTGTTCAATTTCCGGGAACACATTTTAGCGCGACATGAAATGAAAAAGAAAGAGACCGACTTAGCAAGAAACTGGAAGCAAAAGTTCGAGCGCTAAACCTCCACTGACCTCATTCTTACTGCAGAGCCGAGTACAACGTATGCGCATGCTTGCGTAAGTGTTGTCAGAGGCAAATTACCGTACAATTTTCAACAGCTGTATAAACTAATACAACTCGTGCCTCCCCATTTCATATTATATGCCTCCAAGGGTTCCCTTGCGAACGTATGGCCACTGCTGCCAATTATCTTTATCCACATGCGCGTGTCGTGCAGTGCACAGGTAAATGCGTATACCATCTTTGTTCATTACAGATAAGTCGTGTTCCCGCGACACATCCGTCCGTGTTCTACTTCTGTCTTCCGTATTTACAATGTCGTACTAACGAACCCATAAGCACGTTCTGAAGCTTCGCGCCTATGTTACTTTCACTTTCCAAGATTCTGGATCTACTGTACAGCGAGTTCCCGCTGAAGACAGAGTCGTTCTTCGCTACATGGCTGGAATCGGGCAAGGCTCTCAGGACGTCTCTCCACAACCGCTACTACGCGACATTCATGCTGGCCAGGTGACTATGGCGTCGGTTCTATCGTTTTACAGCGTAAGCTGTTATGAGATCACAACAACGGCGCCGTAGTTGTCCGCCGCCGCTGCCGCCGCCGCCGCCCGTGTCCGTAACCAATATCGCTCCTCGTGAAGAACAGGACAACTGCTGCCATCTATTGGCGCTGATTTCCTCTGCGTAGCCTTCGAAATGTGTTTTTACGAAGCGCTGCCTCGTGAAGCAGTTTTGTCGTATCGTTCCATGCGTCACGCGACAGGCGACGTCTTCGATATACCTGATGGCGCCTCCTCGTAAGATGCGGACCGCTGCTGAAGAAGTGAATCGCAGAGTTACGCGCGCGGCTGCAGCAGGGCAACGTCGGGCACAGCAGACCGCTGTGCAGAGAGGAGCCCAAACCGCAGAGTTATGGCTCAGGGGATACCCACCACCTGTACTTGCACTAGTTTCCCCAAGCGTTTACAATGGCCTCTAGCAAGGTCGCTCCTTCAGCTTACGCTGTCTCTGTCCTGCGATTCCGCGCAGGCCTGGCTCTCTTTAGGAACGCGTCAATTACTTGCGCATGATCCCTAGCTATATTGTCTTCCGTGCCTCAGCGGTTTCAGTGAAGTCGCTGGAAACATTAATAGCAGCCATACTCGTTTGCCTCGGCTACTTGATCGACTAGGCCGCCCGTTCACTGAAACTAGGTGAAGCGTCTCCTCTCTGCTATAGATGCAAAGCTGTTGAGGCTACTCAAGAAGTTCGGCAGGCATAATGTATAACTCTGCGCCTCTCGTAACCACCTTATGCGGTTGTAAGTTCTCCTGCGAGCAGGGAACTTGCGAGCCGGCTTGCCCGTCAAGTGTGCGACCCACTGCGAGTAAAAAAGTCAGGGGAACGAAGGCAGTGACACACCGAGATATATAGAATAACATATTTAAAGCCGTATCATGGAGCTGGTCATTTGTAAGGCAAAAAAATTTTCATTTATTATTCGGCACAAAACAGAAAAAAAAAACGATATGGGTGTCAAAGAGACACGAACTATTTCCTGCCACATAAAGATCTAGCACAAATTGGCTAGCTCGCCTCCATTTCTCCTGACGTATGAAGCACAGACTAGTGCAGTAGATACGTTGGAGGCTACTGCAGTGTATCAAAGCTAAAACTGAATCGATCTGTGATCTCGATCGGTTGCCACACTAAATCGTAATGAAGGGTTGTTATTTGTATTGGTATCCCGTTCTTAACAGTGTACCAACTATCGATTATGATACCCCACAGCGAAACTACCACCCGCGCCCCCGAATGGCCATGCTTTACCGATTACATCAAGTTCGTTTCTAAACCTTAAGAGTAACCGCGATGTTAAATTTATTCGCTGCTGTTTGCATCGTCGCGCGAATCCCCAGAAAACAAGTACGTCACTGAATTATGCGTTGGATACGTGCTTTTTTATTCTGCACACTTCATTCTGTCTTCTTTTTTTTTTTTTGCTATTCATTCCCGGCGGACGCGTACGAGACTATTCTTCTTACTTCAGACAAATTCAAGGCGTGCAGACACGGACGTATCACGTTCACGACAGAACACTGAACACAACCGCTCACTTTCTCTTATTATAAACATTTATCAAGTAGCCTGGCTCTCTTTCTTTCCGTGAGATCTTTCCTTGTTTACCCATGGTCCAGGTACCGGTGGCGACACACGCGTGTTCAGTACCTGTACGCTCTCAACCGACTGCGCCTTGGCCTGGGCGTTGTGTTTCCTCCATCGTACCTGCGTCAGGGAACCCGCTCCATGACGTACGCCGGATTGGGCTTCCAGCTGGCGCGCCAGCTGGTGCGAGTCGTGGACAAGCGTGGACGCACGCTGGACTACGACGGCCGTCCGTTCTCCTGGTGGAATGAAAGCGCCGGCGTGCGTAATAACATTATTCATTGCATTTTGAACGCCTGCACACCATGCCGTCGCCGCAGTAGTGATGGGAGTACGGGTCAAGGGTCTCTTAACAATTCCTTTTACAGCGTAAGCTGTTATGAGATCCCAACAAGGGCTGTTTTTGCGCCGTAGTTGTCCGCCGCCGCCGGTGTCCGTAACCACTATCGCGCAAATTTTTTAGAAAAAATAACCACTGCCGAGGATTATTCCAACTCGTCCCCTGCGTGAATTCGAACCCGCACTCTCTGCGTGAAAGTCGAGCCTTCTACCACTGAGC
This sequence comes from Hyalomma asiaticum, assembly GCA_013339685.2. Taxonomy (NCBI): domain Eukaryota; kingdom Metazoa; phylum Arthropoda; class Arachnida; order Ixodida; family Ixodidae; genus Hyalomma; species Hyalomma asiaticum. The sequence continues at coordinate 5,456,428 of CM023490.1, forward strand.
TACGCCTGTGCTTGTAAAATCATCGCTAAAGGACCTAAACAGGTATAACGTCTGCCGAGGAACCGCATTAACAAATGTAATGTTACGTGGCAGAATAATAATACGCCACTACACGTCGCAGAAAGTGAATTGCATAACGAGTTCGAGGACTCATTTCAAAGAACACAGGGGTGCATGCTTCGTAGCTCTGCACCCATTACAGAGGCATCATTATTACGAACCGGTGCTCTTTATCGTGTCGTATCGTGCCATGCGACATGCGGCAGGCGACGTGCGCAGCCCCGACAGCAACCTGACTTGGCTCTACGATATACCTGACGGCGCCTCCTCGCAAGGTGCGGACCGCTGCTGGAGAAACGAATCGCAGAGCTACCGCGCGGCTGCAGCAAGGCAACGTCGGGCACAACAGACAGCTGTGCAGAGAGAAGCCCAAAGCGCAGCTCGCCGTCGACGCCGGGCCGAGAGTTCGGCTTGTTCTCGGGAAAACGACCCCAAGAGACTCTCTATAAGATGTGCAGTTATGCAGATTTGCACGTTACAGTGACGCAGTAATTATGGCGTAGTGGGTACTTCCCTACTTGGCGAAATGATAAGAGTTATGGCGCTGCGGATACCTACCACCTCATGTTACACTAGTTTCCCCAAGCGTTTAAAATGGCCTCGAAGAACATCGGTCCTCCAGCTTACGCTGTCACTGTCCTTTTTGGCTCTTTTTGATATTGTCATAGCTGTTATTGTCACTGGCTCTTCTTTGCTGTTGTCATGGCTCGGGCCTCATTTTGGCAGGCTTGGTGCTTTTAGGTAGCACGCCGGGCCGCAGCCAGCTCATCTTAAGATCACGTTGTACGTGCGCCTTCTTGAAAAAAAAAAAGAAGTTCCGCGCTCGCCGCCATGACTACAAGTATAACACTAACTCTCCCTGGATTGTACACAGACAGATACCCATGGAAGTGGGCGAGAGGATGGCCGCCTTCATAGCTCTGTCGGAGGGTGCTTATAAACACAACATGCAGCGTGAAACAGGCGGTTATCAAGACCAACCGAGCTCTTGAACTGCTGCTGTATCCAGAAGAAAAATCCCGGTGTTGTTGCCTCGGCATGGTGGTCTTGTGGCTATGACATTTGGATGCTCATCCGAAGGTCGCGGGATTGAATCCCGGTCGCGGCGGATGTATTTCGATGGAGGCAAAATGTTGAGGTCCGTGTACTGTGCGCTGTCAGTGACGTTAAAGAACCGCACGTGGTCGAAAATTCCGGAGCCCTCCATTACAGCGTCTCTCATAATCCGATCGTGGTTTTGGGACGTGAAGCCACCGAAATTAATATAGTTTTCCCGGAGTGGTTAATAAGTCAAGGCTTCAGTTTCAGGCTAGCTTATCAAAAGCTTTTTTTATGGAGCCCTCAAAATGGCGGAGCCTCGCTTGATAACCACTGATGTGCACGACTTGCAGCACCCCCAGTGTCGACTGTCCACGGCGACAAGTCCACGAGAGCAGCGCGCGGTGGCCGACCTGTTCGCCCTGGACGTCGCCATCACCGCCATGGAGGAAGCCGCCCGGGGGAGCAGTTCACCTCTGCGCCTGAAGCTGCTGGAATCGCTGAGCGCCGAGCAGGTCTTTTACGTCAGCTACTGCAGCCACTACTGCGACAGCCAGCCGCTGTTCCGTGCCCGCTCCATGTGCGATCTGGCTATCAACGGCTCGAGATTTGGTTCCGCCTTCGACTGCGAAGCACCTGCCGGGAGTGCACGGCAGTGCCTGTTCGTCTAACCATATCTCGGTAGTTAAGTGTTGCTACGCCACACGAGTAGGTCACGAAAGAAAAAGGCGCAGGATATTTCATTTATTTTTATTTATCGATTACTGGGAGCGCTAGCAAGCCCTGACAGGAATGAAGAAAGGTATAATAGCTTCCGGGATATTTTTATGTCAAACAAAGATTCACGTTTGCTTGGGTTGGTATTACATACAGGAAATTTGCAGAATTTAAAGATTTAGGAACACTTCCAAGGATACAATTAAAGAAAAGTGTTCAATTTTAGGGGCGATTTCCCCAAGGATTCAACATTCGTGCAATCACCTCGCAGAGAGTTCCATTCTTCCAAACGGTGCTTGTAATGTTTTATATTTGTAAACTCTGACCGACGCTGTTTTACAAAATGTACTGACTTTGATGTAGACGACATCTTTTTCATGCTTCACTTCAGGACAGTATTTCTGACGGATGTATACACATGCCGCTCACTGTTAAATATATCCTGTAGTGTTGTCGGGTGCGGTATGCCTGAACTGTACGTACACCCCGCCATTATTAAGTGTAGGTGTACAATTCTGTCGTCCTCCCATCACTGACTAATGTTTTATTTGCATACCACAAGATGAGCTCTCAGTACTGTGCTTTCAATGTCGTCGTTCGTGCAGTAACTTACGGTTTAAGCTGTATATGCAACGTACGTGTATAAGTGTTCCGTGTTGCACTGGAGAAAAGTTTGCGGATACTGTCCGTTAAACGAAAAAACACGCTCTTTTAGGCGTTAAACTTTCCTTCTACGTCAAGACAACGGATCACTGCAGAAGTATTAAAATAAATGCAGCTCTTACGAAAAACAAGTCTGTCCATCTCAAGTGCGCATGCTCACTTAATGTTCAGTTCACTGAACTAGCACTAGCACTTGCGGCACATATTATTGGCAAAGTTGCCAAGTTACACACCAACGCGCCAATGCGCCAAAACACCAACACCAAACCGACAAGCCAGCAAACCGACACGCCTACACGCCAACACGCCAACACTCCATTGCACAGTCTGTCGATCTTGTCAGGTGCAGAAAGGACGGGACTTCAAGTAATGCTGCATGTTGCTCCATTTACTGACGCGTCAGACGTAAACGTTCGGCAGGTACTGCCACGGCTGAGCATGTAAGGGAGGAAAGCTTAGGAGAGACCCGCGCTATCTGAGATGCATAACCCTCGTAATCCAAGAGCACGCACACACCAGCACCAACACACCAGAAAAATAGACAACTGAGCGCTTAGTGGTGGTCTATTTTTCTTGTGTGTCAGTGTGCGTGGGTGTGGCTCGCACTCGTAAATTTATGAATTTGTCTCACCAGCTAGCCCAGCAACGAGTTCCACATCTCATTACCCTCGTGGAGGAAGGATATAACGTTTAAAAAATGTTACGTCATTTTTTAACCGGTCTTGAGGGCTCGGCCATACTAGGTTGCTCGCACTCCAGCTTACTCGCGCCTGCGCCGCTAGCGCGTCAGAGCAAAGCGAGCAAGCCATCACACTTGCGCATGCGCCGCTGCGTAAGGCGGACTTTGGGTGTTTGCGCAGACGAGGGTCAATCCCAGAAGCCCTCTCAAAAGCATGTACGCGACTTCCAGCACACCTTTTGTTATGCATGTTGGATAGCGAGGGTCTCTCCTAAGCCTTCCTCCCGCCATTGTTACATGCTCAGCCATTGCAGTAGCTGCCGAATGTTTACGTCTGACGCGTCAGTAAATGCAATACATGCAGCAGTACTTGAAGTCCCGTCCTTTCTGCACCTGAAAAGATCGTAAAGGACAGTCTGTGCGCAGTGGATTGGACGTTTACGGCCACGCTCACGGCCTGCCCTTTCATACCAAACTGGCCTTGGCCGTGCCACTCGTGCTGTGCGCTAAACAGCTTCGCTGGTTGTCCGCCCGAACAGCGCTGTATGTCTTCTGAATTTTAACACCTGAGCCGTTTAAAAGTCGATCCCTGGGCACAACGGGGATGTCATGCAGAAGGGAAAAGCTCTTGTCCTTTATCCACTATTGTAATCACTATCAGTGCCTCATGACAGTGAAAACGCGAAGGACAATACATAAGAGAAAGGAAGAGAGAGAAAGAAAGAAAAGGTCAAGATTCGCACTCCAAGCTTCCTTTTACCCCATTTTCTCGACAGGAGAAGGGGCGCAATTTTTTTTCGTTCCCTGTTCCATGACGACTTCGAGTGAGGTTGAACGCCATTTTTTTATTTCCGTTTAATTTTCGTGCCTAACTGTCCGGCAGCGGTCGGACTTTCTCGGCCCTGCCGACGAAGGTTCGTATCTCGCCCGGGTGCAGAATCACGGTGTCCTCGAAGCGAGGTCGGTAGCCCCGTTTGAGCCACACGCGCATGCGCTGTTCCTGGCTGACGGCTGGCAGCAGGCTGTTCCGACGACGCCACACGAAGCGCACCATTTCCGTCTTGTCCTGCGTCGATCCGAGCGCCGTCTCCAGTATGTGGTAGATTTCCTGGTTCTTTAGCAGACGCTGCGGGGAAAAAAAAAAAGGAAAGGCTTCTCTTTTATTCTTTGAAAGATTCACGAATGCATACCTGCTCGCCGTGTTTGTGGGCGAGCATAAGCTCGTACGCGTACGAGGTCACACCCACGCCATTCTAATCGGCAGCCGAACGCCCTAATCCCTGCAAGGCGGAATCTTACGTTTCAGCACTTTACTGTTCTATGCATAACTAAGCAATTATGTAGTCGTGCTCGTCGTTAAATTGCTTGATCGGTGAACCATCTGACCCGCCCGTTTGCTTGGGCTTTTTATCGTTTCATGTGACATTTTGTAAGCATACATTTTCTTTTTACATGATGATTGGAGATGTTGGCGCACAAATAAGGCGCACTCCTTGACTCGGGTGTGGTGAAAGTTCAACATGCGTGGTTCAGTATGCGGAGCAATCCGGCACAATAACAATAACAGTGGTTCCACTGTAGTGGAATAGGTAGATTAGCTGATTTTAGGTTGAAATGAAAAAGGTAGATTAACTGATTTTAGGTTGTATTTCGATTTTGCGCTTTTTGCTCATTAAAAAAACTTTCGCATTTTGTGACTATTTCTACTATGACAAGTGTGTCAGGAGCGCCTCGGGAACACATATTAGCCATTACCTAGACATGCTCAAAAAATAGAGTTGGCTTTCCAAGTGTCCAAGTACGGCAACGACGTTCATAGGTCAATGTGCCGCAAGTAAACGTGATTGATGCCGTTATCGCGCAACATTTACTATCGACTTTGTCCAGTTATTACGTAAACTACATCATTTACCGTAAGGGGTTTGTCACGGTCATGGCTGTTAAGGAGGCAATGCGTGAGCGGGGGTGCATCCACGTCAGTCAGCGCTGTACCAGCGGAACACCGATAGCAACGGGCAAGTTCGTATCAATTTACAATAAACATTCAACTGCCTCTCCGAAGACACATATTTCACTTTCGTGTTATATTGATTCCTTTGACAGAGGAATAAGCCACATATTTTCTTTTAATATTTGACTCCCCTGCGTAATTCGGCAATGGGTTTAACTTAAATAGATAAAAAGCTAAAACAGTGCACGCCTCATACCGATATGTGAAGCTGTGTCGTGTTGACGTATTCTGGCATCTCGGGCGCTTGGTACTCGAGCCTCACCAGCAGCTTCTCACCGGACAAGCGCTCCAAAGTGAGCACGTGCACGTGCTTCGGCAGTTCCGAGCGTAATCCACTCCACTGAAATCAAATGTTCATTGAGACCTGGTCAGGTAAGGTTAGCTAAGGTTACGTCAGGTTAGATTAGGTAGGATGGTGAGGCTAGGTCGGTCAGCATAGTCAACACAAAGTACACTTCTGAATCCCTGTCCAACTTTGAACCGCAAACAGGTGCATTTCTAAATGAAAATCGAGTCATTAACGTAGCATTTAAAGAGGCGCAATTATAAGACACCGTTGAAGATCACCGACTTCTTTTTTCAATCCAGAAGGGCACATGACGAAATATTGCGCATGTAGTCCATCCAATGTCACTCTTGGAAGTAAAGAGCAGATAGCCGCCTGCTTGCATGCAGGCAAACGCTCATACATATCCGTTAGGTTAGGTTGATAGGGTTAAGTTAGGTTGGTTTGTTGAGGTTGGTTTGGGTTATGTTAGTTTATATTATGTTGGATTATGCTGGGTTAGATTCGGTTGGGTGGGGTTGCGTTGGGTTGGGTTAGGTCAGGTCAGGTTGCGCTGGGTTGATTTCGGTTAGGTGGCGCTTGGTGACGAGCATACAGCCGCCGGTGTACTCACGGGCAAACGCCCACACATCTCCCCCGCATGAAAATACTTGACAACTCATTTCTTTCAAAGTCAGTTTCGCTTCGCGTCGCCGTTTACGAGCGTATTCTCATCCATGCAAGAAAGGTAATGTGTTCATTTTTATTAATAATAAGTTCGAACCGGTAATTCGGCGCACACCACAAATGAAGATGTGACAAATCATGGAGCTCTTGCTATCTATGATGTCTCTGCCACAAGCGGTGGTAGTACGCAGCACTGTAAGGACTGATGGAACAAACCACTTGTACCTATTATCTCTTTCTAACGCCAGCCCTAAGTCACGACCGTGCACTGCACTTTCCTAGACAAAAGCTGTTTTGCACATCTTCCTTTTTGGTCTTCCAAGAGATAGATCACTCATGTCAAACTCAAAAATGAAGGTTCCAATATCTCTCCTAGTATCGAACATAAAATGGAAAAATTAATTACAATAGTGTGCCAGAAGAATAATTTACCAGTCTAAGCCATTTCACTGCTTCAAAATGTCGTTCCTTTAGGTCATCATTAAACGCATACATGGTTTCTTAGGTTTCAGTGCCCCCTGTCACACTTAACAGGCTTGTCCGTACCATCGATTTATGTACACTCACCTCTCTCTGGGTGAGGTTGGTGAAGTACGGCTGCCGAGCGTCCACTAAAGAAAGTTGGGGTGTATACACCAGGCGATTGGCGAAGATGCGCAAGTACTCCTGCGGTACGTCACAACAAGACACGATACATTAAGCAGCAATGCACTGTAGAAAGTGAGAAGTTAATCTTGTACTAGATCTCAGCGATAAACTGGTGACACACACGCACGCACGCACGCAGACGTCAATTATGCCGTTGCTAAAGCATTCTTGCAAGCATATTCTTCTCTTACTTTCGTACTGAAGGTAGAGTGAGCAAGGTTTATGTAAAAGCGACGCTGTGCAAATCCAATGCCGCTACATGTAAATGTGTAGTAGCCGCTGCAAATCATTTGCTGCTCTGACAAAGCAGCGAAATTTCGAAATGCCTTGTTCAACGAATGTCACGCCTCTTCAGTATTGCAACATCCTGACCTTATCTTTTTGTCTGGTGTAATGCACACTCTATTGTTGAAGGCAGTATAAACACATACTTCGCGGGCAACCTCAGGCCTAGAAAAAGGACGCCACCTGTGCATCTGATATCGTGCCGATGTGCAGCCAGTGGCGTCCCCTCACGGGCACTCCGCGGTCTCCGAGCAGCCGACGCTGGATGAGGAACTCGAGGTTGCCAGATGATAGGCTGGCCGCCCCTTCAGGTCTGTCTGGGAACACGGTCAGTTGGACGTCTTGGGACTCGCTCTGTGTACGGAATGAAATCGAAAACCGAGCTTTGGTCGTCGAGGAGCTTGAGAACTGGGAGATACGTAACAACTGGAAAGGTTTTGCGACAGAGGCTAAAGCGCAAATGCAGCATTGGGAACAAGCAAGCGGTACTCTCGCTTAATCGGGTCATCGAGGAGGGTTGCTAATGAACGTGGTTTAGCAGATAAAGTAAATGCCTCAGCAACGCTACGTAATCTGTCATGAAATTTGCACTAGTTCGCCCTGTATTACTTATAGTATTTTACACGGACGATGACCACAGGTTTTCAATTTTACTACCACCTTACAGTGCTTCTATCAATTTGACGATTTCAACCATCTCTAAACTATTTAAGGACATTACCGGTTAATAAGTCTGAATTCTGCGTTCGAAGATCGAATTGAGTAGCATAGTATCTGACTCCTCTCGAAAAGTTTTGAATGATCATAGAAAACTAGCATTTTCTATTGCGAACTCTTTGCCACTGCTGAGGTTATCAAAGACACTACTGGAGTATACTCACCGCTAGAAATGCCCACGATGTCGCTGGGTAGAAGTTGGATGCCACAGGACTGCCTTCAAGTCTCCTGACGTAAGCGGAAAAGCGATGTGAAATTTGTAGTTAACGAACAGTACTTGATTACAGTTTTTAATTTCGAAACTGTGAACAACACACACACAAAAGTGTGAACAAGAGTGCAAACAAAAGTCTGAACACGTGCAGCATTCTTAAAGGTTACCTTATGCTTTCACGGTGGACAATACATCCGGGATATCTTTCGTAAAGGCTGCTGTATTTTGATTTCTGGTTACATTTCTTTTTCAAGTAAAGGGTTTTCGCTCTACCAGCGTTTAGCGGATAGTGAGAAAGAAATTTTTCTCACTTAGTGTGCGATTTAAATGCCCCGTAAAGAAATTGTTCCTCAGAGAAATACCATACACTAGTTTTCAATGTTGCAATTAGTAACGCTCCATTTATTATATAGTTTATAATGGGATGAAGTAGAAGGACACGATGTTCTTGAGAAAGTTGAATTCGGCTAGTTGGCATGGACTAAAATTCAATCTTAGCCCCAGAGCATTGTGCTATCGGTATGCGCGTACTCGTCGTTGATCATTGTGGTTCGGTTAAGGGAAGGACGCTAATTTCTGCAGCCCATGTCGGAAGCACGGCTAAGCGTCCGTGGGAGTAGGGGGTCTAAAAGAGACAGAAAGGAGAGAAAAGCCGAATTGTAGGGTTCCGCAAATTTTGACCCCTGTACAAGTGCTTTTATACCACAGCCCCTTGCATGTTCCCACAGCCCCTCGCAGTCGGCTCGCATGCTCATCGGAGCGTCCACGACATTTGATGTCGTTTTCTGGCTATGTTCAAGAAGTGTTGCAGGGGATCTTTAGTCTTCATGCGTTCTTCGCCTTGGCCTTCGTCTTACTGAACGCAATTAACATCACTCACATAGACTTGTCCACCTAAGTTAGATTAGCGTACATTAAGAAAACTGTCTGCAAGCCCCGAGACGCGTACTTCCTCTCGATGCTGCGTCGTCCGTTGGTGTCGGTGTAGAAGAGCTGGCCGCTCTGGATGCTGCTGGAGAACCTGCACACGATCTCCTTGCCCTTGTGGTCACTCAGGGGCACCGGTCCCAGTGACCACTCGAACTCGATCGTCTCCTCGTTCTCGAACAGGCGCACCACGAGGCCCAGCCATGGAGCGTAGCGCTGGTGCAGTTCCTGCACCTGCGAGGTGCAGCACAGTGCGAGTGTCTTGTGCACCGAACAGTGTTCCTGGCTGCGTGTTTGGCTGGTGGACCCCTTTCTGACGACGCAGACAAAGTCTTTCTCAAGAACCATTGCGTGGTATTCGATGAAATTCTCGCAGATTAAAAGAAAAGAATATTTAATATTCGATGTTTAATAGACGTTGGCTCCTTTTCGCAAAACATTTTCACAGTAACTCTTTTCATCTGAATTCAATGCCAGTCTAAATCGATAAAGAAAAATACGTGGATCACCTAGTGTGGTTACATGATATCATTAATGTTCGTACAATGGTTCCTGAAAACTATGGTCACGCTGACATAAAATAACCAGTTCAAGTTCAATTGAATGAATACGTACAGTGCACTTGCAGTGATTACAAAATGCTGTTGTCAGCGATGCCCCAGCAACTGCCGATCATTGTATGTCCGCCCTTTATGACACCCCGCATACCACGTGTCACCCATGTCTCACCTCAGCCCCCCGTGTGATGTGGTAGGTTACGTTGTTGCCCAGCTCGAACGGGTCGTCATTGACCGGATTGAGCACCCGACTGTCCGACGCCTTGCGACTGCTTCCTTGGTACGCGTGGTAGGAGAGGAATAAGTGTTTCAGCATCACCTGCAGTCCACCCTTGACCATGATGCCCCGCACAAAACCCGTCGTAGAATCCACCACTAGCCGGTAGCGCTGAAAGTCGACATTTGCAGGCGATGTCAGGGAAGCAGCACTTCCTCGCAGTGCTTGCGTTTAAACGTGTTAAACAAAGTGAAAATAAGCGCAACCACGAAAAAGTATTTCTGCCCTGGTGGCCGCGGCATTTTTTACACTCGTTAGCCTGTACAAACTAGCCCAGTAACAATATTCATCGTGCTTCACTCAAATGTGGCAGCCAATGATGACATCAAGGTAGCAGCATCTCCTCAATGCGCCACGGCTCAAACATGGCAGCCACCAGTGACGTCACATAAGCAGCACCTTCTCAACATGCTTTTATCTAAACATGGCAGCTGATGCATGGTGATGTCGCGAACACAGCAGCTTCTCACTATTCTAGTACCCATACTGTGTCAGCCGTATGCAGGCTTATCAGTGCACGTCACTGCAACGTCACGTGCGCTTACTATAAAAACAAGCTGCTCAATAAACCTTCGTTCTTGTTGCGTTATCTGGCTTCCTGGTTGCATCTCGGTAGCGACATAACACATACGTGGCGGGCACTGGTGACGTCGTTATGCCATATGGGCACGCGTTCATTGCTTTGCACTATAAGATGGCAATTATTCTGCGCATATTGGGCTTATCAATGCCAAGCTTCCTGCGTAAACGCCAATTCTCGACGTGCCTGGATGACGACCACGATGACGTCACTGAGAACTATCTATACGGGGTGCGCTCAAACGCCATCAAGGCACTCAGCGAAAAGTAGCACGTCTACGCACGTCTTCGAGATCGCACCATTAACCCATATACCTTGTTCCTGATGACGGTCATTTTGCTGGGTTTCTCGACTCTGGACGCCTCTGGTTTCCTAGGGGTGGCCGGAGGCTCTCGCGACCTCTGCACGTAGTGAGTCGTCACACCCAGGGGTACGAGCCGAGACGAGAACACCACCTCGTCGACCTTGTCGTCTGCAGATAAGATCTGCAGAAAATGCAAAACGGCGGGATGGTTTGTTTGTGTGTTGACGTCCGGTGGGAGCTCGCATAACATGAGAAAACGTCTGGGACAACAATGTGCCGATCTATGAATTGGGGAGAGTGAGTTCTGCCCTGGCTTTAAAAATAATAATTTCTGGGGTTTTACTTCCCAAAACCAAGACGTGGTGAGAAGCGCCTTAGTGGAAGGATCCGAAAATTTCGACTACTTGGGGTTCTTTAACGTGCAGTTACACTGCACAGGACACGGGCCTCAACATTTCATCTCCATAGAAATGCGACTGCCGCGGCCGGGATTCGATCCCGCGACCTTCGGGTCAGCAGCCGAGTGTCATAGCCACTAGACCACCGTGGCGAGGTCTTCCCTGCCTGTATGGCCCCTCACAATAATTTCCTGTCCACGTCATCATACGTCGTAACACTCTTTCCCCTTTCATTCTTCCCCCGCGTATACAAGCATACCAGAGCGGGCTAGCTCAGGCCAAGGTTTCCCTCCTCTTCTCATAAGCTCTCCCTCTCGCATTCTATCTCGATAACAGAAGGTTTCAGACTGGGACCACCAAACGCACGTACACATTATTCTTTTTTTTGGATCATTACCACTGTCTACTTGGATGCGATCACCAAATATCCGACGGCATCAAACATGCAACTTCTGGCGATACCTGGGCCGCCTTGCCGTCAACGACGTAGGAGTACCCCTCCTTTGCCGGCAACCGTAGGTGGGTGGTGTAGGCGTAGCTGAGCGGGTTGTAGACAAGCAGCCACGCCTCGTCGGAGTCCACCGGCTTGCAGTCGTCCTCGGCCTCGAGGCAGTGCGAGAACCTGAGCTGGCTCACCGAGTTGCCCTCCCACACGACGGCGCGGAGGGCCTCGTCCATGACACGCTGCGCATTATGAGGAATATTCAGGCAGAACCACCTATCACGATGCTGTCTACTTGTATGCGACAGCACCGCTGAATCGAGATGGCATCAGGCCCGTTTTTCGAGCGGGCAATTGAGGAATTGTAATCATCAAAAACGGTGTTCGAATACCCGAGGCACCATGAGATTGGCAGCACGAAAACTGAGAGAACGTGATCTTAAGAAAGCGTGAGTTTTCTGTTCACTGATACTGAGAAAGAGAGAGAAAGAGAAGTGAAGTACTACAACACCGCACGCTGTTTTAAAAGAGGTTCATACCTAGCCAGGCTGGTTAATATGAAATTAAAAAAAAAAAAAACAGGGCTTCATCATATCATCATCCGCAGCAGCAGCCTATTTATTATCATCAGCGTAGACGAAGGTCCTTCAAGGTGATCTCCAATTTACCAAGTGCAAAGGACGCCTGGAGCTGGCAAACACCGCCGAGGTCTAATTAGGCTGTATTAATTGGTTACCAGGTTGTCTTAAACTGGGAAGTACTCCCAGAAAGCACTCCCTCTCGGGGACAGGAATTGGCTTCGCTGTTGCAGCATTTGGCCGCGATCTACCACATGAGGGTTCCAATTAAATTCATGCATGAGCTGCCCAAGCCCATTTTTAGCGGATAACAAGAAACTATCGAGCAGATATGAACCCCGTGCCCCGATGGAAAACAGACGTCCTTCCACGACAGCCTTTTCTGTTTTTCAGTACGCTACTTCTGAAATAGCCTACGCACTTGAGGACTAAAACACTTCGTAGAATGCAGCCGTCTTTTTTTCATCACTCTCCCCAAGTTTTCCATCGTTCCATTAGCTGCAATCATTTTTGATTGCGCTATTCCAGACTTTTTTCACGACGCTATTACATGCGAGTTGTGGCAAAGCTAAAGATCTCTCCCTTTCCGCGCCTTAGTTGAGGCGTGGACGCCATGGACATTACTCACTTGGCAGCGAGCGATGCCGTTGTTCAGTAGCGCCTCGTGCTGTAGAAGCACTTCGGGCCTCTCGCATCCCCTGCAAGGACACCCGGACGTTAGACGCATTAGCACGCTAGTCGGTGGCCTCAACGTGCGGATAATAACAAAAATGGATGCCACCCACATACGCTATCACTTCGTTGCTCTGGGCGAGGGCCACGTTCTCCTCTGTAAAAAATAACGAAGAACAGGCCAACGTTAAAGAAAAAATAGCGTAATACTAGTGTGATGGAAACAAGGAACGAAGAACTAAACTAGAAATGTAACTTGGCGTCCAACTTTGGCCCGGTTTGTCCTGCACAGTAACAAAGCGCTATTTCCTTATTGTTGCCCCGCTGGGCCAACTAGACCAAGTTCGATACTACTACGTTACATTTCTAGGTCTTTGGGCACAGCGCTTGTGCGTGTCGTTCTCCGTTCCGTGTTTCCGACTCGAGTGTCGCCTTGTTACCTCATTACTACCATGGGAAACAGACCTGTATTCAGGCGTGCGAATTAAAACGATTTAGCGTGACACCTGCGACATCGACGTGCCTCGCTCCACTACAATCACGTAATTTCAAATTTATTTCCCGCTATGAACGTCCCTATTGACCTGGCTCTAAAACTTACCTTGTAAGATTCGCAAGCTTGCGAGCGAGTCATCATTCTTCGACAACTCCATGCCACAGGTTCCATTAGCGCCTACTTCCACCCACACTGGCAACTCGACTACAATGTGCGCGATTTAGCTTCGCTCGGCTCTCGCTTGCCTTCTCCTGGATTCTACTTATAGCTGCGATAAGCAGATAGTTATCTTTCCTGCTTGTTACATGATTTGTCCAGGTAATTTTATTTTTCCCGACGCTAATTACCCCGTAGTGTCTCACACTTGGCTGCTTTTTAACCCGTAGTGCTGTTTTCATTTCACTTCACGTTGCGCCTAGCATTTTCCGTTCTGTCACTCACTGCACGGTCCCCCTCAACAGAGATTTATGCATCCGATCACCAAACATAAAAACTTCGTAAAGAATTCAACAAGTCGACTAACATTGCATTAAAACAATGCTGCACTGACTTTGGGCATCTCTGTCTCAAATGGAACTAGTTCGCATCCACGACAGGTGTTACGGGTCATTGCTTACTTTCGTTCCACTGCCTCAGGCCCATCATGCAACTACAGTGCACGTACTTCTCACGGTCCCTTTAGTTCTCCCGTGCACCCTTCAGTGTGCTTCTGGTTTCTATTTCCGCTTATAGTTTATTTACTTAAAGCCCACTTGCATTTTCCCACTTGCCCCCCTCCCCACCCCCCACTTTACCCACTTGCAGTTTCGACTTCACTTGCATTTAGAGCTTGGCTAAGGGAGGCCTCTATTCGATACGAGCTTAATTTACTGATAAATTATGAACCAACAAAGATTGTTTTCAAGAAAGTAAGTGAGTGGCACTGTATCGGCACAACGATGGCGCTCTTACGGAACACCCGGATGTCCTTGCTGTGCACGAAGCCCAAAACGGCGAGCTGCTTGCAAGCCTGCAGTACCCCGTTGGCTCTTCGCACGGTCCGCTTGAAGTTCGGCTCGGTGGTGAAGTAGCCCGTCCAGTAGGCCGTCTGCTGCGGAGAGTGTGCGGGCCCGCTTCCGGGTATGCCGTCGGTGTACGGAAACAAGTCCTCGTCCATTTCCGTCCACGCCTCGTTGGTTTCCAGTAGCGAGCGGAGATAGCACGACGGAGTCGAGTAAAAAGCGTGCACCTTGGGTAGGTGCAGATGCTGCAAGAGTACACGCAAGAATCTATCTATCTATCTATCTATCTATCTATCTATCTATCTATCTATCTATCTATCTATCTATCTATCTATCTATCTATCTATCTATCTATCTATCTATCTATCTATCTATCTATCTATCTATCTATCTATCTATCTATCTATCTATTTGTTTGTTTGTTCGTGGCATGGACTTATGTCTATGGCAACAGGTAGGACAATAACATAAACCGTAATTAATTTTTTATCAATTACATACGACTAGTTCAAGAATGAAGAAAGTCACTGTGGCCAACGTTTCGGCAAAAGGGCTTCTCCTGGTCAGGACAGCCTTGCAGAAGGCAAGTCGTCTTGTGTAAACATTGCATCTGTCGACATACCTACTTTATCGACACTTTCTCAAACTCCTGCACCGTGGGGGGATAAAGTTTCACGCACTGACCTCCTTTCGTAGTACACGTTTCCATTGCATCGGCTGGGTTCAAATGAACTGAAATCGTATTTTTTTTTTGCCAAAAGATGAAAAGAGATATATGAATACATGAGCAGTAACTGCACCCTTCGCATAATGCGAGTATGAACCG
Organism: Hyalomma asiaticum; assembly: GCA_013339685.2. NCBI lineage: Eukaryota > Metazoa > Arthropoda > Arachnida > Ixodida > Ixodidae > Hyalomma > Hyalomma asiaticum. The sequence goes on from CM023490.1 coordinate 5,471,470, forward strand.
CAAGAGGGCGAAATAGCCATGTGATTTGCTTTTCGCGCATGCAGGCAGGGTAAATTCGCTATTGTAATCCAAGAAAGACCATCCCAGACGAGTCCATATAGATAAGGATACTTTTCTTTTACCGAACTTCACGTGACTAGAGCTGTGTGCTTCAGAATCTAGCAGCCTTCTATCTACGAAAGAAAAATGGCGAAATCGAAATCATGAGCTTCCACTAAGTGCAGTTATTTTTGTCGCAGAGAAGTTTGCAACAAGTGCACCGTGACAAATAGAAAAGCTAAACAAGTAAAGCAAGTAAAGAAAGCGTAAAGTAAGCGTGCGTCACCTTAGCGTTGATGTATCGAATAAGGGTGTCGATGTTCTCGTAGGTGTACGCCGCCGACTGGTAGTCCCCACCCATCGATATGAGGGCCTGATTAGTCTTGCGTTTCTGCGAAAATAGTTTGCACATGCAACGCGCACGCACCAATCATCAACGCCTCACAGATTACACCGTAGTTCCTGAATGCAACTGAGCAGATCTTGAAAGGGGTTGCAGGCTTACTATAGGTCCGAAATCTCTAGCTCAGTTCCCCTTACACTATCTCAGCAACACGGTGCAAATCACTACGTCAGAGGAATCTCGTTGACACGATATTTATGGGAACTAGCAAATAAAACGTATCATCAGAAAATCGTATCAACTGTATGAAAACGCTTTGCGCCATTGAGGTTATGACCGGGATTAGAAGCGTATTATCCGAAACATGCATTATCCTAGATCGTATCAACGAGGTTTTTCTTTCTATTACATTGACTCTGCGATCGGTTCAGATAAGCAGGTAAGCAGAGTCACACTATCCATGCTATACTATGGGCGAACCACTCGACCAAACAGAAGCAGTTAAAGGTCCCATGACACCAAAATTTCAAACGCGAGATGCTTGCGTTAATTGGTTTTCCTGCATACGAAGGCAATCTTGACCAAGTATTAGCGGGGAACGTCGCCTCTAAGTAATTTTAATATGGTTTCAAAGTAAGCGGGAATGCTCATCCGAGCTTGCAGCACCTCGCGATATCGCCACTAGTGTGACGTAGTTTGTGGGCCATCTGTGACGTTTCACTTTTGTAAGTTGATATCGTGACGTCACAGAGAGACACGGGCGCGCCGCGCTATGGCCTCCGAGCGTAGCCTCCAAGATCGGCTTTCGCAGCCGATCGCGGAGGCCACGCCAAAAGCCGTATTTTTCTGCTTCCTGTCCGTGTTGGTCGCTCAAGCGTACATTGTACACACGCTATGATGCAAAGCGAGTGTGGCGAGCTGGTCTGGCGCTCGCGCTCTCCGCAACGTCACCGAATCTTGAGCTCAAGTGATCAGTGCATGCGCTCACTTCCGACAGCCGCCGCGCTAGCCTCGCGGCGCTAGTTTCTTGCAGTTTTTGGCGCGCGTTTCAAAGCTGCATTAAAACTGAACAAAATTAACGATGCTGTGACTAATTAGACATTGCGCTGGAGAATTTGCCACTCGATGCCGTGATTACAAGACACTGTTCTACTCATTAGAACATAAAAGTCTCCAACAAAAAAATAGCTGTCATGGGCCCTTTAAAGTAAACGAAGCTTTATTTAATAGTCATCTAGACAGCAAGAAGCTTAAAAACTAAAAAGAAATATAATTGCGTCTTGCCTGAGCCGCCACTCTCCTGATGAAATTTTCCGCTCTTCCGACGGCGTTTGCCACCTAAATAAAACGAGAAAATCGTAAAAAAAATAAGGACTTCCCGTCTACAATTTTAACGGACTTCGTATACGCACAACCGACCACGTTGTGAAATGAAGTGGAATTGATTCTTTGAAAAACGTGATTATCGCGTGCTTCAAAACGAGGCATGGGTCGAAACAGACAAATGTAGGAACCACGGCTCAATAATCTGTTATTATAAAAATTTTTCATTATTATGTATCGTACTTATACAACGAGGTCTATTTGGAGCTAAAGATCAGGACATAATCTCACTGTTCGCGTAGGGGACTTAAGCGAGCTGATCATTCATGTAAAGCTGAAGCAAACTACAGCGGTTGTCATAATTTTCAGTTGAAGTAGCGTGCTTGCATAGAAGCAATAAAAACCACTTCGCGTAGAACTTAATTTCCTACAGAATACGGGGACAGTGCTGCTAATACAGTAAGACATGATTACACAAGCTCAAAAGGACAGACAGTTGAGCGACTTGGTAAGGGTCCATAGTCAAAAGAAGAGGTGTGCACGACACGGACACTTGTGCTCTGACACTGTGCTCTGCATCAATTGTTAGTCCGCGTTCGTGTTGTTCATTTCTCACCTAGTGTCCGTGTCTTGCACGCCTCTTCTTATAACTATTACCCAAGCACTCCTTATTTTTCAAAGAGTGTTGTTAGCATCCAACCCTTCGATATGATTATGAGGCCTATCGAAGCAGCGGGCTCCACGAAAATTTGGTTCACGTTGGCCGTCGTCGCATTTTCCTCACAAATGGCAAGTCTATACCCTTGGGAAATTAACTAAAATCGAGTAAAATTTGGTTTCTTAGTACTTAGTCCGATTTGGTCCGATTTGAACGGGGTCGCATTTTTCTCACAAATGGCAAGTTATAGCCTTGGGAAATTAACAAAAATCGAGTAAACTTAGGTTTCTTAGTATTTCGTCCGGTTTGGTTCGATTTGAACGGGGTCGCATTTTTCTCACAAATGGCAAGTCTATAGGGAAATTAATTAAAATCGAGTAAAATTCGGTTTCTTAGTATTTAGTCCGGTTTGGTCCGATTTGAACGGGGTCGCATTTTCCTCACAAATGGCAAGTTATAGCATTGGGAAATTAACTAAAATCGAGTAAACTTAGGTTTCTTAGTATTTCGTCCGGTTTGGTTCGATTTCAACGGGGTCGCATTTTTCTCACAAATGGCAAGTCTATAGGGAAATTAATTAAAATCGGGTAAAATTCGGTTTCCTAGTATTTAGTCCGGTTTGGTCCGATTTGAACGGGGTCGCGTTTTTCTCACAAATGGCAAGTTATAGCCTTGGGAAATTAACAAAAATCGAGTAAACTTAGGTTTCTTAGTATTTCGTCCGGTTTGGTTCGATTTGAACGGGGTCGCATTTTTCTCACAAATGGCAAGTCTATAGGGAAATGAATAAATCGAGTAAAGTTCCGTTTCTTCGTATTTCGTCCAGTTTGGCGGCGTGGCAGAACGGCGTGGCATTTTTCTCAGAAATGGCAAGTCTATAGTCTTGGGAAATTAATGAAAATCGAGTAAAATTCGGTTTCTTGGTATTTCGTCCAGTTTGCTTCGATTTCAACGGGGTGGCATTTTTCTCAGAAATGGCAAGTCTATAGCCCTGGGAAATTAATGAAAATCGAGTAAAATTCGGTTTCTTCGTATTTCGTCCAGTTTGGTTCGATTTCAACGGGGTGGCATTTTTCTCAAAAATGGCAAGTCTATAGCCTTGGGAAATTAATGAAAATCGAGTAAAGTTCGGTTTCTTCGTATTTCGTCCAGTTTGGTTCGATTTCAACGGTGTCGTATTTTTCTCAAAAATGGCAAGTCTATAGCCTTGGGAAATTAATGAAAATCGAGTAAAGTTCCGTTTCTTCGTATTTCGTCAAGTTTGGTTCGATTTCAACGGGGTGGCATTTTTCTCAAAATGGCAAGTCTATAGCATTGGGAAATGAATGAAAATCGAGTAAAATTCCGTTTCTTGGTATTTCGTCCAGTTTGGTTCGATTTCAACGGGGTGGCATTTTTCTCAAAATGGCAAGTCTATAGCCTTGGGAAATTAATGAAAATCGAGTAAAATTCGGTTTCTTGGTATTTCGTCCAGTTTGGTTCGATTTCAACGGGGTGGCATTTTTCTCAAAAATGGCAAGTCTATAGCCTTGGGAAATTAATGAAAATCGAGTAAAATTCGGTTTCTTCGTATTTCGTCCAGTTTGGTTCGATTTCAACGGGGTCGGCATTTTTCTCAAAAATGGCAAGTCTATAGCCTTGGGAAATTAATGAAAATCGAGTAAAGTTCCGTTTCTTCGTATTTCGTCAGTTTGGTTCGATTTCAACGGGGTCGCATTTTTCTCAAAAATGGCAAGTCTATAGCCTTGGGAAATTAATGAAAATCGAGTAAAGTTCGGTTTCTTCGTATTTCGTCCAGTTTGGTTCGATTTCAACGGGGTCGCATTTTTCTCAAAAATGGCAAGTCTATAGCCTTGGGAAATTAATGAAAATCGAGTAAAGTTCCGTTTCTTCGTATTTCGTCCAGTTTGGTTCGATTTCAACGGTGTCGTATTTTTCTCAAAAATGGCAAGTCTATAGCCTTGGGAAATTAATGAAAATCGAGTAAAGTTCCGTTTCTTCGTATTACGTCCAGTTTGGTTCGATTTCAACGGTGTCGTATTTTTCTCAAAAATGGCAAGTCTATAGCCTTGGGTTCTTCGTATTTCGTCAGTTTGGTTCGATTTCAACGGTGTCGCATTTTTCTCAAAAACGGCAAGTCTATAGCCTTGGGAATTAATGAAAATCGAGTAAAATTCGGTTCTTCGTATTTCGTCCAGTTTGGTTCGATTTCAACGGGGTCGCATTTTTCTCAAAAATGGCAAGTCTATAGCATTGGGAAATGAATGAAAATCGAGTAAAGTTCCGTTTCTTCGTATTTCGTCCAGTTTGGTTCGATTTCAACGGGGTCGCATATTTCTCTAAAATGGCAAGTCTATAGCCTGGGAAATTAATGAAAATCGAGTAAAATTCCGTTTCTTCGTATTTCGTCAGTTTGGTTCGATTTCAACGGGGTCGCATATTTCTCTAAAATGGCAAGTCTATAGCCTTGGGAAATTAATAAAATCGAGTAAAATTCGTTTCTTCGTATTTCGTCCAGTTTGGTTCGATTTCAACGGGGTGGCATTTTTCTCAAAATGGCAAGTCTATAGCATTGGGAAATTAATGAAAATCGAGTAAAAGTCAGTTTCTTCGGTATTTCGTCCAGTTTGGTTCGATTCAACGGGGTGGCATTTTTCTCAAAATGGCAAGTCTATAGCCCTTGGGAAATTAATGAAAATCGAGTAAATTTCCGGTTTCTTCGTATTCGTCCAGTTTGGTTCGATTTCAACTGGGTGGCATTTTTCTCAGAAAATGGCAAGTCCTATAGCCTTGGGAAATTAATGAAAATCGAGTAAATTCTGTTTCTTCTTGTATTCGTTCCAGTTTGGGTCGATTTCAACGGGGTCGCATTTTTCTCAGAAATGGCAAGTCTATAGCCTTGGGAAATTAATGAAAATCGAGTAAATTCCGGTTTCTTCGTATTTCGTCCAGTTTGGTTTAGATTTCAACGGGGTGGCATTTTTCTCAGAAATGGCAAGTCTATAGCCTTGGGAAATTAATGAAAATCGAGTAAAGTTCCGGTTTCTTCGGCATTTCGTCCAGTTTGGTTCGATTTCAACGGGGTGGCATTTTTCTCAAAAATGGCAAGTCTATAGCCTTGGGAAATTAATGAAAATCGAGTAAAGTTCCGTTTCTTCGTATTTCGTCCAGTTTGGTTCGATTTCAACGGGGCGCATTTTTCTCAAAAACGGCAAGTCTATAGCCTTGGGAAATTAATGAAAATCGAGTAAAAGTTCGGTTCTTCGTATTTCGTCCAGTTTGGTTCGATTTCAACGGGGTCGGCATTTTTCTCAAAAATGGCAAGTCTATAGCCTTGGGAAATTAATGAAAATCGAGTAAAGTTCCGTTTCTTCGTATTTCGTCCAGTTTGGTTCGATTTCAACGGGGTCGCATTTTTCTCAAAAATGGCAAGTCTATAGCCTTGGGAAATTAATGAAAATCGAGTAAAATTCGGTTTCTTCGTATTTCGTCCAGTTTGGTTCGATTTCAACGGGGTCGGCATTTTTCTCAAAAATGGCAAGTCTATAGCCTTGGGAAATTAATGAAAATCGAGTAAAATTCCGTTTCTTCGTATTTCGTCCAGTTTGGTTCGATTTCAACGGGGTCGCATTTTTCTCAAAAACGGCAAGTCTATAGCCTTGGGAAATTAATGAAAATCGAGTAAAATTCGGTTTCTTGGTATTTCGTCCAGTTTGGTTCGATTTCAACGGGGTGGCATTTTTCTCAAAAATGGCAAGTCTATAGCCTTGGGAAATTAATGAAAATCGAGTAAAGTTCCGTTTCTTCGTATTCGTCCAGTTTGGTTCGATTTCAACGGTGTCGTATTTTTCTCAAAAATGGCAAGTCTATAGCCTTGGGAAATTATG
>CM023490.1:6225319-6272513 GCA_013339685.2 Hyalomma asiaticum
AGATGTCGGCCTGGAGAGTGAGTCTCTGGCCTGCTACTCCTCACAGGGGTAAAGGGACAGTGACGTCAAATCAGTCAATGCGCCTCTTGCGTGGCGCAAGAGCGCATGCGCTCTTACCCTGGCGGTAAAGTCGCGAACATCGTCGACGCGCGTAGATCTCGGAGGCCATGGTATGGTACCGGTGTGCCTCTGTCGTTTTGCCGATGGCGACGTCGACACACAATGTGATCAATAATTGTAGGAAACCAGGTGGACGGTTTGAAGTAATCAGTGCAAATTGATTTATGAGCAATCTGGTCATCTCTCGGGCCTGTAATCTTACACAAATAACGGAGGTATAACAAGGAACGTACCCACCGAATTTTATTGATATCTATTGACCTCGAAAAATCGCCGGAATTGGCGTGTGCCTAAATCTAAGTACACGAGGTTTTTTTTTCTTCGTCATTTATTTGTTTTTATGTGTATTCCGTCCTCTATATACTAAGAAAAGTTTCGCTTTTCGTTTCTCGTATCCAAAGAGCCGTGATTGCGATTTGTAACGCTTATGTATCGGTTACGGGCGCCTCGTAAGTAGCAGTGTAGTGGCGCTGGCAAAAATAGATCGCCGAAAAGAAGTTACTGCGCGACTTTTTTCTTCCATTGTATAGGCACTTAAGCTATACTTCTTTCCGTCGACCCCCCAGTCGCCTCACCGAAGCTTTGTTCGTTCTCTGCCTGATACACGTTACTTCTACCTTCGTTCATTTTTCTTCTCCCAGTGGGGTCCACGTCGCCGCGAGCATCAAAGTAACGCATGCTTAGCTCGTTACCATACCTCTTTCTTTTCCTATCTCTCTCTTTTCGTTTTCAAGCGGCAACAGTGTCACCTCCCCCCTTCTAGACGTCGTTTCGTGCCATCGTAATAAGACATCGTCGGTGCCGCCCCCTGGTGCCGTTCCACTTAAAGTTCTCTCACCCCGTAGGGTGGCGATGACGTACGGGCCACTTTGTCGACGAGAAGGCCTCGTTTACCTCGGCGTTATGCCGGCCCGCCCGTCTCGGTCGCCTCCCGCAAAGCTCGGGGATAACTGCTTCGTCGGGTGCGTTCAGAGGGGTGGGAAGAACGGTGCTATTTTTCGGCTTTCCGCGCTAATTTGTCTTCCTTTTTCTGGCCTCTCTCCTCGGCTGTTACGGCTCGTCTTCGATTCTTTCTTCGCTCCTTGCCCACTTCTTGTTCTTAGTTTTGCTTGCCTTCTCTAGAGCTTTCTTCGTGTCTGCGTTCTGGATAAGGGTCATACGAGGGTTCACAGTACGTCGCACGCATGGGTTCATCCAGAATTTCGATTTTTGGGGAGGGAGATGTACACTTCGTGTTACAAGTGGGGATCTGGAGCAGCGGATATTTGGAATTTCTTACAAATTCTTACTAATTGAGGGGACGCCTTTCGAGATTTAGGGGGGGGGGGGTGCAGTCTCCCCCCCCCCCTCCCCCTCCATTTTTCAGCGGTTGTGTAGGTAAATCACTGTAGAGGGTTGTTGAGTGGTATGAAAGCGCGGCCCATTTCTTTGTAACACCTGTGCGGGTTAGTGACCTCCGTGGTGTAAATATTCGACGTTATCATCCCGAATATGAAGTCGAATCCACGTTAAACACTTCTGGAAGGGATTCGGTAAAATTCTTTGCCGTCAGCTTTCCACAGCGCCGGTACAGTGGTTATAGTGCTTAGCTGCTGACCCGAAAGCTGCGGGTCCGATTCCGGCCGTGGCTGTCACATCTTAGAGGGAGCCGGAAATGCTAGAGACCGGCGAACCTGTGCGATTTCCGGTGACCGTCTACGGAACCCTAGGTGGTCGGTTTGCTGAGCCCTCCAGTACGGCATGCCTCATAATCATGGTTCTGCCACGTAAAACACCATCTGTATTGCTATCAGCTGCAGAGAAATTGTAATTGGAGGACACTTTAGCACCGCCTTTAAGAGTACAACGCAATAGTGTTGCCTTGCTGCGTTTGCGTGCATCCATTATATTTTACTATATTGCCAGGCCAATTTCGGCTATTACAACGGTGGAATTAAAAGCAAACATACGTACTCAAAAACAACAAAGCACTCCCCATACAAACAGTCTGGAATTAACACGTGACAAGGATTGGCAAAGAAAGATAGTCAAGACACCTTGCTGTGGAGCACACGAAACAAGTACAAGATTAAACTATACATAATAGAACACTGCGTCATTGAGAAGACATGCGCGTACACCCCTTGGTAACCACGTGGTCTTTGGCCTACCGCCTTATGGCGACGACGCTCGGCTGGTGTGCCTCAGTGAGGTAACGCAGGTGTCAATCTGTCACCGGTTGTTATTCTTTGCAATCATCGGAATTATTCCACTCTCGAATATTCTTATTTGATTCCGTTCGGGAATTCGGCTCTGAGCGACGTTATTACTTTTCTCGCCGGCTGATGCAACCAGCGTAGCCCTGTGCCCCGCTGCAACACGTTTGTGCGACGTAGTGTATAAACGCCTACGCGCCGTGAGATAAGGCGAGAGAGGGTCACACGCGTGTTCCGACCCCCAGGTCGAAGGAACTAGGGCTCGAGGATGTGGGGGAGGTCGCAACGCAGCTCGAAAGGAAGCAGGAAGTGCCGGGCTCGGGCCGTGGTTGAAACCTTCCTTGCGAGCAAGGATCAACCTTTCATTCGCTGATAACGCAACGATCGTGCGCGAAAGCCAGTGGAGCCGGATTTAGCTCGGGATGATATCTCGCGCACCACTGCGCTCAGGTAGCCGTGGCGTATTTCCCGCGCTCCACGATGCAAAGCCGCCGACACATGTGTGCGTGTGTGTGTGCGTTTCCGCCCAGAGGTCACCGGCTCATCGAATTCTACACGTGCCACTTCGTCAAGGCTGTCGCGTACAGCGAAGCGCTCTCGTCGTGTCGCTGAGCCTGCGAAGTGAATCGGCAGCGCGATTTGAAACGCGCATGCTTACACCTGATTGGTCGAAGCGAGATCACGTGTAAAAGAGAAAACCTAGCGTAGGAAAGAAACAAAGGAGAAGATGAAGACAAGATGCAACGCTCCTCGTCCTGTTTACATCTCCTCCTTTGTTTGTTTCTTGCGCTAGATCTACTTTTTTAGCATGAACTACCAACACGCCCAAACTTACTCGCTACTTAAATGAGGTCACGTGACGTGCCGGCTCAGACAAGTTTCGGCTGACGACTACACCGATGGCGCAATTTATACAGACACATCTTACGCTGTAAAAGCAGCTACACAAACACGTATAATCATCATCATCACCCTGTCTACGCCCACTGCAGGGCAAAGGCCTCTCCCATGGATCTCCAATTATCCCTGTCCTGTGCTAACTGGGTCCAATTTATCCCCGCAAACTTCCTGATCTCTACTGCCCGCCTAACTTTCTGCCGCCCCTTTCCACGGTTGCCTTCTCTAAGGATCCATATATGTGTGAACACATATCTGTGCGGCTAAAACGACTGTATGTTTCACAGTGAGAAAGCGGCTTGACGTCATGGAAATTAGCAATGACGATGGGATTGAGCATCTATGCTAATTATCCTTAGGTGGGAAAGGTTGTAGGAGAATATAGAACTTATTCTGTCGCCGACGTTATAAGACCGTGTGCTCGCTTTAACGAGCAGGGCCTGCGCGACGTCGGCAGCGGCCATTCATCGTCGGCGCGCACGCTCTGTGCGAGCTCGCCAGCGCGGATATAGCCCGAGTGCGAGGGCGCGCACGTGTGTCGAGTAGCATGTAGCGGTACAACGCTCCTGGAAGAGCTAAGTGTGCCGGCTTGTTAAAGCCTCACGCCACCTCGCAGGTCAGACGCGTGCGGCGAACACTGCGCTTTGCAGAGCACTCTGTGAGGAGGAGTACGAGGAAGAGAAAAGTCCTCTTCTCTACATTCTCCTTCTCTCTCTCTCTCTCTCTTTTGTTTGTTTCCTGCAAACTTAATTCTCGCTGAGTGCAGAGACGGTTTCGCGGAGGACAACTTGAAGAAGAGTATGCGAGAGGAGGTTGAGGCTGAGGAAAAGAACAAATCGGCTTGCGCTTCGGAACCCAGCTTTCTGTCACATTCTTTTTTTTCTATTTTTTTTCTATTCGCAATTGCAGACTATGACGCAGCGAATAGCAGTAGGGCCAGCTAAGCTATCCCAGTTCTTATCCTCAGACTCGCACTCTGTCTCTTAGAGAGAGAGAGAGAGACAGGCGCGCACGAGGCACAGGCTTGGAGACCAGCGATGAAAGAATGTCCACCGGGTTATTTCTTTTTCTTTCTTTCTTTCTTTCTTTCTTTCTTTCTTTCTTTCTTTCTTTCTTTCTTTCTTTCTTTCTTTCTTTCGTTTTGAGACAGAAGGCGTAAGGGCGACGAATTCCTACTCTTACGGTGGCAACTGCTCCAGGCCGGTGGGAACTGGTTGGTACCGGTTTGGGACTGCACAGAAGGGACTGCGAATGTGTGCACAGTACTGTGGTGGCGTAACGCTTCGGTCTCACCGCGTCCCGTTGCGATTAGCGGAGACGAAAACTGGACGATTAATGGAGGCGAAAATGCTATAGAGCCCGTGTACTGCGCGTTGTGAGTGCACGCAGAAGCCCAGGTGGCCAAAATTTCTGGAACTCCATTACAGCGTGCCTCGCTAGTATATCGTGGTTTTGGCACGCGTGAAATGGCAGAAATTAACTGTTATTCTCAAATGCAAGTCCGCTGGCCTGTTTTCGTCGAAAATGCGACCGCGGTAATATCATTGCGCTAAACACAGAGAGTCTAAGGCATACATTAGCTGATCGAGAACGCTTGAACTGTAACTGGTCCTAGGACAGTGCGGCAATCTTTTTGGGCCTTAGTGTAAACGCCGCCTTCACCCGTGGCGGTAAGTTTCGGCGGATGTTGCCACTCCACTATTTATTTATTTATTTATTTATTTATTTTACTTCATTGGCTAAACACGTTCCTAAATGTGCCCTGTGACCCGGCAGCTGATACAAAGCTCGCGGGGTCGCATCCCAGCGGCGGCGACTGCATTACGCACACAAACACGCGCGCACACACACACACACACACACACACACACACACACACACACACACACACACACACACACACACACACACACACACACACACACACACACACACACACGCGCGCGCGCGCGCGCGCGCGCGCGCGCGGAAGGACGCGGAGTGTAGGGCGAGGATGACGTTGTTTTCCCATGCGTAGAGAACTCTCGCTCCCACTCTTTTCTTGTTCCCATGCTCGACGCAGGCTTCTCCTCCTCAGAGTCGGAACCGCCGCTGCTCTGAAGTCGTCGTCATCGTCACTGCAGCCATACAGGCCGCCGCCGGCGTGGTGGCGAGCTAGGGTTGACGACCTCGTCGGAACCCCGAGATCTCGCACCGAGATGCTAGAGCATGCCGGCGACGCCGCTTGCTGCTGCGCCTTGCCTCCTTACCGACGACTCCTTTAGCTGAAGGGAACCCCACGCGACATACACGCGCAGTACGGGGACTGTCACGCGTGTACGCGTTGCGTGCTTTTAGTCGCTCGGGAAAGGACGCGCGAGCTTGTCACGCGACAGCGGCGGTGCGAGACATAGTCCTCGCTGGAAGTCGCGCGCGCGCCCCCTCTACATCCGAGTTCCTCCACTTTCCTTTCTGGGCATAGCGTTGTTCTGTAGTGTCTGTCACAAAGCAAACCTCCCGCCAGCCCGCCGTTTTCGCGCAGTGTCTCGGCTGTGCGTGTCCGCAGTCGTTTATTCTACCGTAGGGCCTGCGTTCTTCCGTCACCTCTTTCACGCCCCTCATCGCCGTTAGGATCGGGGTGTCCCGAGATGCCGACATTTTTTTTTTAATTTATGACGGTATCTCCCTGAGTTTTTTCACTGCCTGATTTGACCTGTTTCATTATGTTATTCGAGTGCAGAGAGGACTCCCGTATTTCGGCTCTAACGGGAAGTAAAATGTAGGCCGGAAGTAGACTAGGCACAAATCGGAAGCGTGAAACAATAACGACGTAGTTGGAAGCGGAGGTGAGCTTAAATGTGCAAGTGGAAACCGGAAGCAAAGCTTCTAGGACGGAACTGTACGTGGCGGGCCAGAGGCGACTTGCATTTGTACGCTGCTCCTCAGTGACTACGTGCATTGTGGAGAAGAGTGCATAGCGGTAACGAGCGTAGAGGACACGGGATTTCCTGTATGCTCGAGGTGTTTAGCTCTTACGGAGGTGACCTTACTGGAAGCTGTGTTAGAGGGACAGGAAAAAAATTAGGCCTCGCTCTCCTACCGAAAACACCAATGTCCAGTGGAGCTGTGGAGGCTTTGCGAAGTGGCTTCTTCCTCGCGGGTCCTGATGGCAGTATCTATCTATCTATCTATCTATCTATCTATCTATCTATCTATCTATCTATCTATCTATCTATCTATCTATCTATCTATCTATCTATCTATCTATCTGTCTGTCTGTCTGTCTGTCTGTCTGTCTGTCTGTCTGTCTGTCTGTCTGTCTGTCTGTCTGTCTGTCTGTCTGTCTGTCTGTCTGTCTGTCTGTCTGATCTCAACTTCTTTCTGTCGCCCATAGCAAGCTGTGTTGCAATAGACGGTACAAGCCAACCATAAGGTGCTGTTAAGATGAACATCACAGTTTTATCGCCTTGTATCGACGATCGCAACACAACTTGTCAGCCTGCCCGCTCTGTTACCTTCATGTCCTTGTGCGCACACGTTTCACGTTTCCATACCAAATAATAATAATTATGATAAAATCACACGGTTCCCATAAGTGCCATTTATGCAAGCGTTGCTGTATATCCCAGTGGCTATAACGCCTGCCTTCGGACCGCGCGGGTTGGAGTTGTGCCTCGCCAGGAAAAATTATTTTGTTTTCAATATTTCTCTCTCCCTGCCCTCTCCCTATCTGTCTCTCTTTCTTTCTCTCTCTGCGCCCCTCCTGTTCTCACATCGCACACACTAACGCACTCGAGTATGTCGCTATGGAGGCGTAACAGACATGTCGCTGCAGGAGTGCTATCGCGGACTTTGTTATCTTATAAGATAGATAGCGTGTATAGTATTAATGTCTTATAAGCAGCAATATCTTGCGATGTTCCGTCCGTGCGTATAAGTAAGCGGTGCTATAAGCTCTGGCCTACAGTTCATTCTCCGCTCTCTCCTATGACTCTGCGTTCCCTTTCCCAAGCGCAAGAAATCTGTGACACAAACGGCGTTTCCCTCGCCGCTTTGTGTGACACGTATACTACTTATGATGCACGTATCCCCCGTGCATTATCAGGGTTTATAAAAGAGGAGGGGGGGGGGGGGGGGTGAGGCTTCACTAAGCTGGCGTCAGAGTTTTTTTTTTTATCTTCTGTTGGGTCTCCCGCATAACGTGTGACCTGCTTGATGCAACTGGAAGTTCAGCCAGCTGTTACCCAAATTACCTCTAACCTACTGTCTCTGTGTTCTTTTTTTCCTCTTCTCCTGCGTTCTCTCCCTACCCCCCTCCCTCTGTTCTGCGCTGGTTATACGTTCCAACAAATATAACACAACCAACTGCGAGCTCGGCTAACAGAATTAGTTACTTTTGTGTTCTCTACGCTGATGAAGAACGCATGCTTACTCGCGCTGCACGCAATTAGCAGCGCAAGACCGAACAGTTGAAGAGGGGGAGGTGAGCGCCGCCAGGTTGACGGAGTGGCATTGCGACTCCCAGTCTCGAAATGGGGCTTCGAAGATGGAAAGGGGGAGGGAAAGGGGGGTGTAGTCGAGGCGACAGTCGTCGAGCTGGAAAAGTGCAAACTCTGGAATTTTAAGAAAAGAAACTGCGCAGCTCGGCTCTTCGGTCGGCCCCACGTTGTTGGCATGGTGGATACAGAAGCCGGTAGCCGAGACGAGCCGACTAAATTGCGGAACGAAGAAACGGAATGAGGATAAGCGTGGAAAAAAGGAAAGACGGAAAACGTTGACGCCGGCGTCTTCTCCAAGCCACGTCTGACCTCTTTCCTCTACAGGACCGAAGGAAGAGGTGTGACGTCATACCCGGAAGTTGCGTGTTAAGCGGTTCAGGCTCAAGTCGGATGCGGACGTACTTTAATTCCGTGCTATATGATGGAAAAAAAGGAATGCGTCATGAGTCACGGACACAGCGAATGAAAAATGACTAAGAATGAATCAGAACTTTTTCGAATGTGCCCCGCCACGGTGGTCTTGTGGTTATGGCACTCGGCTGCAGATCCGAAGGTCGCGGGATCGAATCCCGGCCGCGGCGGCTGCATTTCGATGGAGGCGAAATGTTGAGGCCCGTGTGCTGTGCGATGTCAGTGCACGTTAAAGAACCCCAGGTGGTCGAAATTTCCGCAGACCTCCACTACGGCATCTCTCATAATCAAAGCTGGTTTTGGGACGTTAAACCTCACAAAACAAAACAACTTTTTCGAATGTCCCTGATCGCTGCTTCGAAGTGGATCACATAATGATAGCCCCGCCACGGTGGTCTAGTGGCTGTGCCATTCGGCCTCTGATCCGAAGGTCGCGGGGTCGAATTCCGGCTGCGTTTTAATGGACGCGGAACGTTGAGGCCCGTTAATACTGTGTGATGTCAGCGCACGTTAAAGAACCCCGCAGGGGGTCGAAGTTTCCGGAGCCCTCCACTACAGCGTCTATCACAATCATATCGCGGTTGTCACGCAACGCAGTGGCCTGAGACAAGTAAAGGAGGCGTCGGCTGAGGGCAAGTGTGGAGCAAGAGCGCGCACCTGCGGGGTATCCTACGAGTGGGCGAGCCAGCCCTGCAACAGCCCGCCGCTGTTAAAAATGCCGCTAGGAGAAGCCATCTCTTTCATCAAAGATGATGCAACTGATGGCACTCAACCAGCTCATTACTTTGCCTGCACTGCATCTCCGGACTCGTAAGAGGCTCTTGCGGACTTAAAAGGACACCAAAGTCGAGCACTAAATTACCTTAAACTGATAGTTTACCATTTGATGACTCCAACGTCGTCGTTGATTTAGCTATGATAAGTGTAGTATGTTAGAAGAGAAAGTAAGCGTGACGTCACGGACTTCAATGTCTCTTCCTGGTATTGGCCATATTGGCGCACTGAAATACTTAAAAAAAAATTGCTAGTACTTAAGCCCGTGCCCCCCCCATAACATAGTATGATTCATTTTTAGAAGAAAGTAACTTTGCGTGCCGTAGCCGGCGCCTTCAAAATCTATGACGTCATTGCGAGTTGGTGCGGAAACGTCAAGGCGGCAACGCCACCTGCATTTCCGTTTCGTGCGCTTTCTCGCTTACTAAGCGTTGTCTCGCGGCATAGTGGTACTGTTGGTATTTGAGTATTGTGCTTGTCAGAGCTCGTTGGTTGCACTCAGCGATGGGGGTTCCAGCCAACTACATGACGAGGACAGAAAGGCTGACGACATGCCGCTGGACTATAGCAACTGGTTCAATTGCTAGTCCAGCGGTGTGTTGTCAGTCTTCCTGTTCCTCGCCAAACGGTTGGCTGGGACCCTGTTCGCTGTTGGGAATGTAACGTTTTGATCTTTAGTCTCCCTTCAACGCGCGAAGGGCAGCATCTCTGAAAAAAAAAAAAAGGGGGGGGGGGGGGGAGCGCAACAAATTCATCGTCCACGCGCGCTGTCGGCATTACGTCGTGTGTTATAAAACGCCCCCTCCGTGACGTAGACTGAGAGTGAAAGAAAGAAAGAAAGAAAGAAAGAGAGAAAGAAAGAGAAAGAAAGAAAGAAAGAAAGAAAGAAAGAAAGAAAGAAAGAATCACGTGGACAAGTATTTCCGCATGTACTACAGGGAGGGATGCGACAGCAGTGCCCCTTGGCGGCCGTCTGCGCCAAGAATGTCCGACTGGAGGGCGACGCATGATTGAGCGCGGTGAGTGAGGCGGGGGAAGGCAGGCACGAAGGGAAGATGGCAGGCATGAAAGGAAGATGGATAGAAAGATCAAAGAAAGCGTGATGGAGAAGGCGCGAAACCAAAGGGGTGGCACGAGTTGTAAACACCTTCCGGGAGAGATGTACCAGCGGGAGGTCTTTTCGGTTAGCTTACCCTTGAGTAAGGCACGTTACGTAACGCGCTTGGAGCGAGGTCAGTTTTATGTACTATGTGTTATAGTATAACTGCAAAACGGGGTAAAAAAATTCGGCGCCGATAAGCTGTCATCACGGCGTGGCCAAATACGCCAGGGACGACGTCGTCAGATAAAATAGTTGAGACATCGCGAAACGTTACGTCGTGACGTCACAGTTGCGTCACAATTACGCCGTGTGATAACGTCACCCCTTATGACGCTCACGGGAGTTTTTTGGACATGTGTGGCATAGTATCTCGCACAAGTCCTTCATTAAGACTTGCCTTAGAAATTGAGAGGGCATTTCGCTCAGCGAAAGTGAATACGATTTAACACACTGCATATGGTCAGACGAGGGTACACGTACTTTTAATTATTTAGTAATAGTATATTGATCTTAGCTTTGTGATTACTGTGATGTACACTGATTGGTTTGGCTACAGCGTTAAGATGCTGGCCAAATTTATGCCTATACGGCACTATTGCAGATTGATTCAAAGGCACGTACAGTATTTATCTGGAGGCGAGCCGTATAGTCAGGTAAACACCGCTAATTTTCATCTACCGCAGTTTTTTACATACCAAGTACCACAGCCGAGTACCACAGCCACTAGACCACCGTGGCGGGGCCAAGGCGTCAGGGGAGCAAGTAGAGTTCCTCTGACGCCTTGCGCCCCTCCTCTGGAGAACTAGTGGAGGACGTTGTCTAGTCGAGGCTAGAGGAATCACGTGACGCCGCCTCCTAGCCTTCTCTTTTTTCCCTCCATGCCGGCGCTTGTACAACGGCTGACATGCTACCCTGTAATGGGATGGAGAAGGAAAGATTACGGAGCATATAGTGAAGCATACTAACCCGTGTCAGAGTTCGCTTATATGCAGTTTCGGCGCCTTCGATGCTTCAATGCGCACACGCCTATTGCTTACGCTGGCAGGCGCCAGGGGAAATTTCTTTCCTTTTACTTTCATCACATAAGCGAGCTTCGGGTTCCGCATTCGTGAATGTCCCGGTCCCGTCGGTCCCCGCTTTGCGAACCGCTGTCATCGGGAGCTCCCCTCCGTGGACAAGCGTTTGCGCTTAGCTTAGCCGTCTTCGACGCACTCTAGGCGGGCGCTGAGTCGACGAGAAAGATGCGCTCGCCTCAACCCGCGGGATGCCTCGTTCTCTCTTTTTCTTTCTTTTTTTTTTGTCTTTTTGTGCTCGTCTCACCCCGATGTCTCGACCTAAGTGACATTTGTGGAAGCTAGTTTTTTTTGTTTTTGTTTTCTTTGAACGGGGCACCGACGCGTGTGGGCCCCGCTTTTGCGACGCTCGCTTAAACGCTATATGCAGTTGTCGTCTTCTTCAACTGTCCCGCGCAATTCTCGTAGATTCTCGTCGTTTCTCGATGACGGCCGTGTTTCAGCAATCGCTGTATATCGCTAAATAGGCAGCTACAACGGAAAAGCGGCCGCCTGGAGTCTCATTTACAGTACGCGGTTCTGGTTCTGGACATTGTGGAATTCGGCATTTCACCAGCTCTCATTGGTTCGGAGGGCTGCTACTAGCCCCTCTGATCGCCTTAGAGCGACTTCGCTGCAAAATTTGACTGTATGACGGTATTAAGTGGTTTCCAGAATAGGAACACCGTTCTTACGAAATCAGACAAGGAGGCATCTTCGCAATGACACAACTGAGGCAAAAAGAAAAAAAAAAGGTTGGAACTCACTTTGGTGCCAAAACAATATGGCGGGTGAGCAAAGGGCTCGGATCCTAATTTGAATGCCCCAGAAAACAATTCTGTTGCAAGGACATGCACTGAGATACAAACCCTCTTTCCAGCATTTCTGCCATACCAACAGCGGCACGCCCGGGCAACGCCATGGTTATAAAGGAGGCGTTGGCACGGATAGCTTACTTGCCTAAACAAGCCAGAAAATTCTCACGCTATCGAGTTCCACTCTTAAAGGTGAAGCTCAAGAGCCCTCCATTTTTTATACAACGATGGTGACACGCAATTTCTTTCTTTCATCACCCCTCCCGCGTGTGATTATCATACTTGCAGACACATAAATTTCGAATCTCGCATCTCACAGCATCGTTCCGTAATACACGTTAGTCGTGATTGCGTAGCAATGACACAAAATCTTTTACGAATGTCTCACTGATGAAGCTGTCACCACGAAGTCACTGTACCACCGCTCGAATGCTAATCGGGTCAGTGACGATCCGTATAATCAAGATCAGGGTTCTGTAATGTCGCCTTTAACCTAGTTGTTTCTTTGTCATCTGCCCGACGTACGTGGACCCAAGTTTCCTTTATCTTCTTTCGATGGCCTTCGCGTACACCGACGAAATTTCTCACAAGACATAAACACTAGAAATACCAGAAGAGTCGCACTGTGCTGTTCCACAGTGCATGGATCAGAGTTCCGTGCGGGTGTCCATGTAGGAAGGGTGGGTACACGTATGTTGAAAGTAATTCGAGTATTTGATAAGGGCGAAAAGAACATACAAACACAAGTAATCATACGCAATATTAAACGTATGAGATAAAAAGCAGTGTTGAATACATTTTCCTTTCTTTCCCTCGCTTATCCTTAAATCCTTTTTGTTTTTCTTTCTTTTGTTATCTCTCTGTCACCTTGCCAGATGTGAGTCACCACTGCAAGTCGGTTATGGCTAACGCCGCGCCCGCGAGCTGACGCACAGGAAGGCCCCTTGTTTTCCCGCCAGCGCCTTCGCCTACGGCTGCGGTCTCCGGCGCTCACGTCCCATTGCGTGATCGAGAGACCCTTTCTTTCTTTCTTTCTTTCTTTCTTTCTTTCTTTCTTTCTTTCTTTCTTTCTTTCTTTCTTTCTTTCTTTCTTTCTTTCTTTCTTTCTTTCTTTCTTTCTTTCACGCTATACAGCGCCAGGCGCCTGGACGTCGCCAGTGCTTGGTTAGCGTAACCGCTTGCGACACGACATTCCCAGCTGCTTCTCATTTCGCGCCAACTTGAGGACGCGGCGATGCGTGCGGTGCCGGCGCAAGGTAACAATAAATGCGGAAACAGGGACCAGCTAAAGCGTTTGGCGATTTCAGCATAAAAGAAATTTTCACCTGCTTTTTCTTATAGCCTTTATATGCTTTTTTTCTTTGCCTGTTGTTGTTTTCTTTTCGCAATCCTTTTGTTTCTTCAGCAATGAAAGCCTGCGGCCTGTCGCGTGATCCTGGCAGGCCCGCCACCTTTTCAATGCGAAAGCCTTATGTCTATTACTGGAAAGTGTCCTTGAAAGACCTGGGCGTCGATGATAATGGTGCTCTGATTTTGTACAATAAATACCACGTGACGCTAGCAGGACCAGAATCGAACAAGAGCGTGTCAGCCGCGTAGAAGAGAATGATTGCCAAAGTTAACTACTGATTTGTTTGTGATTGCAGATGGGTTAAGCATACTTTGCCACTCGAACACGTGACTTCCTGGGACTCGAGCACCAGATCTTAAAAGCAGTCGAACCCCAACTACATTGTAAGACTGGAACACCCAGCCTCCCGTGACTCGACCGCATTAGCTTATAGGTCTCGAACTCACTATTTCGCACGACTCTAACCCAAGACCTTTGTGGTAGTAGAATTCGTTACATGAGCCGCTAATGCTTCGTATGCACGGCATTGTAGTGTTTACTGATTTACTGATCAGATCTCTCTTAAAACCTTTTGTATTTATTGACCGACATTTATTGGCCTTCGAGGTCTTCAATCACGTGTTAGCATTAGAGAGAATACACATGGAGACTGTCTAGCGCCATATTTTGGCCATTGTTTTGTGTTTAACCCCGTCTCCGGCATAAACGCAGACTGACAACCACTTTTCGCGTCATTGGAAAATGTCAGCGCCTCTCGATATCAGCTACACATATCCTCTATTTAGAAAAGCATCAATCGATTTGTCTTTGCTCCAGTATCGCCTTTTCGGAGCTCTCGAAGAGAGCGGCGTGGCAGTCAAGAAAAAAAAAGGAATACGTGGAAGAGATGAGAGATGAGTGACAGAAGAGAAATAGAAGAAAGAACAACATGGCTGCCATCGCAATCAGTGACGGATAACACTTCTTCCGCTCCCTTCAAAAACGCCATCTTGTTATTAGAGGGCGAGAGTACACTAGTATAGTGGCCACTTGGGGCATGTCTTGTCTTGTCTTTTGACTCGTGTGCGCGTCTCTACTGATCGCGCGCTGGTGCTGTCTTTTGCGGGCTTGTTTTTCTTGGCACGGGAGCCCGTAGGAGGCGAACACACGACTCCCGCACTACTGCTTCGAACCCTTTCTTTATGTTTCTTTATCATTCTCTCTTTTTCTCGCTATCAGTCAGCTCGTGTTCTTGGCTCGCCCCTCCCCAAAGAAAAACTTGCCGTCGCTTCGACTTTAACGTATCGACAAAACGAAAGACGAACACCACAAATCGTGCACTAATCTCGGAAGCTGCCAGGAAGCCGACGCGATCAGGCAGACGGTAGCCAAAAATCCAGCCTTTGTACTTTTACTTTTTGTTCGTCTGCTGGCTGCCTTCTGTTCCGTCTTGTGCGAGCAGAAGGAAAAAATTGCACTTCACGTGACGTTCGTCGTACAGCTGCTTCGACGAAGCAGACGATGACTCGGCTTGCTGTCTTCCTGAAAGAAAAAAAAACAAAACATGGCGACATTCTTTCCCTTTTCTCTACAAGTCGCGTGTTCTTGTTTTTGTGTGTGTACGTGCGAGGCGTGACTCGGTGCGTGTGATACTTAGTACATTCCGGGGTGGCAAGGCTGATGCGACGCGCGTGTAACTTTGGCACGTCTTCGCGACATCGGCGATCAAGATTGTTAGGCATAGCACAAAACTTGGGACCGACTCGAGACGTCTGCTGTCGCCTGCTGCTTTGTTCCTCCTTCTTTTTCCGTCGCATTCCCAATCTTTCTTTGCTGGCGCCCTTAAAAACTGGCTTCGTCTCTCGCACCGAAGGCATGTGGGAAAGCACGCTTGCCGTGTCACCTTTTGTAGCTCAATGGCAACGCTTACGCCGATACGGCGCGTAACTTAATGTTGTTTTAATCTTTAAGCATTATTAGGCGAGTTGTTCAGGAGAAGCGTATGAGTGTGCGCAGTAGCTTGACAGCGTAAGAAGTAATAAATAAATAAACGAAGCAGTCTGATTTTGGGTACTGCCCAGGAAAGGCAACACGTTTGCCACACATATTGTGCCACACATATCGAGGACAGTACAGTTGTCACAACAAGTAACTGCGCCGCACAAGTTTTGCGAAAAGAAATTAGGGCAGTACTGTTGTTTTAGCAAGACAATCGTTGCAGTACAAAACTGGGCCAATGCAGTTATGCTGGAACAAATACGTTGAACGTAACAGTAACTTATGTAAACTTATGTAAAACAGAAATGACAAAAATAACTAAAAATATGGAGTATGAAATTCAATAAATAGCTTGTTTTCTTATTAATTAACAAGCTAATTAACATTACAGAAGGGGTGGCAGGAAAGACGGGTAGGTCTACCTTCAAGATATACAGGGTCACGCGGTTCTCCTGCGTGCGTTGGATGCTAAAGCAAGGCGTGTCGTGTCTAGGTGTGACGAGCATAACTACATCTAAATCACGTGACCGTAAAACGAGACGTCGCAACTGACGTCATCGCGCACGCACGTATTTCGACGTCGTCACACCACGTCATAAGTTGTCCTTATAAATTATCAGTTATTAATTCGGCTCGAAGTACAATCGGCGATAGGCGACGCCAGGATTTCTTAGACGGTGCCAGTGTAATTTGCGTTATTAAATATGAATCTGCATAAATGTGTCAGTCAGTTTTTACAGTGATTCTCCCAATTGTAAAAGAAGCAGAAAGCATCATAAAATATTGTTATAAAGGAAAAAGTAAAGAAAAAAAGGCAGCCTAAGGGTGGCTGACCCAGAATGCTATGTATAGAGTGCAGTCATTTCGCTGAGCTGCTCTTTTATTTTTTTTCCCTAAAGCTTTTCTGCGGAGAGCAGGCACGCTGTGAGTAGCATAGAGGACACAGTGTGGCCCGTCTTTCACGAGCCCTCCTAGTTCAACTTTTTTAGAACTGTGCTTTTCTTTTTTAATCTTTCCGATTTCCTACGTCTGTTTCTCTCGACAGTGCGTGAGCTCTCGACGGCGTAAAGTGTTGAGTGAAGAGCGGTCGACGGATCAAAAAGTTAAACGGCAATAAAAAGAAGGAAAAATCAGAGCACCGTTAAAGGTTTTCTTTTTTTTTTTTCCTATAGCCATCGCTTGCTGGTCCCCTATATTCGCGATATTTTTGTTTTATTTCGCTGATACGGCGCTAGCACCTAGCGGCATGGTTTCTTGATCGGCACCGTTCGGTTTACCTCCGATGCTGGATTGTTACGGAGATTTAAAGGGAGAAAACTCTGGAAAAATACAATCACATAACAAAAGTCATGACAGCTTCACTAGCGTGAAACATGCAGTCATTTTTCAGTGCGAGAGGCTCTCAGACAGTGGCCGTACGCATTACTGGTTAACGAAACTACGCGGCCATTACTTCATTTTTTGCCATTTTTACGCTCGACTGGGCTGGGTGATTGATTGATTGATTGATTGATTGATTGATTGATTTGTGGTTTTTTTATGTCCCAAAACCAGCTGTGTTTATGAGAGACGCCGTAGTGGAGGGCTTCGGAAATTTCGACCACCGGAGGTTATTTAACGTGCACTGTCATCGCACAGCACACGGGCCACAACATTTCGCCTCCATCGTAATGCAGCCGCCGCGGTCGGGATTCGATCCCACGACCCTCGGATCTGCAGCCGTGTACCATGGCACTAGACCACCGTGGCGAGGCGGTGATCGCTCATAGGCTGCAATAGTCGGGCACATATGCTACCTCGTGACGGTTGATTGATTAACTGATTGATTTCTGGGGTGTTGCGTCCAAAAAGGACGATATGGTTATACCCGTAGTTGGAGCGCTCCGGAAACTTCGACCGCCCGGGGGATTCTCTAAAGTTCCACGGGATTCTCTAAATTCCCCGTGGAAATGCGGCCGTCCTGGCCTGGATTCGATTCCGCTACCTATTAGCTTACCAAGCCAACATCTAGCCGTTAAGCTATACTGTTGTCTTTGTTTGGTCTCGTCTTGTCTTGCAGTGGACGTCGAAAATATGGCCCTGGTGATTCAGGTTCGATCCCGCTACCTCTGCCTTAGCAGGTCAACACGTAGCCGCTACGCTACTGGTTTCTTTGTTTGGTCTTGTCTTGCAGTGGACGTCGAAATAGGACCGTGCTTATTCAGGCGCGGTCGGTTCACGCACGCCGCTGTAACCTGTCAAACGCTGCTAGAGTGACACGTCAGCACTGTCCCAACGCCGCCAATAGGACACCGCGTTGCGTACCGAAGCACATCGCACTCAAAGAATGCGTGATTCATTCGCTTCACACACGCGGATTGTGTACCGTAAGTTGTCAAAGTTGCCAAAGGGAGAAAGATCCGTGCGTACGCTCCCTCCAAACTTTTCTCCACGTCACTTTAACACCTCCCCCCCCCCTCCTCTCCCTTTCCCCCATCCCCTCTTGTGGAAAATTTCCTCGCCTGATTCCTTCTTTCTGTAGCTCCGTTTCCTCTGGCCTTTGTCATAAGCGCAGACTGGGGTTCTATTTTTTGCGCTCGGCTACAGAACACGCCCTTACGTAACGCGGCACACCCAGCGAGCCCCGCCGACACGGACGAGGTGTCAGACGAGGGGCCAAAAGGGTTGCTGTGTGTGACGGTACATGCATGCTCTTCTCACCCTCTCTCTCTTCTCTTTCTGTATGTCTATTTTCCTCTTTGTACTCTTTGTCTGTAGCATTGCTGAACAACGGCTCAAAGCTTCCCCCCTATTCCTTGTCTTCTGTCCCTGTATTACGCGCTCAAGCACTGTCCGTAACGCACCTCTCTCATCTTACTGCTCTCTCTGGCTTTTTCCTTCTCCTTTTTCTTACAGTTGTCTTGTTTATCTGCAGCGTTACTCAAAAACTGTGCGACAACCCCTCCCCCTCCTCCCCCCCCTTTTACGTTTCGTGGCTGAGTCGTATGAGGATTGACGTAGTAAGGAGAGTCACGTGGGTCCACGGTCACGTGCACAGCGGATGCACCGGCGCCTCTTTGTTCTGATTGGTTTCGTGTGCGACGAAGCATCGAGGAATTTCTCGCTGACGTCACCAGGAAGCGGAAAAGTACTTATCCTTCCAAGTGGTACGCAACGCTTCGTTCCAAGGCTTCTCCAACATCTTTACAACTCCGGTCCAGCACTTTTGCAACACCCTTCCGACGCCTCTCCAACTTTGCATCCAACTTCGTTGATTATTCAGCACTTCTCCAACACTTTCCCTCCACTTCTCTCACTTCTTTTGCAACTTCCAACAGCTCTCGAGCACTTCTCGGTCACCTCTTGAGTACCTGTCCACATCCTCTCTAACTGTTCTTCAATGCTTCTCCAAGCCCTTTTTTAGACCTTTCCAGCACAGTTCCAACTTTTTTCCGGTAACATGCTCGAACATCTTTCCAACATTGCTTCAACACCCTTCGAACTGCTCGCCAACTCTGTTCCAACACTTCCACAACGTCGTTACAACACATCTTCAAGCCATCTTCAACTCCGCTCACCATTACTTCTACATGTTTTTAACTATACTCTCCAACTCCGCTCCAATACGTTTCCGACATTTTTTCGACTGCTTGCTAGCTCCGCTGCAGCACCGCTGTAACACCCGTCCCTTTCGTTATTTCATAGCTTGGGCCTCGTTGCGGCAGACTTGGTGCCTTAGGTAGCATGCGAGGGCTTATTGGGCAGCAGCCATCTCATCTAAGTTCACGTTCTACGTGGCGCCTCCTGGTAAGAAAAGTGTGTTCTACACACGCCGCCTTGGCCACGAGTAGCGCTGCCTAACACTCCCAGGATAATACATACATAAATACACAATAAAGTGGACGGGGGGACGACCGCCTTTGTAGCTCAGTTGGTAGAGCATCGGACGCGACATCCGAAGGTCGTGGGTTCGGGTCTCACCGAACGGAGGTTTGTCTTTTCGTCCACTTTAATTCCTTTCTACTTTGTCCACAATTACAATACCACAAGTAACTTCCCCTATCCTTTCCTAGGCTTCATTGTCTGTTTGCTCATTAAGTTGTTTCTAACAAATAAAGAACGAGCCCTTGACCCCTTCCCTTTCGTTAATTCATGGTAACCAGAAACACATTCCCGGTGTACCGTCGTACCCTTACCATACCGCGCAATACCGCAAACCCTATATGCGCCCAAAAAGGCGACATGGGTCCCGAGTGGTTCGTGGCAAACCAGTACGCTGATGAGCCGTCTCGATGATCTACTAGTTACTGAGTTGCTGAAGAATATGCGTCACTTGACCCTTTTCCTGTCGCAACCCGGAATAGAGAGATTTTGCAGTGCTGCAGAATTGAACCGAGAAACGTTTGGTGAAAATAAAGTGGTTGGGAACGCCTGTGAGTGAGGACTCTAGACGAGGTCTCCAATGGCCTCGGCAGCTCGCCGTGTCTGGTCGAGGAGGCTCCTCGACCAGACCAGAAGAAAGGCGACCCAGGTGGCGAATGGACTTGAATGATGGAGAGGGGGGGGGGGGGGGGTGAGCAGCAAGCCACCCAGCTCCAGGAGCCACTTTTCGCGTAGCACGTGCTGCCATATAGCTTGCGAACGGGAGGGCTCGCTGTGAGGGCACTTGGGGTCTAAACTTGCATATCTTGCTCAACGGCTTGCGCGGCTGGTCTTGCCTGTCTGAGCACATTCGTGCCAGGTGCAGCCGTCACAGCGAAAGGCTGCGTGCGTGTCACTTTGCGCGTGTGACAAGTCGCGCGGGTCGTTCTTGAGGCGTCGAATGCTTGCCAAGATGCCGCATACACCGCCCGTTATCTTAGCTAAATGCGTGCAGCGCTTGTGGAAGCTATCGGACTATCGGGAGCAGTCCCTGTTTACGAAGCTCCGGACTGTCCTCGGGATGCAGAGGAAACGTGTCGCGGTAGGCAAGTGTCTTCCTTATCTCTAGCATTCGCAATATTGATTGGCGGTCTAAAGATAGTCGTCATCGGTCATCCCATGAGTCACGAGTATCTTGTCTCACCGTTCATCGGAGTAAGGTTTTCATGTACACTTCAGTTGGCTTTCTTTACTATCGGTCCAAGTCATGTGTGACTATTGTGATAGGGATGCCTTTTTTTCTTCTTTTTTTTTGTTGTTCGTTCCTGTGATTGGCGACGTCAGAAGGTCCACCTCGGTCAAGGAGACCTTGCACGTCCTTCTATTCCTCCAAGTGTGTTGATTAGGGAAACTCAAAATTAGTATGCTTTATACGTGTGCTCCATGCGTGACCACTTATCAGCATTCATCGCCGGCATATCCTGCCTCGATAACTATCGAGATTAATCTGTCTGTCACTCACTTGTGGTTCAATCACGGGCCTACACGTTCAAAGCTGCCAACACCTTTGTCAGAGCTCAGAACTGAACCACGAGGCAATGGTCGTTCACACGCTAGCGGTAGCTGCTTTTGATTGGCCGATGCTCCGGCTTCTGGTATCGTTCATACACTATTGTAACCGTAAGTTTTCATGGAGTCCTGAACAATCGTGGACTCCATG
Organism: Hyalomma asiaticum; assembly: GCA_013339685.2. Classification (NCBI taxonomy): domain Eukaryota; kingdom Metazoa; phylum Arthropoda; class Arachnida; order Ixodida; family Ixodidae; genus Hyalomma; species Hyalomma asiaticum. Next base: position 6,246,052 of record CM023490.1, read on the forward strand.
GAGTCCCAGTTTTATTTTACGTAACGACGGACCTCGTGCGTGTTGCACCAGTTCCCTCGGGCAGAAGACCTCAGCAAACTTTTTTTAAAATACGTGTACCTCATAGTCACCCCTCATCAAAACCAATCACGTGTTAACGCACGCAGTTAGCAATCGCGATTGGCTGGACCGACGTACCATTTTTGTTAAAGCCATATCCAAAAACCAGGTGGATCGCCGAACGTTCGACGCCCGCCAGTTTGGAACTGCGACATTGGCAATGGTGCACCGTACTGCTTAAGTGCGCGAATGTGATCGTAACACCTAGGAGAGCATAGGGGCCGAGCTCCTAGGATTGGCCAAGCCAGTAGTAAAACAGTGTTTCACAAGGGACCTGCCGGTGGCAGGGCAGGAAAGCGGAAATGAAATGGCGGCAGCTGACTTATGTGACTCTTTCTGCCAGCGTGGCATCTGGCTGTTCGGCTTTGAGCGCTGAAGTTCTTGTAATAGCAACCTACACGGGCCGGTGAGAAACTGACAGCCCTGGGTTAACAAATGCGCTTTTTGTCCAGTTTCTCACGCTAGAAGTATTTCATGTAGGATCCGACGAAAGAGCCCTTCAAGAAGTTACAAAATCGTCGGGCGCATTTCGTTGAGAAGAACCACAGGTCTTCTTTGTCATAGAATCTTGGGACAAGCTCACGGGAATTAAACCCTGCAGAGACGACGAGCTGCACTGTAAGTTGGTCTCTTTACTTGTTCATAGGGCGCGCCTTGTTTAAAGTAGCTTTGTGTGCCACTTGTGCCTCCGATGTCACGCATAAAAAATGCGCGTTAAAATCACGCATAACATTTGCTCGAGATTTGGAATTGCGCCTATAGTGTGTGCTCGCCTTGAGCGATGCATCTTGCGCGTCACGTGATTAAAGAATGCTAGATAGAGCAAGAAAGGGCAGAAAAGGCCGGCGTTAAAAAGACGTGCCGAAACGTCGGTGGCAACCGGTCACGATTATTTGTGAGCATTTTATGTTATGTTTATAAGTGCATCGCAGCAAGCAAAGCTCCTTCATCAAGGTGCGTGCTGCTCTTTACGCTTAGCGCATGTTCGCCGAAGTAGAACTGAACTGTAGTTTTCAGCAAGGGTACGTATCACTCAGTTACCCCTGTGAAAGATAATCTCCATCTTGCTGTCTGAGTGTCTCAGAGCTAGGTACTGACGGAGCACACTTCCAGTACTTCACGATAAAGCCAGTTTTCCGAAGCTGTGAAGCATTATATCCTACTTTGTCCTGGTGTAGAACGTGACCGCCATCTTAGGTGGTTTCGCTGAACGAAATTTATTTTGTTGTTATTTTGTTGCCTTGCTATCGTCTGGTCTTCATTTTTTTTAGTCGTCGTTTTGTCATACCGCCTCCTCGTTGCCAAGTTGCAGCCCCATCGCCGTCTACTTTTTTTTTTTTTTGTGGCTCTTGTGCACTCGTCGCCTTATCATATTCTGCACGTCTTCCGGTCATCGCCTGCTCATCGTCAGCGTTGTCGTCTAGTCGCCGCTTGTCATTCGTCTGGTTGTCTTTTGGTCATATTGTTCTTGCCGTTTGGTTGTCGTCTGTTCTGTTCGTGCAACAGAGCTTCATACTAAAGTTACCAAAGCGAATTACTGCAGTGCAATCGCGAAACCACTCTTAGAATCGCTGAGCCTTATCGCGTGGCTTCCTGTTCCTTACTACAGCAGCAGTCAAATCCTGCTTGATCGACGACAGGAGCCACTGAAATGGAAACGAACTAATAATGAAAGAAACTTACATGCACGTAACTTCCGGAGTCCATCAAACGCGCAGGCAACATTTTAAAGACTGCCGAAGACACGTTTAGGGAAAGGTGAGGGCCAATAAAGAAATAAGCAAAAAATGGCGTCGCTAAACGTTCCACGAACACGGCGGGTAGTGCAGACAGGCAGTGCCCCAGTTTTCATTTCATTCCTTCTTTTATTTCTTGCTTTTCTTCTTTTTTTTTTTTATTCTGCTGGAATGCTGCGCTCCCCAACGGAGGTGAGTGGCCGGCCTAGACGGCTGACTTTGCAAAGTATACCCGAAAAAAAAAAAAAAGCCGCGACGATGACTTTCGGAAGGGGAAGCTCGAAGGTGGGTGCCATAAGAGCGTCAGCTAGCTTCGGGCGAGCCAACGAGCGGCCCCGTGGAAACGACAGTAAATTATTTCCGGAACATCGCCGCACGGCGCGCGGGCCCCGCTAGTGTCGGAAAGTGGCGCTTTTGCGTCACCCCATTTTGTGCGGCCGATACGCTGAAGCACGCACAAGTATGTACATACACGCATGCAGGCACACCAAGAGGGTGTTTCACACTCGCCGCCATGGTATGGCGCTGATTAAAACTGTCGGGATTGAATGTACTCAAATACCCAATAACGTGCACGAGGAAACGACCACGCGCCTTTGTAATACTGGTGTCACACGTGCGCTTCGAAGGCCTTCGAACCAACTGTCCATGGATTAAAAAAAATCATGTTTTAGCCGCGACACGGGCGGTTTCGGTGGCCGCCCAGTCGATAGTCTATCGAGCTCGATAACTCGACGGCCTTCGAAACCGCCCGTGTAGCTGCTAAAACATGATTTTTTAGTCCATGGACAGTTGGTTCGAAGGCCTTCGAAGCGCACGTGTGACACCAGTGTAACTCAGTTGCTGGAGCACCGGAGGCGCTATTCCTATCCAATGGTCGTAGGTTCGGTCCCCACCGACGGCTGGTGCGTTTTTTTCTTCCACTTTAATTCCGCTTCACTCGTGTCGCAATTGCTACACTGCTGCTAAAAGCCGCACATATCCCTTCCTTTGCCTCATTGTATGTCGGATTCATGAGGTTGTATCTAGAAAAGATAACGATCCCTTGATCCATTCTCCTTTCGTGCACACGCGCACGCACTGACACGCTGTTGTGGTATCAGACGCACACGCTTACGCGAGCGCGAACAGTCGCACACATGCGCATGGACGAACAAGCGAGGAGCGTAGCCAGCATGTCTCCTAGAAGAAAAGCCTCGCGTCATTATCGCCATTGTTCCATCCAGTTTCTGTGTTCGCTGCCACAGGAGACGAAAGCGACCTACGACTTTCTGGTCTGCGTCGCTTGGTCCCCGATCATGCACACAAACTTCCTGGTTTCCTCGAACCGTCTAGATTTCTTGCCCATACTTTTATGGGAAAACTTTATTAGAAGACGATGAGGGGCATTAGCGAAGATATTACGTGGAGAAGGACAGAATGACCAGATTGTGCATCATCATCATCATCATCATGTTTGCGCTCACTGCATGGCAAACGCGTCTCCCATAGATCTCCTATTCTCCCGGTGCTGTGCTAACTGCGACCATCTTATCCCCGCAAACTTCTTGATCTCAATCTGCCCGTGCACCTTTCCGCCGCCCCCTGCCACGCTATCACCACGATACCATCGAAACTTGCCACAGATCGTGGTGCCGATTCTCACGCCTAACCCCGGTATTGATACGTTCCAGGTGGTTGACTGGAGGCAGCTGCAAACCAGAACTTTTTCGGAATCCTGCGCCTTAAGGGTATGCATACCTGAAAGCTTACCCAGACTGCACGCGCAGACTATATAATGGAACCGAAGCGACTCTAACGTATGCCTATGTGTCAGTGTATGAGGAAAACGCAGTCTCCTCAGAACGAATCGGGGCGTGGTCGAAGACAGGGCAGTCAGCTCATGTCCTGCCCTGCTCAGCTCAAGAACAAAAGTTGGGCCATTCAGCATTCACGGGAGGTGACTGGGAAAGCAGGTTTCCTAACCCCCCCTTCCGTAGCCTTCTCAATATAGTTGTTTTACTCACTCAATGTTCTAGCCACTGTAACTCAAGCGGAATACGGGAACGGCGGCTACTGCAGCTAGACCGCAGCCGTGCTTGAAGTTCCTGTTGCGTAATCCCTCCCCAGGCAGCACGCCAACACAGGACTTATGTAGGCGTGAAGTCGGCCAAAGTCGGCAGCGATATCGGGCCTAAGTCGGCAAATCGCGCTCGCGCTACTTTCACCCACATGTGCCCGATGACGGCCAGCCAGAATGGCGCCACTGTGGCGAAGCCACCATGGGTCGAACTTGGCAGCCCAGAGTGGGCGAAATTTGGCCAGCCAGAGTGGCCGAAAATTGGCCAGCCTGCGTGGGCGAAATTTGGCCAGCCAGAATGGGTCAAAATTTGGCCAGCCAGAATGGGTCGGATTGGGGCTAGGTAGCATTGGCCGATGTTGCGGGCATTCAGGCTTTTTTGGCGTGTTGTCGGGCCCGCCGACATCGGGAAACCCCTTGCGCGACCGTTCACAGCCACTATGGTGTTTGTAGTTTACCCCACGTGTGTCGCGCCGTTTGGATTGCGATAATTTTATTTTTTGTTTTCACATTTTCGAAGGACCAACAGTAGTTTGTGTAAATGTGCCTCTCATGCATACGCGAAAGCTTTATTAACCCAGTAATAAGTGGGGCTAAGGGATCCTCTGTAGTTTCTATTAATGCGTTCTCACCAAAACAATAACACAACAAGAGAGGTTTATAGGGAAAAGCACTATTTCATTTATTTTGTGAACTCTGCATTGATAATATGCTATTCTCGTGTTGCACCGTCGTAGTGGAAAAGCTTCGGCAAGGGTGGAACCTGCGGGAAAAGGCGTGAAAATTAGCACAGCTGTGGAGCACATCAGCACTATACTATAATTCCATGCAACTTATGTGCGACTCATGAACAAACGCGGAATACAAGAAATGTCAGAAACATTCATAATCGGGCACTACTTTAGAAATAACAAAAACAAAGTCGTCCTTTTAAATATAATGAATCTATATGTTCAATATCCAACCCCGAGATCTTGGTGTCGTGTCGCTTTAGATACCCAAGGGGGGAAAAACGTGAGTAAAGGATCTGTTGCAAAGCAACTTTAAAAGCGGCACATTACTTGAAATAGGTGCATCTTGCATTATAATAAATTTAATATTTTTGGCATACATCGTAAAGGAAAACATGTAGACGTGAGCTAACACGACACACCCCAGGGATGGGGTCGTTAGGCAAAAAAATGTTCTTAAATGATAGGTGTAAGGTGCATTATAAGCAGATATTAGAGAAGGAACCTCTTTTCAAGGCTACTTTAAAAATGCCATCGCGTGCCGAACTTGCCGCACATGTCCTGCACCAAGGAGCGCGTGTTCGGTATCACATTACCTTTAAAATACGGGCAAGAAAAGAAAATGTTACGAGACGAGAACTGCAAGTCACCACACAAAGGGTGTTTGATACAAGCACAGGATTAACTACATGAAGTAAAACTGCTTTGGGACAATGTACGTAGGCTCTTTATTCGAAAATAAAGAGCCTACGCACCTCACGACACAAATAATATATAAAGTGGAACCGGCGCTTCCACATGACAACAATATGTGCCACATCCCATTTTGAAAACTGGCCAGCAACTTACCGAATTTTGGCATCCGTTCTGCACTCTTCAGCTGCGAGTCCGCAATACAAATTCGGCGACGACACTGTAGTCTCACCAAAAGGCACAGGCTTGTGTTCATATACAACCGATGTCACAGTTGGGATGGGCATTGTCTTAGGAGGTACACTCGCCAAGGAATCGCGCAGTCAACTTGAATGATCGATAAATGCGGTACATGATAAACGATAAACGCGTGGACAGACTGCGTGCAGCCGCTGAAACTCGTTCTTACAGCTTGCACGTTCGTAGCGATGCAGCCGCGACGAGAGAGCGCGGAGAGAGTTCCTCGTGGTTTCACCCTCGGAAGGCAGCGAACGCCAGCAAAAGCAGGTTCAGAACCACATTCTTTGCAAACTGCAGATGAGCACAATGGATGTTCACGGAGGGGGCCGTGACAAAGGTGGCCAGTTCGGGAGGGGACGCGCGCCCCCCTCCCCACACACTTTTTTTTTATGTTTAGTTGCTGCTGGCTTAGCACGTGCTAGGTTGCTTCTCGGCAGAGCACGCTCGTTTTTCTTGCTTTCTTTTTTTTTTTGTAGCTGTCTCAAAACGTGGAAGACAGCATGTCTGTGGGGCAAACATTTTTTGCACAATGGCTGGGACACCCGCCGGGACTGCATTTGTTAAGTGCAGCTCAGTGCAGCCTGTGGGCGTATGCTGGCCGCATGGTGTCTCTTGCAGCTCTACATTAATGAGCAAACCGACAATGAAGACCTAGGAAGCATAGGGGAAGTTACTTGTAGTATTGTAATTGTGTAGAAAGTAGAAAGGAATTAAAGTGGACGAAAAGACAAACCATGCTTCGGTGGGACCCGAACCACGACCTTCGGATGTCGCGTCCGATGCTCTACCAACTGAGCCTACGAAGGCGGCCGTCCCCCCGTCCCACTTTATTGTGTATTTATGTACGTATTATCCTGGGAGTGTTAGGCAGCGCCTACTCGTGGCCAAGGCGGCGTGCTGTAGAACACACTTTCTTGCCAGGAGGCGTCACGTAGAACGTGAACTTAGATGAGATGGCTGCTGCCCAATAAGCCCTCGCATGCTACCTAAGGCACCAAGTCTGCCGCAACGAGGCCCAAGCTATGAAATAACGCAAGGGAAGGGGTCAAGGGCTCGTTCTTTATTGTTAGAAACAACTTAATGAGCAAACCGACAATGAAGCCTAGGAAAGCATAGGGGAAGTTACTTGTAGTATTGTAATTGTGTAGAAAGTAGAAAGGAATTAAAGTGGACGAAAAGACAAACCATGCCTTCGGTGGGACCCGAACCCACGACCTTCGGATGTCGCGTCCGATGCTCTACCAACTGAGCTACGAAGGCGGCCGTCCCTTGCGTTATTCATAGCTTGGCCTCGTTGCGGCAGACTTGGTGCCTTAGGTAGCATGCGAGGGCTTATTGGGCAGCAGCCATCTCATCTAAGTTCACGTTCTACGTGACGCCTCCTGGCAAGAAAGTGCGTTCCACGCACGCCGCCTTGGCCATGAGTGGCGCTGCCTAACACTCCCAGGATAATACGTACATAAATACACAATAAAGTGGACGGGGGACGGCCGCCTTCGTAGCTCAGTTGGTAGAGCATCGGACGCGACATCCGAAGGTCGTGGGTTCGGGTCCCACCGAATGCAAGGTTTGTCTTTTCGTCCACTTTAATTCCTTTCTACTTTCTACACAATTACAATACTACAAGTAACTTCCCCTATGCTTTCCTAGGCTTCATTGTCGGTTTGCTCATTAAGTTGTTTCTAACAAATAAAGAACGAGCCCTTGACCCCTTCCCTTGCGTTACTTGCCAGCTACTTGTAACACAGGATTTCGCAGAGGCTGAACCACCACTATAGCTAAAAACGCGAGCGAAATGCTGCACTGCACGCAACAAACGTAGCGAGGACGCACGGCGCCGCCATTCTGCTTGAATTTCTGCCGTTTTCTTCAGCGCACGAAAGACATGCACGTTCTGCCTTTCGCACGACAAGAAATACTGCGATGACTCTGTCTCTACGCGCCCTTCTTTTGCCCTTATTGGTTATAAATAAATGAGTTGTTAAATATCAGAATACGCACATGTGCGCTTATATCAACGCCATAGTCTCATACGAACGCCAGTGATAAATCCGACACACTGCACAGAGCATGTACTCAAGCTCGATATATTCTGATCATTTAACCAGTACAACGTAACCGATGGCCGATGTGTAAACGAATTCGATATGTATGGAAAGAGCGCAAAAACAGACGTTACACAAAAAAGCAAAAAAAGCATGAATTATACGCAATGGCCTGGACATATTAAGGAATTGTTAGCCTATTGTATCTGCGTGGTAGTAGAGAGCATGGAGGTGCAAAAGGGAGGTATAAGTTTACCCGACCAGTAGACAATTATTTTCTGTTGCTGAGCTTATGCGAGCTGCGATACATGCGTTGCGCTGTACAGGAGCTGTTTTTGAAAGGATTGCACTAGTTTCGCGAACGCACTGATGAAATGTAGTGGAGGGCCACGTGGTCAACAACAGCTTGACTTAGGACGGCTGGTTTATGCTGTAACCTGCTCAAACGTATGAAGAAACCAGGGAACAGAAGAGAGCTTTGATTTTCACTGATTTTTTTTTCAGTGCATGCTTGCTGTTTTTATATAACATAAGATACGCAGATCGCCTGCACAAGAACACTCTGTGATCAGATACTCTCTAGTAGAACTCACCAGAAAAGCTCTCTCTATATCAATTATAGGTGTGTGCATTTGTTTGCCACCTTTGAGATGAAAAATGCTTGCCATATCACTGCTTGGTAGTTTTCGTTTTGCTTTTTTCGCAAATGTCGTGGTCTTGACAAGAGCACTTCATTTGAATTTGCAATACAAATGGATCTGTGTATTTCATGGTCCTCTCATTATAGAGCTAGCACTAGATCAGTATTGTCTCCTCGCTGTCGCAATGTTAGCTCTGTATACCGTTCTTTTGCATAAGTTGCTAAATGTCAGTAGTATAACGCCGGTGGCGAGTTTATCTCCGCTTCAGCGCACCATAAAGTCGGCGCTAGACCTTTTTTTGTCCACGCGCTGTCACCTCCATATGCCTTTTCCTTCCATAGGTTGCTAAATGTCAGTAGTATAGCGCCGCTTGCAACTGTTTATCTTTGTTTGAACATATGAGTGCTGGCTATGCCCATCGATGTATGCACGAACTAGTTCAATTTCTATGATTTAAATTTTCTGACATGCGCTGTCAGATAATTTTCCATCATGCTTGTCGATCCTTCTGGCTAATGTTAACTGTTGCGCCAGCCTGTTTCGCAAAGTTCCCGCAAAACAGGCTATAGATGTATATATGAATAGTTTATATGCATGTTTTTTGTGTGCCCTGTTTATGAAAAACAAAGCGCGCGAACAGAATGTCAAAATGCTGTCAAAGCACACGTGCGCTATGTTCCGGCACTGAAGCGCGTATACATATATTGAAGCTCAACGTCTGATTCTTACGTCGAATCTCTCAAGTGAATTTCGGTCATTCTTGTCTCGATCGGATCTCAATTGTTATATACAGCAGGCTTCCAAAGAGGCCCGGCCGATCAACCATGGAAGGCTGCGGCGTAGTCGACGTTGCCTCCAGGATGGCAGAAATGACTCAATGTTTCCTGTGAAATAATCTTTCTAGGCAAATATCGCGCCAAATTCGCCATTCCACAGGCGATGCTGATGAGCGGCAAAATCGGCACCATATTTGCCGGAGAAAGTTATCGGCTCAGCCAACGGAGGCTCTAAGGTGGCATACTTGGCACAGTGTTGCCGACAAATGGCGTCGGCCAGCCATATTGTCTGTAGAAAGGCAAATTGGCGCCATAGTTGCCGTTGAAAGCCATCGCCTCAGCCGATGTCGGCAGTAAGCGGCATAAGCGGCCCCATGTTGCCGATTACGTAGACGGCCTGCCGATATCGGCGGGGCAGCGGCTATAGTAGCCCGACGTTGCCAGTCATTGACGGCGGCGTGGCCGATACTGGCTCGCTGTCGGCAACATTAGGCCGTGGATGGGCCGAACTTTGCCGCCATAAAACCAATATCGGCCCTACGTTGCGTGCTGCCTGGGTCCTGGGGAGCCTCCCAGCAGAACGACCGCTTGGTTTTTGTTGCTTTTTTTACCGCAAACGGGGAATAATGGAAGAAAAAGTAAAATAGGGATGAAATGAGAGCTGCGCACTGAAGGACGGACAGCAGGACTACATTCAGTCTGTAAGGCTGGTGTTCCTCAACAACTGCAGTAGTAAACGGCTCGCTATCGAAGGATGTGTCAGGGTCTAATAACGTCCAGCTACAGTATCCAGTGGGGGTTAGTGGTGTTTGTCTGGGGGTGCACTGGATGTCGTACTGATGACAAGTACTATGGTCGTTATACTGGTGGCCGCCACAGTGCTGCTGTTTTTGGTTCTCATGGATACAGTCTTCGTCTGTACAATCGTGGTCTGTATAGTTCCTGATTGGTATAGTCTTGGAACACCCCTGATCTGTGTATTTCCTGATCGGCATACTAGCGGTTCGTTTTGTCCTGCTCTGTATATATATGTGTCGACCCTGACTGCATGGTCATGTCGGTACAGTCCTGATCTGTACAGTTCATGATTGATTTCGTTCTTGTCGGTGCACGCTTGGGCCCGTATTCTGAGAACGGTCGCCCTTTGTGAAATCCCAGAAGTGTCGCCCTTGGGGCGCAGCGATTGGCTGGTTGACGGAAGCGCGAGAAAATAGGTGCCTCCTCAGTGGACAGCCGAGACTCCATGTCTTTGGAGATCTTCTCAGAATACGCCCTTGATCTTCACAGTACTTGATCGTGTAGTCTTGCTCTGCATGAGTCCTGTTATCGGTTAGTCATGTCTGTACAGTCGTGCTATGCGCTTGCCTGTATCGATGCTGTTACGCGTGTTGCAGGGGTCAGTACACACGTGGTCTCTATAGCTCTGCAGTCTATACAGTTCCGCTTTCTAGGGTCCCTGATCGGTATTATCATGATGCTATGATCCTGGTCTCTGCAGGTCCTGTTCTGTGCAGTGCTGGTCGGTTTGTGGCCTTTAAATGTCCAGGGTCCATGTCACAAAGAAACTTACGACAAGAAAGTTCGTAAGAGAAAATTTCAGCCATTGCCTATCTTGGACATATCATTATAGAAGTCGAGCGACCAATGGCAAAAAGCACTTACGAAAGAGAAGTTTTGTGAATTCGCCCCCTGCTCTACATAGGCGCTACATAGGCCCTGGACTACATAGGCACTCTAGTCATGCCGATGCAGTCCTGGTATGTATACATAGACCCAGATTGATATGTTGTACTGGTCGGTGTATTCCTAGTCAGCGTGGGCCCTAATTGTCGTATTCCTGGTCGGTACAGACCCGGTCAGTATGGTCTTGGAATATATGACAACGACGGTATAATCGAAACGTCAATGACATATTCGCACGTTCTGCCCTCTAACGAGAGGTGCCACTCGGGACAGCCCGCTCGACCCGACAGCTCGTTCTCAGAGGTCGCCCACGTGCGGTGTAGCACTGAAACGCGTATACGCACATACGAACGTAGAAAACAAGAGGCAGTAGAAGATGTATAGCAAAAGTGCAGGGGAACGCGCGAAGCCAACGCGCAACGGCCTTCCGCGCCGTGCGGCACACACGGACGGCATTGTTTGCGATCGTGCACCCACGTCTCCGAGAGGGGAGTATAAATAGTCCCCTAGGCAGCGTTAATGGACGATGTTTTCCAATGCGTGGCCGCGGGAGTGGGCTGGGGACTTAATTCGCGCCAGAAAACTGCGAGACGGTAGCGCGTTCTTGTTTCCCGCCGGTTTAGACTTTTCTTGTCGCTCGCCAGCCTTCTCTCTCACCCTCTTAGATCTGTTTCCCTAGATAGAGGAGGGCTCTCGGCTGCGTCTTTCCTGAACGGATTGCGCGGCAGGTGGCTTACGGTGTGAGCGCGCGCGCTGCGCTCAAGGAGGAGAGGTCTGGCATGTGAGTACCGTGCGCTAACAAAAGTACAAAGCACGACAAACCGGGTTTGTCGTGTCTTAGTTATTCTTAATTGGCGTATTCGTGGGAGGTCATGGCCGTTACTGCACCAAGGTGGCCAATCCTGCTCTGGTGAGGAAGTGCCTTACCGGCCATGGTCGCCGGGAGCCGGCCGCACCCCAAGCCTCCTTCTGCAATTCAATCAACACGCGGATTTTTTTTTTTTTATCCGCTGGAGAATTGCCCGGAACCGGCATTCGAACCACGCTCCTTTTGCACGCGAGGCGGATGCTCTACCTCTATCTAGTTATTCTTATATGGGCACAAAACTCACATGTGCATGTCCTGTAGTGGCTACGCCAAATGTCAGTGACGCGTGTCGCGTGCGCCCGATTGACGCACTGACGAAATATTCGAAGAAATGGTTAAGGCGAAAGCCTTCATTCTGGTAATTGAACATTACTTAGTTCTGTAGAACATATGTGCTTCAACATATAGTTCGTTTGTGGAGGGATTGAAGGCATGAAGCCTCCTTATGAACTACACTTGTGAAAATCAGAAAATAGCTGTGGGGGGCCCACGTTTCCGCAGATGGACCATTTACCTTTTGCAAGAGACAGCCTTCTCGTTCCTGGCATGTCATCTTTAAACGAATTAGTGGATGAATTCGCATGGTGTCATTGTTGTCTGTGGTGATCACTTAGATGAAAAAGAAAGGAAAAACACTTCAAATCAAGCGAGCACTCGTTTTCTTTCTGTCGCGACACCACGTAACCTAATTATACTTCATGCATGCAGTGACGTCACCTGGTGATGAGCTCGCCACGGACGTCGCTTCGTGAGGATGCGCCATCAAGAGGTGATATCACGGGCCGTTTAAGGGCAACTCGTGAATGGTGACACGGATTCCCTTCACGAATATGGTTCCACACTTCTCGAAACGTTAGCCGCAGCCTGTGTGAGACTTCGCTATTGCTGCTTAATAGGACTTCGAGTTTTCAAACAGTAGTTAGCCTTGCACATTCGCAGCAATGCTAATGATTGCGAAATCCAACGAAGAACTCGGCGTTGTCCCTGGGAATGGCACCAAAGGTCACCTGGCCGTCACGTCACGTCAGTGCGGGCTGTCTCGCAACGACGTCACGTGACACGAACGTCGATGTAGTGCGAACTACGATGTAGCCGTGACGCGCAGACACATCGTGCGTTCACATTGAATGCGCTTAGGGAGACTTATCCTGGGGCGTGTATTGTGCGTTGACAGTGCGTGTTAAAGAACCCCAAGGAGGTGGTAGAAATTTCCGGAGCCCTCTACCACGGCTTTTCTCTTCTTTCTATCTCTTTCGGTCCTTTTATCCCAGCATCCATGGACGCTTAGCCGTGCTCCCGACGCGGGCTGCAGAAATTAGCGTCCTTTCCTTAACCGTACCATGATGATGACCATCATCCCGGCGGCGTGTTTCCAGCTCCTGGCTCCGCAGTTGCGGACATCCTTGGAGCTGTAGTGAGTCAAGGCACCGTCGTGTATTAAGATAGCGACTAGATGTTTACCGCAGCACTGTCACCTCGCCGGTCCTTCCTGTTTTGTTTTCGCTTTTCTTCTCTCTCCCCCTCCGCTTTACCAGGTCTGTTGTCCCTTCGTGTGCCACAAAATCAAATCTGGAGTGAGTGATTACTTTGTGTCGGTATTCGCGAGCAGCTGAGCTTGAAGTGGGGAGGGGGGGATGCACGGTGTTGGGGGGCAAAATAGAAGGGCTCGTGGTGAGGAAGAGAGTTCGTGGCGGCGCCGCCAGTGTGTACGGTCTCATGGCCGCTGTTGACATTGTTCTTCATCTCGCTCCCTCTTTCATTGGTTTTGTTTATTTTCGGCCCTCAGCGGCGCACGACAAACGCCGGTTTTCCTCGCTGGCGCAGTATGCCGCAGATGCGCCGCGAGGACAATATGTAAGAGAGCTATAGAGACAGCAGCACAGTCTCCCTCTCACTCTGTCGAGACTTTTATCATCGTTATGTTCACTTATTTATTTATTTATTTATTTATTTATTTATTTATTTATTTATTTATTTATTTATTTAAACATACTGCCAATCCCAATAGGGATTATTGCAGGAAGGGCCCGAAAAAGCATAGATTACAAAAAATGACAAAAAATACAGAAATACAATTGGCAGAAACAATTTTATAAGTTTGGAAAACTATCTGCTGGACGTTGGATGCTATGAGCGTCCCCTTTGTCGGTGACATGTGCGCCACCAGGCTCGTAAAAAAATTAACTGCAATGGATGGATGGATGGATATTAGGAGCGTCCCCTTTATAACGGGGCGGTAGCCGGGCCACCAAGCTCTAGCTTCATTTCTTTTTCCTCTACAAACATTTCTTTTCCCGAATCACACATATTTTCACAACTAATTTTTCTCCTCGCCTACCTATTTCATCTGTTATCGTTCCGCTATGATGTAACAATCTTACCCGAACTACCTTGCGCTTCTGTTTGCTCCATACTTTTGCGCCACCAATACTCTAAGCGCCTTTTACTTATCTCTATCGCCGACATGTTCAGCTTTCCCGTGTTACCCCTGAAACCCATGGCCTCCTGTAGGGTATAACGGACGACCACAAGAAGAGCCGGTACGCATAAGTCTCAAGAATGTACCAACTTGCCCAACAAGAGGTCTTGATCTTGATCCTAGACGCTGTCGTGCTCGCGTTCCTTCCCGAAGCTGATGCCAGAGCGGTGGGTTTATATATACACGTGTCACTGCCCACATGCGACACTGCCTGTGCGCCGGTGGCCACACGATCACGCTGCATACTCTGTTTGACTAGTTACATGCAGTAGAGCGAAGGCTGTACGAGGCCATCGAGCGCGGAATTCTTCCGAAGCGAGACGAAAGGCCGTTGTTTGGGCACGCACCTGCGACTCCGTCAATAGGGCCCCACTTTCCAAGGCTGCAGCTGCCACTGCAGCGCCCGCCATTGGCAGATGACAAGTCGCGGAAGGACACGCTTAACATGTGTTCGCCCTCCGGATTGGCCGAAGAGGCTTGCGGCTTCCACAGTGCTGCAAGGAACTTCTGAAAGAGGCTATATATGCTTGGGTGTGTGCTTGTTGTGTGTGTGTGTGGATGTGTCGTGTGGCTGCGCTCTAAATAAGTTTTGGATATGTTCTACCAACTAGCCCAACAACAAGTTCTTTTAGACTATATATAGTTTTTCTTCCTCCAGGTTCTCTACAACAGAGTCGTCGGAGAAGAAGAGCAAGCCGTAAGATGAAATAAATCGCGAGTACGGGGAAAAGGCGCAACGTAAGCACGGGAGAGCCTAGGTGGGGGGAGGTCACCGGGAATGCGGGGCAAAACACCTCTCTGCCTCGGGGAGAAGAAAGTAGAAAGGGGGGGGGAGGGGGGGTTAGCGCTAGGAATTCGGAAACGAAGGCTGTGACGGCGCCGTTCTTTTTTTTCTGGTTCAGTGACCTGCCCCGCACCGCCACTGAATGTTCCCCGAGGCTTTCAAAAGCGTGCTGCGCGGGCGGCAGCGGGAGCGCTCTAAAAGTATAACTGCCTGTCTCGTAGCTCCAATATGGCGTGCAGCGTCGTTTGGCAGTTACTTGAAGGAACAGCGACTAGGAGGCGGCGGCACGGGGTTCCCGTGGCCTCGGCGAGCTAATCTCCTCTGACGCGGTGCCTCTCGGGAAGGATTAGGCCCCACATAGTTGCCAGACCTGTCGAGGGCGTTTGGTGCTTGACCGTACATTGACCCACTGCTTTCCTGGCACGTGACCATGGGGGCCCATTTCCCATGATTCTTTTTTTAAATATTTCATTACTAGCTGCTTGAAGATAGTCACGTGACGCCATTTCCTAGCTTTTTTCCTTCAGTTATCGTTACTTACAACCCGGGAATGTTAATTAAACTCATGGAGGAAGAAAAAAAGCTGAGGGCGCATCACGTGACCATCTTAAGGAAACTATTCGTAAGATATCTAAGTGGGACATCATGAGAAACAGGCCTCGGTCACTTGATAGGCGAACGGTAGGCTCACGAATGGTCAGGCGTTACTAAATGTTGCCGCGTACCCGGCAACATCGAGCGGTTCGGCAATGATGAGGGCCTAATCCTACCTAAAAGGCAACGCGCGCAAGTCGTCATGGAAGGCTGGCTTGCCGAGGCTAGTGAAATCACGTGACTTCTCCTCCTGGTTTTCGTTTTCTTCCACGAGATTCATATCAGGGCTGTCAGGGCAGAGGGTAGCACAAAGGTGGCCAGATGAGATAGCTTGCGGGGACAAGGTGGCCGCATTTAGCGCAGAACCTGTTCAACGTAGAAATGTGGGAAATGCCTTTGGCCTGCAGTGGTCATAGATATGGTGATGATGATGGCGATGACGATGGTCACTGTCGCGGTGGTGGTGGACTTATAACGCTCGTAACGACAAGCTATGTAGATTTTTTTTTTTTTTCGTAAGCTACAGTGCCTGTGTCGCACAAAATCGGTTGCCGTTGTTGCCCGCGAGTTCAAAAATGCTTATGAATGTAAAGGATAAGGAGAACGGTGCTACCAATCATGATCACACATACCAATA
This sequence comes from Hyalomma asiaticum, assembly GCA_013339685.2. NCBI lineage: Eukaryota > Metazoa > Arthropoda > Arachnida > Ixodida > Ixodidae > Hyalomma > Hyalomma asiaticum. The sequence goes on from CM023490.1 coordinate 6,262,117, forward strand.
GCGGCAACCATTCCAGTGGAGTGTCACAGACCACAGTAAGGAAACTGAGGCCGTATGTGACTGAGTTAACAGAAATGCAGCACGGCAACGCTATTGCGTCGCACTCCTAATGGTGAAGCTTAAGCACCTGTATACATTTTATTTATGAATTATTATATATGAATTAATGCGTGGAGACCCGTCTCACATTAGCCTTCCGTATGCCACATGTTTTCGAAGCGACTATCTACAGAAAGTCCAATAGACTGTGGTCATGCAATGTTCATTTATAAGTCAGTCATCTATGCTTAAACATATTTTAGACATATAGCAAAATGACGTCTGTAATCTGTCTTAAAACCGTAAATATGGTTCTTTTGCTGCTCCATGCCTCTGCGTATTGATACAGAGTGAACAACGTTTCGCAGAATGAACAGTAGTGACATTCGTGCAATGTATGTGATGTGTTTAAACAGAGCCAGTCATATATGGCTGTGATATAGCTTTTAGCATGGACAGTCAGACCCCGAGTTCTTCTTCTATCCGAAGGTCGTGGGATCGAATCCCGACCGCGGCGGCTGCGTTCCGATGGAGGCAATGTGTTGAGGCCCGTGTACTGCGCGATGTCAGTGCACGTCAAAGAACACCATGCGGCCAAATTTTCGGGAACCCTCCACTACGGCGTCTCTCACAATCGTATCCTGGTTCTGGGGCGGAAAACCCCAGAAATCATTCAAATCAATTACTTCTTCTATAGTGCCAGCTAGGTTGCTGCGGATTACTTCGTGTTTTGTGAAACCTTGAATAGATGAATTCCAGCGAAAGAGGTAACAACCGTTCGACCACAGAACTCTATGCACAACTGGTACGTGAAGCTGTGCCTTATACGTAATGGCTCCCGTCGTCTCTCCTTAGCGTTCGCGGCGCTGCACGCAACTGCGGCGGTGCGAGGCACAGCTGTCGTTGCTCTTTGCGCTGTGTACGAATACCTAGGGTCGGGAGCGAGCGCTACGTGCCGAGAAAGAGGGGGAACTCGGGGAACCGGGGGGATTTTCCGCTCTTCAATGACCTCATAACCTCTGCCTTACTCGGTCGTTGGCCGCCGCTTCTTTCAGCCACCTCGATCGTCGGTAGCGCAGCGGCTGCCTCGAACTTTATGTAGGATGTAGAACGTATCTTGTTCCACACACTCACTCTGGGGGATTGGCCAAGCGCCAGGAAGTCTTTACACGAAACATCGAAATATATAAGCTACTGTTCAGTAAAGGAGGGGAGACTTATACCCCTGTCACACGGCACGTGTAATGGCATTCGCAGCGAATGTCATTATGTGCTAATGTCATTTTTGTTTCTGCTACACGGGCATAGCGAATGGCATTCACACCGTAATGGCATTCGCCCACTGAATGCGTTCGCCGAACTCATTCAGTCACTACATACATTCTCAACGACAGGGGCTTCGCAATAAGATGCAAACTTGGTAAGGAAAAGCAAGATGTACGGAACGTTACGGTTCTTGTTAGTTTCTCTTGTGGCCCTTTGATAACTTTCTGACGTACAGGACGATATTTGATGCACTCTGTGCAACTGTATTCTTGTTCCCAGACTCCGAGTTTACACCGACGCTTCCTAGCTGTAAGCCATGTTTACGAACGCGCGTTTGTTGCTTGAGCTGCTCCAGCCGGTTTCGGCGCTTTGTAGTGAATACCTGGAGGGCAATTAATGTTCGTTTGCACTGATCGTCGTCCATCACGGTCACAGGAACGCACGCACGGTCCACGTTATCGCCGGCTACAGAAGAAATCGAAGCGGCTTTGGGCTAGTCTTGCTTTGGATACTTGTGCGGATTCACATAGCCTGCTAATGTTTACCACTGTGTTTCTAACAATAAAGAAAAAAATATGTAAATAAAAGGCACAATTTGTAACGTTTTGTTATCCTAGTATCCGTGGGTAAACATCGACATCACTGGCGAATGTCATTTTGTATGACCGTGTAGACGAGGAACGCGAAAACAGAATGACATTAGTTATAAATGTCATTTGCTGCGAATGACGCTTACATGCGCCGTGTGACAGGGGTATAATAGACACAAAGGGAGATTGGAAGCTGTTAAGATGGTAAACGGAAGGTACGTAGAATAATCGAGAGAACAATTGATTTCTGAGGTTTTACGTCCCAAAACCACGCTATGATTATGAGAGACGCCATAGCGGAGGGCTCCGGAAATTTCGACCACCTGTGGTTCTTACCTTACACTATACACTTACACTGGTACAGTACACGGGCCTGAACATTTAATCGAGAGAACAAGGAAATTGAAGTAGAACTGCACTTCGGCTTTTCATACCTTATTTAGCAGCGAACCTGCTTAAACTATAGGCGTAATTTGTCAGGCGTTCCAGTTTTAACTGCGAAGCAGCGCGTAATTTGTCAGGCGTGACACTGCGTTACGTGATATTGGCGGAAACATGTCATGTGACATTGCGTTACGTCACTTTGGGTGATCACGGGATATGTTTCCGCCAAAATCACGTAAGCAATGCTACGTGACATGTTCCCGCCATACTTTCACATGACTATCAGATGAACTGCTTCAGTAAACTATCGGCCAGCTTTGCTGTGGTCTGGCGCCTTGTGTGATCTGAAGCTCGTGGTGTTTCTACAAACCACCATCGTCGTGAAAACAGTGCGCGCGGCACTTCTTTCATTTCGAGTTATAAGATGCGCTGAAAAAGAAAAACGGTCGCATATCTGCTTGATTCCCTGAAAATTACGTCAAAAGACTATAGTCTTCTGCCGTCCCTGATACGTAACACCCTCCCGTCCGTCATGGTAGTCTAGTGGCCACGGCACTCGGCTGCTGATCCGAAGGTCGCGGGATCGAATCCCGGCCGCGGCGGCTGCACTTCGATGGCGGCGAAATGCTGAGGGCAGTGTGTACTGTGCGGTGTCAGTGTACTTTATTTTCCGGAGCCCTGCACTAGGGCGCCTCTCAATCATATCGTCGTTCTGGGACGTAAAAACATATCAATCAATCAATCAATCAATCAATCAATCAATCGATGGGAGACTTTGGATTGAGTTTGACCACCTGGAGATCGCTTAGTTGCAGCTAAATGTAATTGCACGGCTGTCCTTGCGTTCCCTCCATGGAAATGCGGCCGTCACAGACGGGAGTCAAGCCCATGTCCTCGAACTTAGCAAAGTGCCAGCCGCTAAGCATCTTCGGTTGGGCAGAAGAGAGGAGTGGCGATGCCACCTTCAGGTTCCCGCACCCGCTCATTATGCCGCCAGGATGGTGACAGCGTTTCTGAAGCGTGCGTAATCACATACAGACACAAATTAGTTGCATCGCGTTCTAAAAATGTAGAACACGTAAAAAAAAAAAAAGTCCCGTGAAACCTTTTAGAAGCAACGCGGCTGCAGTGCGATAAAAAAAAAAAAAGGAAACCACAGATCGAGTCGATGTCAGACTGACGTATTTCGGTTGAGAATTGCGAGCGAAGTTAAGGATAAAAAAGATGGACACGTTTATCCTAATCTTCCGATAGAGCAAAAAAACCCGTGGTCAGGAAATCAGCGACACTGATAGGTTTCGCGTTTCGAACAGCATATCAGTTTATATTGATTATGTGGCTACCTTTATCGCTATTTTCATATCTTCCTCTTGCTCCCCTTGGCCTGCGACGGATGTCGGTTGATGTCATTCTGCAGTGTCGGCCACACAAGACATTGCAACTAAAGGTGACAAAGGCGCTGCTGCAGTTTTTAAAGACGACGGACTTGCACAAACGACTTTAACAGCGATGTGTGATGTCACGTACCATGCAGGTGCCACTGACTCTGACAATGTGCTATATGTGCACCCTCTCTCTCTCTTCCCTCTTTCCTTTCACCTTTCAATCTCCCCGTCCCCGTCCCCTCGTGCAGGGTAGCATACCGGTTGTCCTACACTGGTTAACCTCCCTGCCTTTCCCTCTCTATTTTTTCCTTCCTTCATATCTTCAGCTCATAATCTCCGGTGAAAACACACAGAGGCACCGAAAGGGAGCAGCGCTTACACCTTTCTTCTCTCTTTATGCTGTCACCGTAGATTATGCGCTTGAAAAAGAAAAAAAAAAGAACACAAGGGCGTTGGTTACCTACCAGGCGGAACCACCGCTTTGATCTTTAGACCACGTTTAGGTTTTAGGTTTGCAAAGGTAAGCCACTATCCAACTGTGTCAGCCGGGCTAAAAGGAAAAGTAAACGCTGGCCCACAATCGGCACAACAGCGATGTTTGGGAGCGTCGTTTTCTTGCTGCCGTTGTTGAATTTCCATCATTCTTTGGCGCTGTCAAAAAGTTCTGGAGCACAACTCACCCCCGTTGTCGGAGTAGTAGTACTATAGTCGTGTTAGTTTGCCTAAGACTGGGTACCCCTGCCCGTAACCAAGGCACCCCCCTCCGGAGTCATCTATCTCCTCTTAGGCGGGCGGCGTCCATGAGTTGTTCGGAAGGTTCGTACTGGCACGCGAAGAACCGGCGAAGGAGACCAAAAAGAAGAAAGGAGCGCTCTAAAAACTCTGCGAGTGAAGGCGAAAAACCCACTCGGGGACGCGTGCGGCACTAATGGTTTCTGCTTCTTCCGTCTCTGGACACCAAAATAACCCGCCGTCTCCGCTCGCACGCTCGGTCGTCTTCTCCGTCCGCAAGAACCGCAGGACGCGCTGCGTACTGAGCTTAGCTCCGACCGGCTGAATTTCTCCGCACTACAACTCTTTACCGGCACATGCGTCTTGTGATGGTCTATACACAGACCCGTGATGGTCGGTAACCCGCAGTTATTGTGTTATGTGGGACATGTTCTGTTGAACGAGCCGAATTTGCCTGAAGAACGTGCTCTAACTGCGACCCGTCACTGGTGCAAGTGTTTGTCGGAACCTTCTGGGGCAGCCACTGACGATCAGTGACGTTCTTTGCTCTCGTGTATAAGCTGAATCAGACAGAAGTTCACGAGAAGCGCAGAAGCTTGAAGTATTTAGGTGTCATCGAAAGCAAGATGTCGCTATGATAAACGTTATTTGACAGAGGTATTGTCTTCGTCAGAGTATCGTTTCTTCTTGTCTTCGTAGGGCAGCTGCTCGACTTGTCTTTGTTAGGGGAGTAACTGGACGTGTAAGGAACAACTCTACCATTCGTTGTCACGGTACCAAATGGGACGTGTCCTTGTGAGGGCATCAACTGGACTTGTCATAATCATAAACTGGACTTGCGTTTGTCAGAGCGTCAACTGGACTTTTCTTTGTGAGGGTGAAAACTAGAGTGGTCATTGTCAGGGGCAGAAGCTCTTCATGCCTTTGTGAGGGTAAGAACTGGGCTTGTATTTGTCAGGGAAGCAACTGGGCCTGTCTTCGTGAAGGTATCAACTAGACCCATCTTTCTCGGGTAACCAATTAGACGTGTCTTTGCGAGGTTAGCAACTGGACTTGACATAGCCAGGTCATAGACTGGACTTGGGTTTGTCAGGACATCAACAGGACTTGTCTTCGTGAGGGTGACAACTATACTTGTCATTGCAAATGCAACAACCGGACGTGTCTTCGTGAAGGTAGCAACTGGACTTGTCTTCGGCAAGGTAGAAACTGACATGCCTCTGTCAGGGAAGTAATTGCACTCTTTGTTCGTCGGGGCATCAAGTGTACTTGTCTTCGACTGGGCAGCAACTAGGATTTTCCTAAGAGTAGCAACTTCCGCTTGATGTCTTGGTGAAGTCAAGAGCCCTCATGGATATGTTGGTCCCAGCGAGATTCGTTTATTCGATATCTCATAAGATGGCCAAGTCTATGAAGAGGATACTTTGTGTGTCTTTGAAGTTTCGCGCCGACCAGTACATATGGTTTGAGTAGCGCCTGAACGACGTTTCCTAGCTTAGCCACTATTTGGATCGCATTTCTAGACTGTAGCTCTGGAACCGCTCCGAATAGAACCAGAAGAAACCTAGGTACACGGGTGCGTCTACGCATTTCGTTCCCGTATAATCGTGGGCGTCGTGGCCAGGTATCGAACTCGCGTCCTGGCGCTTGGCATTGCAACACATTTGCCGCCAAGCTGCCCCGACCAAGCAGATACACATTCATCGTCTGCCAGACTCTCCCTTTTGCTTCTGCGCGACAAATTGGCGATCGCCTTAAACAACTCTCACCTCCCGTGAGGCGTAGCTTTAAGTGCACTGCACGCAACTACCAGGGACAGCCGACTGCACCACCCAAGTCCCATCAGTTTCGAGAGGCGCGTGAATAATTGTTCGAACGCGCACTTTGCTTTCCAAAACGCCACCGGTGGGCAAGGCGTCGGCTGGTCGCGTCGCTTCAAACCGCTCTCACCACCACCACCACCGTCGGCAGAAAGGAAAAGGCGGGTATGCACTACCACCTTCTTGCTTTATCTTCGTTCTCTATTTATTTCTTGCCATTTGTTCGGGTTCTGGCTGTCTGTTGGAACGATTCCAAACCGAACGCAGCTCAACTCGCGCTGCAGGAAGGGATAGAGGAGGTAGTAAACAACCGTTAAAATGACTCCCCCAGGAATGCCACCCCGAACGCCTTTTTTTTTATTTATTTAAATGCATTCGTCATTTTGATGGTTAAGTTTGTCTAGTTACGTGCTTCCTTCCTTTTTGTCGCGTCTGGTCAGAACCGCCTCGCTCCGGTCGCTCCCGTGTTTCTAACCTAGAAATTTCAAGAACTCTCCGTAGCTAAATAAACATAAATATTTATCATATTGACTTGTAGAAGTATATCTCTCAGATATTTATACCTATATTTCTTACGTCAGGAATATATTTATTTATTTAGAAATAGCGTCAGCACTCTCTTGAGTGCCAACGACAGGGAGGTACAACCTTGTATCGATTATCTAGACGCATGCTTAGCAACCTGCTGTGCCAGTGACTTAGACATACACTAACTGCAAACATAAAAATGTGTTACAACCAAAACAAAATACGACAGATGGATATCTCTTGTGTAGGGATGTATATCTCTAACTTCATAATAAAGCAGGGGTTTTACATGTCAAACCACGATATCATCATGAGGCGGGCGGTAGCGGAGTTCTCCGGAAATTCAGACCACAAGGGTCTTCTTTAGCGTGCGCTGAAATCGTGTAGTATATACGGGCTCCTAGCATTTCGCCTCGATCGAAGTACGACCGCTGCTGCCGGGACCGAACATCTTTCGGGCCGAGTACCGTAACCACTGCACCACGGCATGATGGATGATAGGACTCAAGTGAACAACGGGAACATCGTCACACGCGTTCCCGGTAAAGATTAGGTTGCAGCTGCTTTCGAAGGGGCCGTGTGACGTCATTCTAAGCCTTCGCGTGAAGTGCAAACCGCATATCAGCGTGTGCGGCGTTCGATACAGCTTCGCTGGACATTCACGTTTGCGGGGCGGAATGGCGGCCATTTGTTAGGGGCGAAGCTCCTTAGGGTGTGGATCTTTCCCTCCTCCGTATGTATGTAGCCGCCTCTAGCTTAGTTTATGAATGGCTCAATAGATGGCGTTGTGTGTCCAGGCTGCTACCTCTAGTTTATGAACTGCAGCATAAACTTGACTCCCCGAGTGTGAGGTACATTTAAAACTCGATTTAACGAACTAATTTGGCCCCCAAATCAGTTAATAACGAAAATCACTAGGATTGTAGTCCCCTTTCCTCCGACCGAGGACGAGGCCGAGAAGGCACATCGTCAGAAACTCAAGCAACGGTACGAAGAGATGCACGACGCTTTGGAGAGGGGATCGTTCGTCTGAGTTTCTCGCCACCTTCGACGTTTTCGACGTTTTCGACGTTTCTCGCCAGCTTCGATGATTTCCCCTCAGGAGCTTCGCCCACTCATCATCATTCACCCCGTGGATATGCTGTGATTTTTTTTCTTCTAATTTTAGCGCGGAAGTGCTTTTTTTTTCTTCTTTGTATTGTTCAGAAGTGCTCTCGAGAGTCTAGTTTAACTACCACAGGCTGCTTCCCATGTTACTACATTCCTTGCGCCTATCGCATGCACCAGTCGCCAGACCTTCCGATACCACTCAGCTTCGCCAAAGGTGGCTTTCACGCATTGCTTTGTAGCCTAGAGGCGAAGTATTTTCTTAAATCAAAGGGTGAAGGAAAGTGTAACGATGGGATTGAATAAGCGAGTGAGGGGTAGGATGCGGCGAAATGAATGAATGAATGAATGAATGAATGAATGAATGAATGAATGAATGAATGAATGAATGAATGCTTCGTTGGTACTCAGCTTGGTTTAGAATGAGTTTTACACATTCAGATTTTAACGACAGCGACGAATTCACATTGCGTGCCTCCCCTAAAGCAAATCAGTCCGGCTTCAATAACCTTGAGCCAGCCGTGCATCCAGGTGCTTGGGAAACTTCCGCTCATCCGTTCAGACTTGCTACTCTTAGCTTCTAGATGATCATTGCGGTATACACTGTATGAGAAGGCGGAAACGAGAGTAAATTATGGACACTCGAAGACCAAGTACGCGCGGCTCTGCAATATAAATGTTTCCATTGCAGTCGTTGTCAACGCCGTCTAAGTGAGATCGCGAACAGCAGTACGTCTAACGCACAGTTTCCAGTGTATCTATCCGCATAGCGCTCCGGAAGGGTCGCCGCTCCAATTCGTCGAGTAAGCTCGCGAGATTACTGCTAGACGCTGCTCAACGACGTCTATTGGGAGGAAGCGGCACGCTGAATTAACACAAGGAAAGCACAGGACATCGCTCCATCCCGTCTCATCTGCTTGCCTTGTGCCATTTCACTGTGCGGTTTGTTTGCTTTTTCATAATGTGCCTGTACCAAAGCGATCACCCGTATATCCTCTCAAACACGCATTCCGCGATACGTCTGCAAGACGTCTAGACATAGCGGTTGGGAAAACGGTCGATCGCTCCGGTAGACGTTCGAGTATTTACGGCTCGAACGGAGAGATTAGCAAACGCTAGGCTCGGAACACGTCTTCCGCAAGACGCCTACGGGACGTACATCCTCATCGGCTGTCACGTGACTGCTGTACACCACGTGGGTTGCGCGCGTTCGGTTGTTTACGAATCTCGCGCGCGCAGCGCGCATGGAAGGTCTAGGGGGTTGCCGCATATACGCCGTCGATGATTTCCGACCGTCAGCGCGCGCGCGCGTGCTTGCTGCGATGCGTGGCCTTATGGGATCGCGATAAGGCACTGCGTGTGGTGTTTCCCAAACTTCTGGGAGTTGAAGCGGGGACGGTTTGTTTATAGCCGCGCTTACACCTGGCGTATAGACGGTTGCGGCGGCGGCGACAGTGTTTTAGCAAAACAACGTTGCCTTCTGCTTCCTTGCCGAAGGGGGCCCGCAGTTCGCGGGAACTCCGTTTTTAGAGACCGCCGCGCACCCGTTGACTCCTTCAGTAGGCTACGAGAACATACGCGTCATCCTCTCTCTGTCTCTCTCTCTCTCCCACTCCCATTCCATACTTTTTTCCGAGGTGTTATCGACGAAGATGATCGCGTCTCCGGCGTCTTGCGTAAAGAGCGCGAGCGCTGTACTGAAAAACAACTGAAAGGCGCTAGACGCCTGAGTCAGCCCTTGGACGCGAAGGTTCTGGCGAAGCTAATGTACATACCATCCAAGATGGAAGTGGGAGGTGGGGACGCGGTAATTTAGGGAGTAGCTGGGAGATGGTAACCATGGCGCTGAATGTCAGGTGGATGTCGTGACGATCGTAGTTTGGCACGCTCAGATACTAGAAGTGTTTAGTAGCTTCGAGAACGGGCCATACGTTGCGAGAGACTGAGATACACAACTGAAACGATCCGTATTTACATTCCAATAATGCTTATGTTTCCGTAAGAAAACACAAGTATACAAGAAATATGGGATCCATGTATACTTCGGGAACCTGCGGAATTACTGGGATGCGGACGTGTCAGTGGAGAACCAGAGGAAATGAGGGGAGCTCTGCCTTGAATATAAGCCATTACGCGAGGGAGTGTCGATAAACATTATAAAGCGAAGCTGCCTTTCCCTCACATTTGCCGTAGCAATAACAGGGCAGTCGGCGACTGCTGAAATGTCATTGGCCGAGCCGGCGGGTCGCGCGATCATGTTTTAACCAACCAGGCCTAAGCGCGTGTTTTAAATGTAGCGCTCGAATTCATGCAACACCATCTAGATCCACCTCGCGTATCACATGAAGATGGCACGTGATCCGACCTTCCTTCTTGGAAGATGATCACGTGGCGGCGGATCACGTGGCATTTTCATGTGATATGCTCTTGTGGCTTCTTTTGCCTTGCATGTGGCTTCTCCTGTTGCTTGACCTTCGGTGGTGAAGTATAACTTCTCTTGCGAGGCAAGTGTTCCTGCTTCGCCTTTGTTTTTGGAAAACGCTTGT